>NKYR01000018.1:0-411754 GCA_003184365.1 Evernia prunastri | reverse complement strand
GTTATACACATTGTGTACCCAGAGGATTAGTTCCTGAGCGGGGGGCCGGGGGGGAATTCGCTCCTCCTCTTCCCTACTGTCTTGCTTAATATTTAACCGACTCTGAATATGTTTATCTACCTTCTACAGCGCAATTGTGTGATTCGAGCGTTGCGAGAAAGTTTTTAATGGAGTGTTTGCAGGCTACGGATATGGTGGCATATTGCCAAGACTTGCTTAGTCATCCGGGCTAGTGCGGGCTAGCTGGCCTCCTATTGGCTGGTGTTAACATGTGGAAAACCTGCATCTGCAGGCTGACACATATCCCGAGGCTACCTTAGGTTCGCTTTCCAGTCTGATGCGGTGCGCGCAAGATTTGACGAGGCACACTCAACGTCCACCCCTGCAAGATTGCGCCACACTCTCGCAGTTCAGGAAAATATCAGGCATCAACTATTCTCTTATGCTTGCTCCCTTGATCAATCACTTCACAAATTTTTGTGCCGTTCAGACAATTGGAATCGTGCTACATCATCGAATATACCGAGTCTTCAGCAATGGCGCAACAAAACAAATCAAAGTCTTGTCTTTGGGTGAGCTTCAAAAGATCCCCTTGCCTCCACTGCCACTACGATCTGCACACGGGGACCCTAGACTGGGAACTGGCATTGACTTCTCGTATAGATGGCGGCGGCATTCGAGGAATCTCCGCACTTTTGATCCTCGAAGCCATCATGGAGAATCTCCGAGAAATATGTGGACTCACGGAGACTCCCAGGCCCTGTGAATACTTCGATCTCATTGGCGGAACGAGTACTGGCGGGTCAGTTACTCTATGGCTATAATAGAATCAGACGAGGCTTACATTGTCGCAGTATAATAGACATTATGCTCGGCAGGTTGCGAATGTCAGCGGACGAGTGTCTTAGAGCGTACAAAACCTTAGCAGAGAGCGCGTTCACGCCAAAGAAAGATTCTTTCTTTCATCTACCTGCAAGACCTACTGGTGCATTCTCAGCGACTGCACTCGAGGAGGCGATCAAGAACGTCGTCTTCGAGCAATGCATGAAGGGTGTTTGCGACAATGGGACAAATCCGGCTGCTGAGACGCTTTTTAGAGACGAGACATGCTGCAAAACGTGAGGTATCAGTATGGCAACTGTATTCATCCCACTGACGTTTCTCGCTACAGTGTGGTGCTTGCCATCACTAAGTCAAACCTGAGGACTATGCCGACACTTTTTAAGTCATACGAGAGGACACAAAGTCTCAAAGACTGTGCCATCTGGGAAGTGGCCAGGGCAACATCTGCAGCAACTACGTTCTTTGAGTCTATCAAGTGTGGCCGTGACGAAATTGAATTCATTGATGCCGGGTTTGGTTTCAACAACCCTTGCGAAGTTCTACTGCAAGAAGCACAGGCCGTCTTTCCCAATGCAATGTTTCAGTCGATTGTCAGCATCGGCACAGGTCTCGGTGGAGTCGTACGCATAAGAGACACTCGGACAAGTATTTTGAAGGCATTGAAAGATATGGCTTCCAGCTCGCAGCAGGTCGCAGATCGCTTAGACAATAGGTATCCTGAAGGTGACATCTACTTCCGACTCGACGTTCATCAAGGTCTAGAAGATGTTGAATTAGCTGATTGGAAAGAGAAAAGCACGATCGCAGCACACACTAGCAACTACATCACGGCTCAAAAAAGATACATTGTCAAGTGCTCTGAAAGCCTACGACATGTGGCGATTCCTGCCAATCCTGAGGAACGTAACTCAGAGGTGGGCAGCTCTAGTGGCAAACGATATGGCTTCGTGCACAACACTGACTGGAGGGCCCAGGTAGGCTCGCCAGCATGACCAAAATGTGACCCTTGCGTCTACTCAGCGTAGGAACGAACACTTTGAAGTACCCTTCGACAACAACAAAAATTACGTTGAGCGACCCAGTATCACCAAACAGCTTGAGCGCTTGTTTAGTATTTCAGAAAGCACAGGATCATTCAAAGCTCAAAGAGTCGTACTTCACGGACTTGGCGGATCTGGCAAGACAGAGGCTGCTGTCCGCTTCGCTGAACGTCACCGGCAAGACTACTCAGCAGTATTCTGGGTCCACGGAGCGGATGAAGCTCGATTGCACGACGGCTTCGAAGCAATTGGCAAGGTCGTCTTTGATGGACAGATAGTTCCTTCTGCTGATTATGCGAACGAGGCCAAGATTTGGTTTACCAAGCATAGTGGTTGGCTACTAATAATTGACAATGCCAACGATGAGTCAGCACTTGATGAGCTTCGCAGGAACTACCTCAAAGGCGGAATGATCGGACACGTTCTTGTAACTAGCAGGAATCCAACCGCCTCCGCTCATTGGAATGGTGTCGAGATTGCTGACATGGAGCAGTCTGAGGCTGTTGAACTGCTGTCGAAGATCACTAGCCACGACTGCCGACAAGAAAGGCGAATTTTGACAGACCTGCTTGCAGACTTAGGTCATCTACCTCTAGCTATTGATCAAGCAAGCTCTTATATCGCCGCAACCGAGATCAGCCTCAAAACATACTACGAAGGGTTCCAAGTCGAAAAGGCCCGCTTGTTGCAGCAATTGCCCTCAACTTTATACAATTACGACTCACGGGAGACTGTCATGATGACTTGGGAAATATCGTTCAAGCGCGTCGAGCAAGTAAACATGCCAGCGTCGAGGCTTCTCCTTATGATGTCCATCTTCAGTCATGATGACATACCGATTGATATGTTAGAGCTGAATGACGACAGCCTTCGTCATTGGGCTTCCAACGGGGAATTCGAGCCACTGCCCCAGAACGAGGAATGGGTATCCACCACAATGAGGGAGACCTTGCAATCTCGTCTGCGACTACGCGAAGCCCTACTTGCACTCAAGCGTTTCTCATTCATTCGCTACAAGCCAGGTGGCAAGTCATTCGGGTTACACCCTCTTGTACATTACTGGGCATCTCAGAGACTTGAATCGCATCCTACTCCGTTGACCATGTGTTCGATCGGGCTTGTAGCCTCAAGCTTTGGAAAGGAGGAAAGAATGCCACCTTTCGCAGTGCCTTACGGGAGCAGAGATGGCGGATTAACGGAAGATAAGACCTTGCGTCTTTGGCCATGGCGCCAATACAAGAAACTTGCGCCTCATGCTCACCACTGCATGCCTTATATTATCCAATTAGACACCTTGCCAGAGTCAATGGCTCACCTTTCTCTGTCCTTACTCCAGGTATTTGAGTATCCATCGACACTCGATGAGCCGGACAAGACATACAGAGTAGACAGCGACTACGCGCACGATATTATTGACCATGTTGCCACTTTTAGTGAAGATTCCGACGGTTTTCTAAACTTGTCTATTGTGCTGTGGCGCCTCACGCGAGCTGTTGTGTGTACCTGTCAGAAAACTGACACCCATCTTGAGCGCTACTGTCGATGCAGAGAAGCGTCTAGTTGCGCAGCACAGCTTTTGGGTGACTCAGAAACCTTGCAAGATTCTTTGCCCACAGCAAGAGTCAGAGCGGCCAGTCTCGGCCTCTCCTTGATCTTGTACCTCGGCGGTGCTCGATTGCAAACCCAAGTCTTGGATGAAAGCATCGACCAAGATTTCGTCCCAGACAAAGCCCCTTTCAATACATGGTTCAATCCTGAGACAATGCAAAGCCGAATGGAGCAGTATGTTTACAATTTTAGCCGCTATCTAGAGATCGGAGTCTCCTCAGAATACAACAGGGGATCTATCAACCATGAAATGGCAGAGGAAGTCACCCGGAACTATGAAAGGCTGTGTGGTCGTAATTCAGAAGAGTATCGCCGAAGCGTGTGGTTTCTTACCACTTCTTTGGGCGACAGACAGGACTGGTCTCAGGTCCAAGACTACATGGAGCCATTGGTAAGATATTCGATAAAATACCCCGTCAACTCTTGGTCGTGGTCGCATGAACGATGCATCATTCGACTGGTCAAAGCCTTGATCCAAATGGGCAAAAAGGATGAGGCGCAACAAATCATGGTGCGAGTTCAAAAAGCCTACATGGATGCTGGCAAGATGCTACGGTCAACGCGCCGAATGTCTTCACTGACACCATGCACGATGACAAGGTACGTTCAAGCCTTGGATCACTTCTCAATTATCCATACACTGGATGAGATCGCAAGCCGAAGAGATCCCTCCCCCTCAGAGTACAAAAGAGGAACCGTGGCAAATTTTTGTCAAAACCCTCACCGGAAGAACCATAACCATAGCCAGCCATCCTCTCGCAACGGTACGCTCTCTCCTCTACGCTATTATTGAGAAAGAGGTCTTATCCTCGTGGGATCTGCGACTTATCTACGGTGGGGAGCAACTTGATCGTGATCGGTTTTTGAGCGACTATGATATACAGAGGGGGTCTACTATTCACGTGGTTCTGAGGATGAGTGGGGGCGCGTTTACAGACACAGGACCCTTACTCTCTAAGTACTTCTGATAAACTGCCTTCTCAATCGCTACTGAATCGATAATAAGATTTTCGTTCATTATGACGCCTTATGGCTCGTGATTTGGCCTCAATGAAATACACCCACCGGCATCCTTCGTTAAGGCATTTAGCTCCTGAGGTAGCGAGCTTGTACGATAGATGAAATTTTCTAGTTCACAGGTGTCTCATCGACGGAATGGCAGCGGCGTTGAAGGCCATGAAGAGGCAGCCAATAACAACCAAGCAGTCGATGAGTATTAGTGGGCCTACTACCAAGGCTTCCAATTCATCGGCGCTACCTACCTTTCTACATCCTACCTACGTACCTACAGGTGCATGGCAACACAGTACTGTGGTTGTGGTGACATCAGTTCAAGCGTGTTAGAATTGGACGCAACTAGCAGGAAGGTTGGAAGCATGCTGTGGTAGTTGTTGGAAGATGCCTAGAAAGTTCCATGCATGCTCTAGGTGTCCCTTGCATATTCTACGCATGCGTCTCTTCTCTCTATGTTCGCATTCTTTATTGCCCATGAGGTCTTACACCCATGGATCCCAGTCCATTCAATGCTTCCAATTTTGATCTGCTGCGCCGATGAGAGGTTTTGACGCCCGGATTATTTTTTGATTTTGACATAGAGAAATCGAATCTGATGGATTGCCAGAAGGACTAACACCCACAGCACTCTCTTCAAGCAGCAACCCCTACCCTCGTACCCCTGAGTCGGGTGAACAGGAAGATATCTACCAGCCATGAGAAATTTACTAAGGGGATGGGGGGGGGTGGGATCAATCGTCGCGAGGACAGCATAAAGGAACAATCGAAGGACCAGGAGAGATTGGCCGTTCTTAACAATCGTTTCAATGCGTTTGACCCTCTGGTCACCAATACCAAGATCCGAATGCTGGAAGAAGCGAAGAACTAGAATCACTGGTTCAACTTTATCTCAGGGATGTGTGAGATGTCTGATAGATATAGAGTGGTGGGCAGGTAGAACAACTAGGGCGCAATGCCTCTCCCAAGAGGCACTAGCCCGATTAGGACGTTATATCGAGACATTATTCTGGACATACTCCTAACATATGTTGTAATATCCATTATATCAATACGAGTAGAAGAAACCTTCAATTTTATAATAAAATGTGATTTAAAATTCGAAATCTAACAGGAATAAGTATCCAGTCAAGTTTCAAACCTAGACGAATCGTAGTCTTCTCGTAGAGTGTCGTAGATAATTCTCGTCTGATAACTAGGGTAAAACTAGAATACTACTTTTCCGGTTCGGCAGAGCTTCGGGATCTCACAGGGGCAGGGGCAGGGGCTGAGGAGCTCTTGACTTCTCCATCGCTATCCGACACACACTTTCTGCATTATTATCCTACCATCATTGTATCACTTTGCACTTGAGCTGGACGGTAAGCAAACCTTTGCAAATCACTCAGCTTGACAGTCGCTTCAGTCCACTCGTCATCCCTACAGCCATGGCAACATCCCGATTCCACACGTCACAACACACCTCCGAGCAGCTCGTTGAAAGTGCCGGCGCCATTCTCTTCCGCTTATCCACGCAAGAAGTCTGCGTCCTCCACTTGCTCCCCCGGGACGAATACATCTTAGCCAAAGGGAGACGCAATGTGGGAGAAAGCCGTCGTGAAGCAGCACTACGGGAAGTCAGAGAGGAGACTGGCTATAGCTGTCGCCTACTACCCGTCACAATGGCAAGCCGCGCTCCTCCTGCTGTCGAGACGGAACCGTACGGCGATGTGCTTCGCACGCACCCTTATGTCACCGAGCCATTGTCGCTTCAGATCCGTCATTTGGATCCCGGAGGCGATGTTAAATTGATCTGGTGGTTCATCGCAGCAGTTGATGAAGACACAGTACCGAATGAGGATCGTCCAGGGGAAGAAAAGTTCAACGTGGAATTTTACAGTTACGAGGAGGTTGTGAAGAAGCTGACATTCAAAATGGACCGAGACATGGTACAGCGGGCAATAGACACGGTCAAAGCGACTTATTCGTGATTCAAGTACATACGGGCTTCAGGGAAGCTTAGCATTCTAGAATAGAGCCGTGCCGATAAATGCAAGCTATGGAATTTATCCAAACTTCAATTTCCCATTCCTGTTTCAGAATCCAAGTGACCGATAGCAATCCCGGAGCTTTTCCAAGTCTGCTGCCTGCGAAAGCACGACGCCTACTGCAATATTCCGAAAAAAGCTACCCCAATGTCCCTTGAAATTGCGAGTCAAGCAAGCGCATGAAAACAAGGCATGTGCAAGCTGCGGGACGTGCTCTTCCAGGCCTCAACCCATGTCTCTCGAGTACTGGAAGAGCGGATCAATCAAGACGCGCCTTTTGATGTTCAAGATTTCCTGTCCAAGGCGGTCTGTGTATGCGCTGATAGTGATCTTAATGACTCCGTCATCCAAAGCGTACTCAATCCTAGGGGGATTGTAGATACTGTCTGCATAGAGCACGTCGAAGAAAACGTCAAGGTAAAGAGGCTTCGCCAGGTCTAACATAACCGAATGGTAGCCGGCAACCTCGTAATCAATGTAAAGTAGCTCCCTTCTGCTCTCTGGCCCGTCTTTTTCAGAAACCATAATGTTTGCACCATGGGCGTCCCCAAGACCGAACACACTGGGACACGCAGAGGTAGCCGTCGGATGTAGAGGTCTAGTGGCATCTCGAGAGATTTGCCCGAAGGAAGGATAAGACACCCCGTTCAATTCGAATTGCATCCCTAAAAACTGTTGAAAAGTATGTTATTTTTTGGTTGTTGGTGTTGGTTCCCAGCCTCCTTCCGGCCACTCCCAGCCACATTGTCTAGCCAACCACTCATATAGTATAGTACATAAGAACTGCTCCAGGGGAGCTCTGGAATAATCGATCCATCCTACACACATCATTATTCTATCCTGATCATTTCAACAAAAACGTCGTCAATGATAGAAGGTGTCCATGGATATTGACCCCAGCGCTGTAAAATTCATCAAACCTCGTATTGTCCACCAAACGGGCATGGTAGAATCGATGTATCGGCTGCTCAAACGAGTCTCCCTGTTCTGCAGCGGCTTGAAATGATTGTCTATATGCTCTCAGCATGTCTTCGGCCCTGGCTAACTCTATATTCAAGATGATCACTAATTGCTGCCTGTCGCTCCGGCCATCATGGACGAAAGACAATCGATGTTCAGCCTCGGTTTGGCCCTTGAAAACAGGATATAGCAAACATTCGGATCGAGAAACCGAGGGGATCTGCACTAGAGGGTAGAATAGAGCGGCTCGTTCGGCTCCGCGAATTTCTTGCTCCTCGAACTGAGATCGTTTGCAGAACACACTTCAATCGTCGAATCTTTGATCGAGTTGGCTAGCATAGTTGCGACGTAGTTTTTCGAATTCGAGGTGAAGATTGAAAGCGTACTTGTTGATCTCGAGCGAGGGTCTTCCGTGTAGCAAGATCTCTGGTGGGAGACGTCTGATTCGAGGATGCCTTTGTGGAGAAAGATTGCTGTGGACATAGCTTGTTGATCCATAGGCAAAACGATTGCTGGTATCTACGCAGTCACAGTGAATCGGAACAGAAATAGATGCGTTCAACGCCGCTAACCGATCTTCTAGCCATTTTCGATAGCTATCGCTAAATTGACGAAACCCAGCAAAAGAACCCAATGTCGCATGTTTGACAGAAGCGGCGGTATATTGTTGTAAAATTCTGGTTTGGATCAGCTGTCCATATGAAGTCTCCCCAAAAAGTTATGCACCCGATACCAGCATATCAGCCATGATACCGAATGATGTGGGGCTGATGTCGTTCCAA
Source organism: Evernia prunastri (assembly GCA_003184365.1). Taxonomy (NCBI): domain Eukaryota; kingdom Fungi; phylum Ascomycota; class Lecanoromycetes; order Lecanorales; family Parmeliaceae; genus Evernia; species Evernia prunastri. Next base: position 403,483 of record NKYR01000018.1, on the reverse strand, counting down.
TGGACACAGAAGCTGGGATCTGGCTTGAAAATCCACTGATCGTGAAGAATACAGAAACCGTCTTCGAGACGCGTTGCCTGATGGATCCTGTAGTACATAGGAGGGTATTCTTCTTGGGTGATTTCGAATATATCCACCAGCATTTGCCAGTGCTCGTTCACGAGAGCAAAGATATCTAAATTTGTTGCCAGTAGTAAAGCGCCGTCCCAGTCGGACGAGTTCTGAAAAGCTTCGCTTCCGGTGTCGCAATAGATTTGACTACCCGCTAGAAGAGCTGTGACAACAGTCGTTTCATAACGACAACGTTCACGAGAAAGGAACTGTTCTCCGTAATTTAGATATAAGGAGTCAATGAGATACAGAGTATCTATCGTTGGTAATTTGGAATTGGTCACTCGGGTTTTGAGCGGACACCGGAGATCGATCTTGAAGGATGATCTTTATAGCTAATGTGGTAGGAATTGCTGCAGCATTAACCACTGTGATGTTATAGCTACCCCTCATGTGGCAAATTAACATCGGCTTCACAGGCATTGAAACCACTTCATAGGACAATAATCAATCCTTCATAACTAATTCCAACACAGGGCCACTCGAGCCGTCCTGACCTACAGTTGCACAATCTTCCTCCCATCTACGTGGAAATACAACTAGGTGTCGCCCGTTCTCGATTTCGCGATCATGCCTCTCACCATCTCCCTGAACGACGCTAATAACGTCGGCAAAATCACGCAAATTGATCTACTATCACGCCACTACAGCGTGTCTCTGATCGAAAACCTATATGATTACGACGAGAAGATCGGTCAAATGGTGAAGAACTGCTATCTGAGTGAGTGGTGATGGAGTTATTCAGACGAAGAATTCGTCTGTATCATTTACGGCGCCTTAAATCGTCGATATTGGAATTCATTGACCAATGAGAAAACTGCTATTACTGTATATGACCGAGAGACAGCAATATTCGAGGTCGTCACTGTAGCGATACTCGCGATAAAGAATAACGGTAATGACTTGCAGGTAGCTAGAGCGAAGCTCGGAAGGATCCTACAGCAACACCACCTGCACGTATCAAGAGAACAGCTTGCCATACTCTTGAAACATGAAGCAGATCTGGAGGAGTCGGTCAAGATAAGTCTTGAGCGTGAGCGAAAGTCTGTAGTTAAGCGATATCGTCTATATTAAACGCTTTTATAAATCGAACTTCAATATCAGAAGAAGAATAAGATATATCAATACACCGTTGTAGCAGGTGAGCCGAATACGCATCGCGACGTCTAAGATCAAATACGAGGAATTATTCGTTCTCACACAAGTGTTCGTTCTTTCGCTCCGATACTTCACAATCTAACTCGAGTCTACGCCTTTGACGATCTCTTGAAGGTCGATAAGAGCAGTCTTGCCCAGAGCCTGTCTGTAAACTACGGCCCCGACGTCGCTTTGCGCAGCAAGATTGTTTATTTCAACAACGTGATAAATAATAGAATTGAAAAAAGTATTTACAGTCTTCCGGAGAAAGAACAAGCCTTGTGCCTGATTCATGAGCTCGAACGCTTTTCGCTTCGTCATTATTGGCTCAAAATTATCACAATCGAAAGTCTCCATCGCGACACAATGATCATATGGCTCAAGACGTGGCTAGGGGACAAATTACAAATCATTTATGTCGACACAAGCGATGAACGAAGGCTTCAGAGATCTCTTGTTCCGTACGATACTGTTGTTTCTGACGATGCCACGAAGCGAGGTCGAGGCGCTGATTTAATTCGACAACGTGCTGACCTGGTCTTGGACAACAACGGACCGTTCGAGGTCTCCGTCTCGACATTACTTAGCTTCGCAAGCGGTACAGAAACGAATGAGACGTGACTGGTGAAACTGAGTCAGATCTGTCGGTTGTCGCAAGACGTTGAACTCCAAGGCAACCTTTCAATTTCCATTGATAGTATGATGGCGTAGTCCTCCAAGAGTACTGTCAGTGGATTCGCTTCTTTGCCTAGTGCCTCCCATGTCTTCCATGCATATTCCATCATTTTTGTTCATAATTCTATTCATGTAGCAGCCTCCTAAGCCCAAATTGATCCACACTGAGAGTCGCTGCATCTACGGTAAGACGTCAATCATCCCACGTCGACCCGTAAGGAGCGAAGTTGTACGACTTACGACTCGAAGTATGGTATTGCGGCTATCGCTTGGTAGAATATCTGTTTGGGAAGCCTCAGCTGAGAGCGGAGTGATGTGTGGAAGATTTGCAGTATCAAAGAGTATACAGAAGGCATGAATGTAACTCTTTCTCGATTCGAAAACCAAAGACAAATCGGGTAGGTGACAGGGTGTGGCCAGTAGGACGCTAGCAATGCTCCACCTTTTGAAAATTATACCTCCTCCCATAGGCTAAGGAGAGGGTGACCGCGTAAGTGGCAGCGTTACTCGCGATAGGAAGAGCGTATAGTCTTGACCGTTTCAGCGCGCACCGAGACTGCTGGACTGCAGGTGAAGATGATGTTGATTGTCTCTGTGAACATGTTCTATCCTCAGTTCTCCGAAGCTAATGGAAGCAAGCCAGTGCTGTTCATCATCGATCCTCCTGTCAGCGACCATTTGGGTGACAGCCAGTTGTCATCCTTTACCACGGGAAAACCTCCCCATTCCAGCCCACGAAAGTCCCCGACCCTTTCTCCTTTGTAGCCGTATCGATCTGATTTCCGATCAGCAAAACTTCCACATGAAGCGCGCAAATAAACGCACCTGAGCCACAACACCAGCAACGCTATCCTTTGTCGGCACGGAAGCCTCCTTCATTCCCAGAACTCTCGCAGCAGCATCCCCCATATCCGTTTGCACGAATCTAATACGCGCCGACAGATCAGAAACAGCGCTTCCCCATCTTTCAATAGAGTTTGCCAAATAGCTGCCTTACCCCGGATCAACGATCAAGCTCACCAGCTCTGGGTGCTCGAAATGGATCTTCCGGACGATCCAATGAAGGACAGCCTTGCTGCTCCCGTACGCCGTTGCAGGGAACGGGCGCATCTCCATGCCTCCGGTACTCCCTACCGGGCTTCCGATACCAACGAACTTGGCCCTCTCACTCCTACGCAGTAGTGGAAGCGTGGCCTGGAAAAGGAACAGAGGTCCAAGCCCATTGACAACGATATGCTCCTTGACCGCCGCAGGGTCACAGGTAGCAACTGGTGCATATTCATTGCCAATACCTGCATTAGCAATAACAAGGTCAAGAGTAGTGACTCCTTGGTCTTTGATCGAGGCTACAGCGTTGGCGGGGTCGTTCTCGCACTTGTTATCAATCTTCGCAATGATGAGTCTGCTGGAGGAGTCCTTGGGGACAGAGGAGAGCTTCTGAGATGTAGGGTGATTAGGGTCGCGAACGGCGGCGATGACGGTGGTAGATGGGCGTGAGAGGTAGGTCTCGACGAGGCCGAGGCCGATGCCTGGATTTTGATAAACACAGGATATTAAAAGGAGGATGCGGAAAGGTATACGAGTGCTTACCTCTATTGGCACCGGTGATGAGGACAGTAGTAGGGATTCTGGCAGGCATATTGACAAATTATGTCTGAAGAACTCGATAAGCAGATGATGAGGTGAAGACCGTACTTTTGTGTATCTTTGATGGACAATAGATACCAGAGTCAGAGTGATGGAGCGAGAGAGATATTTGTATAACATCCGGCCATCAAGGCATACCATGAAACGCAATTTGGTAAGCCAGAGCCGAGAAAGACCTCCTGCGTCGGACAATGTTAGTTCGAATGTTGAAATCAGCCAATAGGAGGCTGGCAACAGAATGCTGACGAATGATTCCTACTTCTTTAATGGCCGCATAATTCTCACCGTAAAATTCTCCTTGCACGTGGCAAGGCAAAAGTCCACCTCATATAAATAAGTCTCGCGTGTTGGAAATGCTGCAGCACTCCTGTGTTGTAGCTACGGTGTGTCAAATGGCCAATGGTGGCAAATTGCATTGTTTTAATAGTCTATAAGTAGCTTTCACACCACTACATAGAAAGCCAATCAATCCTTCATAACCAGATTCCAACAATAAGTCCCCTAATTGGGTGTCAATGTCGTCAGTAGTGTAATAAAGAGAATCCGTAAGCTGGGTCTCTCTCTGTTCCTCGACAGATCTCGGCAGCGTAAAGTTCGACGGCGCTAGTACGAGCACGGGTCAGGAATGCGTCGTGCCATGCTGGAAGAACAGCGTTGACTGAGACTGCTTTTGTTCTGCTGGGGCTTTGGTTGATGCCAAGAGCGGTCGCTGCAATTTCTAACATGCTGTTCTTGGTGATGTCGCGCATCACGGCGGTCAGGAAGTCGTTGTTGGTCTCCACCACCGATAGAGGGACAAGACATCCGCCGAAGAGCTGGACAATTGCTGTTCTACCATAAGGCAAAGACAAAGCTATTCGCTGAAATAGGCAAGAAAAGTTGTTTCGTGACGTTGCGAGTGAAAGTGATGCCGAGCTCTTTCAACTTCTTGGCAAACAGGTCAAGCATCGCTTTTACCTCTGCAGCGGACTTCCCCGGAGCTGTTACTGGGGCGATCTGAAAAATGGCAGGTGTCATGATAAAAAATGGCCGTAGCACCGGCATCGACGATCGCTGGAAGTTGGGTCTGTCAAGCAGCAATTGCTTTCCAGTAGGTGTCTTTGGAGATGCTATCGGAGGCCGCAGGCGAAAGAAAGTGATGCGCGACCAATTGCCCCATCTTCATATATCCTCACGGTCAGGGAGATCACAACTCCATACGTTCCCAGGCCACCATCGCTCAAGGCCCGACGTTTTTGGAAAGGGTAGCGATGACGCGGTCGCTAGTGGCAGTCACGGCCTCCCACTCAAGCACCTGACCTGCACCCAATCCAGACAGCGAACTCAGTATAGAATGGTTGTCACCTTGAATGAAGTCATCTGCAATGACCATAGATGGGCAACTTCCCCCAACGACGCGAGGCGTCCACTTACCTCACATGGTTTATCTTCTAGTGTTCGCTGGTGATACCTATTTTGTATTAGGTTCGATTCCTAATGGTGCTGATACAATGGTATAGTGGGTTTCTTGTTTTCTTTTAGTATCCGAATTATCGTTCTTAAACACAAATTAGAGATGAACAGCAAGACTACACGTAAACATATTACATCCAGCCCCAAATGGACTTCGGAGTCGACTCAGAGTCATTGATAAGGAGCACGGTCCCGAGCTTCCAGCAGTCAATGTTTTCAGCATGGGTCTTTAGATTATTGAATATTATCTAGCACCGGAGGATGTTAACGGATTCATACCGACTCAGGCGTGGAGCTTGGATGGAATCGCTCTGGGCGGGTCTGCAAATGAGGGCCAGGGGAACATAATGCAACGGTCCTTTGTTGAATTCGGAGTCTACTTTATCTTCTTATTGATGAAGAACGAGAATGATTTCAGGTCCGGGCTCTTGGAAATCCAATACCAGGGATCATCTGTTTGCGACATGGTTATCTTCACCACAGGATCTTCTGGATTGAAGACTCAACCCAGCTTCGCACATGTGACGCACCTCGCTCCTCCGCTCTCACCCATCGCCTGCAACAGAAATGGCTCTTCACAATTACTCGCAAGCACTTTGGGAGATATAGAAGAGCTGATCATGACTACCGAGCGTTTTGAGCCTGAACGACTTCAACCGCTGGACGAATTGGATCTATTGATAAGCCTCTTGGATATGCTGATTACTATAGCACAACCCCGGGAGGCCGAACGCGTTCAAGATGATACCGAGAATACCGTCTCGGGCATCAAGACCTTCATAAGTCCCGTGATGGACGCCAGACCTCCTTACGTCATGACATATGAACAACTCATCTTCGCAGCGAGCGCAGCTTCTGATGTCATCACAGACAAAAGCCGGTGATGGACTCTAGGAGCTCTCAGGATAAAATTGTACCTCGAAGGGGTTTTCATTGGGGAGATAAACATGGTGCCCCCTAGCTCTCCAGCCTCCACAAGTCTGCTGAGGGAACTAAACGTCAACGCGTCCACGCGCACTGCGACAGCAAGGGAAAAAACGGCTGATAGCTTCAAGTCTATGGGATGTAGGGCGTAGCTGAGATTTGCGAGTGTTCTTCGGGTCAAACACAGTGCAAGGCTGGAGGTGTACGGACTCTTAGTGGCTCATCCGACTGTGTCGACCGTTGCCGCGTTCAAAAGATGATGGAGCATGCTTGCTGGATGAATAGAAAAGTTACTGCTTGCTATTAACCTTGTCTCTGATGATCGTGATCAAGGATAGTCCCCGGCGGTGATGTAGCGGCTTAAATTTCAATGCAGTGTAGGCTCAGCAAGCACCACTTGGATGTGTAAACGGAGAACTTTCGACAATGATGGTAAAGGGGCTCTGACATGAAACTATGTACTAAATTCTTTTTGAAGAATTACCAAAGCACATCCTTGTCCTGGATATTGAATTGTACGCAAGAGGCGCACTGCTATCCTGTTCTTTTGAAATCGTACGCACAGTCAGTTGAAAGTACCGCCGGGACAGCTCTTAGCAACACTGCCGATTACATCGGCCGACCATGGACAGAGATCCGTTGTGACAGCCCAGGTCCGCATCCCGAAGCACTGGGTAGGGCAATAAATCGAATGGTCCTTGGGGCCACAAAGGTTCCTCGCCGGCTGGAATTCAAGTGCGCCAATGGACCAAGTACAGCCTTATACGAAAAGAGCGTTCAAGGAGGAGGTGGGAAGATGGGGTGCAATGGCGGTGACGAGAGCATCGAGGTTCGCATGGACGACGGCCTGGCGGAAGCTCATTCTCGTTGTCAAATGGTGCAAGAAGCCTCGAGTTGGGGTGCATTCTGAAGGGGTAAATCACTGGATGTTGCAGGAGAACCGGGTTGGCGGGCGCATAATCAATGTTGCTCTATTTAATCTGTTCGAACGCCTGGCAACCCATTAATTACCTGGTTGCAAGCACGCCCTTTACAACTTCCTGCACTTGATACATAGTTGCCTCGCGAAATTGTTGGAGATGTAGTGATTGTAGACTGGGGCTAGTTCCTTGTGGTGACGGTTTTGGCTTGGTGCTGTGTTGCTAAAGAAAGCTCTACTGTCATTCGTCAGTCGCGATCAGCCTTTCAGCGCTGTCGATGAATCTCCTCGACCTCTTCGGAACTGCCTTGATTGCTCAATACCTTCGCCAGATTTTTCACTCTTTTCAGCGTATGGAGACGCTCCATGCCCAGCACCCGTCCCTTCAGCGCCAAACTTTGTCAATATATCTCATCGGCCTCCTTGAATTTGTCTTAAGCGTCCAACGCCGATGCCAGATGGTTTATGCTGGTCAGTGCAAATGGATCCTCCGTGCCCCGCACTGTTGCCGTCAACGCCTTTATGTTGGATGTTACCTCGGCAAGGCAAAGCACTTGGGTGCACTCTAGAATGTAGAGGTTTGGGTGTCGCTTACAGCTATGGAGGTACTCGGAAGATGATGGCTGTGGTGCGTAAGCGTGAAGTTTAATCGTGGAGGAGCGAACACTTTCGGCCCGTCGGACAAAAAGGGTAAGTAGCAACTCTCCCCTTGTCAAAGAGTCCTGATGTTTCCCATTGATTAGGTTCCCTAAATATACCGCTCATGATATAGAACCGATGAAACCCTGCTCGTCGCCGTGCTGTTCTGCTGCTGCCGTGCATTCGGGAACGCGCACCTCCGGGGTTTCGTGGGGATTGGCGAAGCCCGCTTGGGCACCCACATGTCTAGGGATTTTGTGGGCTTGGGTCGCCAGAGATGGGTTTGGAATACATTGCCGATGATGCTGCTATCGTATTTGGAGTCATTCACGTCGATGCTTTTCAAGACATGTAGCGAGCAGTGACGGCCGATGCCAACCCAATTAGCTTATACCATTTGGGGTATCTCGACGTAGATCTCGACCATCAAGATCTCGTATGCGATTGACATGGTCGGCAAGATGGGCTTTCGCTACGCTTCGGAGAAGTGCCCGTTCGTGGTAGCAACACTAGCTGAGTTGATTGAAAGTTTGAGCTCGGGCTTTCATGACGTATTGTACAGCGCAGTCTCCAGGATGTCCAGGAAAAGAGGAGATGGATGTCTCGGGAGCGTAATGTTGTGATGATTGGTGAAAGGTGCACGCATTGGTTGGACACCTCATCTGTAACTAATGAAGTTTTCTTTCTGTTCTTTTTTTTTTTTTTTTTTTTTTTTTTTTTTTTGTCTTTCCTTCCCCCAATACTTAATTTGCGCTTGTCTTGGGAAGAAAGATGCACTTACATACAATGCATACCTTAGTGACATTTGGGGTCGAGAATTAGAGGAGCGTGGTGGCGCTCATAAGCTCAGCTGAGGATTACCTCGGCTACATATAATATAAGGTTGTAATAGGTAAGTATAAGTCAGTCATGTAAGCAAAAATACCTTAGGGTAAATCCCGGAGTCCGGACATCCTTCATCGACCTAGGAGTCTAGGCCTTTAGCGGAATAGCTTGGAAAATATGTCAGGAATGCTATAGCTGAGTGATGGACATTGGCATACCTTACAATACATAATGCCATATAAATTCTGTAAAGTCTATAAATTCCGCTAATGCATTTCTCCCAGGTCGAGTAGAGTATGTTGTATCTTGCTGCAAAGTGCTCAATGAAGCGAAAAAAGACTGCCGTCAGATACTTCGTTAAATTATACATAGGTAGAAAGCCGTGCCCCATTACTCTACGCCATGTTGGGTATCCAGTACAGGTATTGCTTTCGTTCACAGTCATCGAAAGGACCGTATAGGCATAGTGAAAGCTGTAATCCCTGGTTCAATGGGGCAGGTACATAGGTGTTCGCTGGTGGTATTCAATTGTATTGGGTTCGATTCCCAATGGCGCTGGTACGATGGTGTAGCGGATCCTTATTTTCCATAGGCTCAGAACCTGGAGACGGTGTTGAAACCGATCTTGCAGATAATTTCTGCGGGTTTTCGTGCCGACTATTGATGCTCGAATCCGAATCTCTGGCTCCAAAGGGTGGAAAGTGACTGTTGCTCTGAGGCTGTGATTCAGAATCTTCACTTGCTAACCACATGTTGTGTTCCCAATCGCCATGTATTATTAAAGTCTGCCTCTGATCGAATCTCGGAGTCGTAATGTTTGTCCCACTCCGAGCGCCGTGCGGATTCCCTTCGTTGGTCAGCAATTGTGTGGGCTGAACCCTTTTTCGCACCGAAGAGCTTTTGGTCAAACTCAGCTCGACGTTGGAGCTCTTCGTCGACGAGTTTGGCGTCAGAATCGGCATGTATGCCTTCTTCCACGGAGCTCCGACGTAGATCCGTCTCAGACTTCTTCCTTCTCAGTTTGGTCATTACGCTTTTGAGCGAGAAGCCTTCCATGGTCCTGATGACGAGGTTCAGTCCTGACACCTCAGTAGGGAACAGATCTGCAAAAGCATCAGATTTTGTCGTAAAACAATCCGAGTCGTCCAAGAAATCTTGGCCGAGAATTATGTCAACTGGGCATCCATCCAAGACATCAAAGGTGATGGCATGTTCGGTCTGTGGATGTACAGGGCGCCATCTCTTCTCGAAAGTCCATTGTAACGCGATCTGACCTTCCGTGCTTGCTGTGCTACCGTCTGCGAACATCAAAAGACGACAGCTTTCGGGTCCTGGGATGATCTGATGCAGCCAGCCGTTTTTCTTGACATACTCATAATTTAAGAGGTTGGGCTCAGCCCCTGAGTCCGGTAAGGCAACGCACCGCTGAAATTCTTGTATCCCACATCTTATCATACCATTTAGCGTACGAGTCGGGGAGCCACAGAAGTTGACGATTCGTATGTGTAAAGCCCGCCTAGGCTTTGGCATCACACAGAGTCGATGTTTGTTTACTGCCAGCGTTTCTGTTTCATAAAGGAAAGGTCCTCCGATCATGACGTCAAAGATCGCGTCAGGGAGGACAAAGAAATGTAGGGTGTATGGTTTTTCCGGCTCTTTCCAAAATTCCCAGGATACTTCGACCTCGCCAACAGCTTGAATGGTGCGGCCATGGCCCATGAGGAAAGAAGGACGCTGATCAGGAGGAAAATATCGAGGCCGTAATTCGTGCTCCTTGGCAAAATTGTCATTCATAAAGTTTTTGTCGGCCCCAGTATCAGCTAGGGCATCAACATCGATTTCATTGATTAGGCCCTGGACACCTCTGAAGGTATCTCTTAGAGATGTCTTCACCCGCTTTTCTCTCTGGGCAAGACTGGCTTTATGTGTTCGTTTCTCCTCCCTCGCGTCCTCACGGCTCTCGGGTGAATAAAACGCATAGCTATCGCTTTTCATCCCTCTCCTGACGGGAGTTTTTCTTTCCATCTTAAAAGGGGGAACATCTTTGGTATATCCCTCATATCTTTTTGATCTTTGAGGTGTTTTCCTTCGAGGTGTTTCGGAACTCGATGGGGCGGCAAAAGAATTGGATTGGGGGTTCTGTCAAAATTTGGGTTCTCAGCTATGACCTTTGCGCATGTCGGCTATATCACCAAATTTCTATGGGGTCAAAGACATCCCCCAGGAGATTCTGAGGTAGAATAATTCAAGCAATCTACACATCATTCTTGCTACATACCTGAAATCTTGACAGGTTCCGCCGGCACCACCATGGTTCTTCATTCAATTCTGCCCGCATTTCTGCCCGGAGTTCTGCCAGTCTGGCTCGTTCGTCCCACCGTCGTCTTCTATCCTCATCACTTAGGATTGCATAGGCTTGCTGGACTAGATGGAACTGCCTGCTGGCTGCGAGCTTTTTCGATTCTGTCGGGACCTTATCTGGATGGCAGCGGAGGACGAGTTTGCGATGGGCACTTCGAATCGTCGCAAGGGTGGCATCCTTGGGTACATTGAGGACTTCGTACGGAGAAGTGTTGAGAGGTTCGAATTCAGACATAGCTACCTTCTTGACGAACAAGTCAGCTAAGACCGAGTGCTAGAAACATAGGATTGAGTATGTACAGGATCCCCAACTCAAGCGAGGTGAAGGTCTATATGACCACCCGGGCCACAACTTTCGCTACTATGCGCAAGCGAGAAAGATGATGCACTGTCAGCCTACGTTGCCAGCAAAGCACGTAGTGTATCGTGGCTGTGCAAGGGCTGTGCATATCCAGCTCTTAGCACTTTTCGACAAGGCTGAGGTTCGTGCTACCTCTCCCAAAAATGCCAAGGGTTCTGCAAAAAGGAGTAAAATGCTGTTGACCAGCATTCACAAACACTTGCAGTGCACCGAAAACTTTGATAGATCATGGATCCGAAAGAAGCCTTCCACAATTACCGCACGTTCGCTGATTTCATTGCAAGTGATCAAGAGCTATTTGTATTTCGCCGATTTGACCGTTTAAATGCACGGAATCTCCTATACTTACAGAGTGAGCTGATATGGTTGGAAGCACAACTTCAGGAAATGGATGATGAGGAGGCCAGCAATGCCACCATGGACGTGAAGCTCACTGCTAAATGTTGGGAGACACTATCTTTGAAGGCCAAAGAGTTTCCACGCGAGGCTGCACGGATGGAATTAATCTTGAAGATTCGCAAGGTGACCAAGGAGTATAGCATGTACACCAGCATCCAGAAAGATACCGTCCGGTGAACTAATGTCTTTCGGCTTAGATGAAGCCTTGACTTTGCAGAGTCAATTGCTGAATATCGGACAGCCAAAAGAGCGAGTCTGGAAAGTGTTCCATGATTGGTTCATGGAATCCAAACCTTTCGTGGGATACAGCAACAACATGGTGCTCCAGAAGGATGACTTTGTAGCCGTAAAAGCGTCTACTGAGTCCGATCGACTATCTAAGACTTTGGAACATTGGACGGGTGTGCTTGCTGCTGTAAGTACATATGAGCCTTTCCATCGTAGACTTTATAGTATAGTAATGCTCACGACGTGAATTGGCATAGTGGAAACGGCGGGATACACATCCAAAAGACGGCACAGTCTATTACTCCGACAAAAGTGTTAGATACGCAATGATTCTTGTCGGAATCACTGCCGCCACAATCTCGCTCGAAGCTCCAATCGTGGCCTTACATTTCGCCGGTAACGACAACCTTCGGTTCGGACTCATTGCCATTTTTTCGATTATATTCGCAGCTGCTATCAGCTTCCTCAGTAACGCTCGCCTGGTTGAGCTATTTGGAGCAAGTGCGGCCTACGCTGCTGTTCTAGTCGTGTTCTTAGCCAATGATCTCAACGGTACAGGTGGCAACAACAGTTAACACAGTTAACACAAGAAAAGATGTTGAGTCAAGAGTCGGTTGTTGCCAATGCCTTGAGCTTTCTGGGCAGGAGTTTTAGGATGTGGTCTAAGTAGCCTGGGATCTGATCTGCACAGAGTCTGTACTGAGCCGCCAGAGCATGAGATCATGTGCACATTGTCTACACGTATCATTTTTGTGCGCGTCCACTGTGCCTGGGCAAAACGCGCTTACGCCAACCTGAGTACGGTTTTGGAATATTCAATTCGCTGTAACTGCGTGAGAGCTTAGATTAAAAATCCACGGCGCAACACAGGAATCACGATCATGCCATCCGAGTATGCTAATTTACACAGGATGTTGCACACGCTATCTGGTCATCTACTTCCCTTTCTGTCCATCGAAGGCCATGACAATGAAGTATTCGGAGATCTGCTCTCACCTGCGGAACACGCACTTCTCAGAACGCTCTCCAAAGACTTGGGCGAAAAGCACAAAATTCAAATGTCATGCTCAGATCATCTCGTCCTCTCTTCCTTGTGTCGTTTGTCGAGCAGTCAGCACTGCGATAACATCTACCCGTCTACCAGCTTTCCAGCAGAAGATATTCAAGGTGGAAAGAGATATCTCACGAAAATGAATCAATTATACGTGTGTCCTACTTATGATCCTTTTCTTCTATCCCAACTCCGCCGATAAACTCGTGGATTCTTAGAGACCATCTTGCAATCTGGCAGGGTTCCTCAAAAGGTGTTTGCATAACCTGAAATATCTTGCTCGATAAGAGGATGTGCCGGCTATCCGAACTGAGTGCTGTCCAGTAAAAATACAGTTCACGAAGAATCAAAGGGCGCTCGATAGCTAGCCCATGTGAATCAGTAATGACTTCGGATGATGCGAGATCGTCCCTCTCAAGCCAGTGAATTCTGCTGCTCGACGTCCAATACAGCTGACTCCAGGGCTATATTCGGATCTACCTCAATCTTGAAGATACACAGGGTGCGGAGTACGGTCAAGTACCGAACATCAGCATCGATGGCAATTGGAAAATGCCTTTTCCAAAGCAATGGCCTGGCAGCTGTGTCTCGGAACAATGATTGTCTGAGTTGCAGCCAGATCTGAACTCGGCAAACCCAGCCTGTGGTCTGCAATACATTCAAGGGTCCTCCGCAAGACGACAGATGTCTATGCAGGCAACCCAATCCTTGACACAGTTCAAGGATGAGTGAGTTCGAAAACAGAAAGATAGGACTTCTCTCAAAACCATCTTCATAGCTTCTGCTTTGGAGTCAATATACGAGGATAACGCTTTCATGCTTGCCAACTTGGAAGCCAAAATACTAAGTACGGCCATAAGGTGTCCATAAGGCGTAGGCTGAGAGATCCTGCGTAGATATTTATCGCTACTTCTCTTGTGGGTAAGCGGGTTTCGAAGTAGTGAGCGTGAAGAGCGTTCGTGTGAACAAAAAGTCGTCAAAACGAGAACGCTATTACCTCCTTCCAGAGGCAAGCCGGCGTCAAATTTCAACCTTTTGCTCCAATCCCTCGAGATATTCTCTAGGTATACAAAAAGGTTTTGAATGCTGGCAAAGAAAAGTCAGTATCAACTTTTTCTGAAAAGCCTGCGTATTGTTGCTGCGCTGCCCAGATCGATGCCACCAATTTGGAAGACCAGACCGCACTCTATAGAGCTTCGATGAAAGGGCACAAAGCTGTTGTGGCTTGTCTTCTTAATTGTGGCGCCTACGTACACCAAGCAGATAACCACGGCGTGGCATCGAGTTTACTTATTGCCAACTTGGCTTCAATGCGCTGAACCGCATTAATTCTGACACCTCTGTATCGATCGCCGAGATCCTCGTCAACGTCAGCACAAACCCCAACATCCGCAATAATGAGCAAAGTACGCCAATATGCAAAGCACTGTCATTCAATGGCATAGAAAGTTTGGAGTATCTTGCTAAGAGAGCTGAGCTCGGTGCTGTAGCAGGCAAACGTGGCGGGACATTGCACATCGCCTGCACTTAAAGTAGACTCCACCTCGTGAAGGTCCTTGTCGAAGCAGGCGCACGCCTGTGCAATCTGCGTGTTGCTGCGAAGGGCCGTCAAAGGAGGAGCATTGGAGTCTCATCTTATATATCATAGACGAAGCTAACGTAGATTTCAGAATCGCTGGTGGCTCGTCTGGTTGTGCCGTCAAGGCAGCTTGTGGAACGTCAAGCTTCGGCATTGTAAGACAGGTGCTTGGGAAGGGCGTGAGTATCGATGTCATAGATGACATGGGTAGGATGACCATCCACTTCCCCGGGGCGCAAAGCAAGTGAATTGTTCGGGTAATGCTCGAATCTGGGGTGAATGTTGAGGTGGCAGATGAAATGGGCAGAGCGGTACTCCACTGGGCTTTCGTGCGGTCATGTGCATGTTGTAGATATATAATACCTCTAACGAGGGGTTTGGTGGAATCAGGGTGATCGTAATGAATGGACTCCGTTGCTCTGAGCAGCGAGAGGCAGCAGCACCGAACAGAGTAAGGTCTTTTCGCGTGCGCAAGAGGAAGACATCAAGCTCTGATTGAATCATGGCGCGAACCTGTGCGCCACGACAAGGGGTTGGATCAAGAGTGATCTCTGGTAAAGGTTGCAGGGTATCATGGAATGCGTGCGAGGATCATTCGGTTAGTGGAAGAGAAAGCGAAAGCGAAGCTCGAGACCACAAGAAGAGAAGATGTGGGGGATGAAGAACTCCATGCATCGAAGGAGGTCGTTGTGAAGAAGACAAGGTGTGAATGCTGTTTTCAATAGTACCTTTTCGTTGATTGGTTTGTGATTTTTGGCCAAGCATAGTTCTTCTTGTGCACTTCCTACACCTGCTGAGCTCGAGATCACATGTTCAACTTGTGGATTCTTGTACGAATGCTAGACCTCCCAGAACTTCCATCTCTGTTATAAGTGCTGTCAATCCAGGGAACTCGTACACCCCCCCTTTACTCATTCCTATCTTACTCACGGGGCCCAATACGAGACAGAGAGCGAACCAGGTGGAATTGAGGAGGTTGAGAGATAGGAGGACGAGGATGGCGAGGAGGAGTAGGGAGGCAGAAGAGGGAAAGGGGAAAGGAGAAGGAGCGGTGCCTCACGGACAACGATGAAAGTCCTTGCAATTTAAGGTGCATGCGGATCACAGCATGAGTCCTTACAAGTCAAGATAGAAGTAGTATACAGGAGTGACTGTGATAAGATTGATATCCGCTTGACTGACACACAAACAAGGAAAAAAGTAAGTGTGGATGGAGGTGCCAGGCTTTTTGGGCATATATTTTCCAATCGATTGGAGGTTCGGTATTGCCCGGATGTGCTGATAGGGCTGAATGATCCCTGTTAGAGAGCACGCTAAGCCAAGGCGAGAGCATCAACAACACACACGTACCAAGGTTTAATTGTTTAGGGGCCAGACTCATCAGAGGGACCCTCCCATGAGCTTCGTGAAGCACGCATCATCGCCATCACCGTCACCATCACCATCACTTTCTCCTCCTCATTCCTGCTACCTACCTATAATCATTGTCCCTCTCTACCCTCATATTGAGCAGTGTCGTTCTGTTAGTGTGGCGGAAAGCATGCCTTAAGCCAAGCTATTACTCACTTGCAAGACCCTGCGTCCGCTCGGCGGCCGAAATCAACATTCCACTCGTCGCCAATCGCAACCAAAAATCAGCCTGTCTTTGCGCACTGTTGAGAACTTGAGTATCTACTATCGCATTCGACTTTGCCATATGTTCACATGTCGATCCCTAGATCTGCTAATTCTCTGCGTCCTGCACTGCACGAGCCAGACCCCGTTCCCCTTGGAATGCCTGGAAGGTCCAACCGCGAAAGCATGGCGCCATCAACTGCTGAATACCCTCGTCAAGCATTCTCTGTTGATTCCTCAAATGGAACTCCCAATGGTGCCAGTAGACAAGATGACCCTTTTGCAACGGAGACCCCATCCTCACGTCCTCCCACCCACCGCTTTTCCTCCTTCGATACACAGCTGTTCGCTTTGAATCATCCATCATCCTCTCCCGCGCAAGCAAAGAGGGCATTGGAGGCTCACATGGCGGAGACGGATCGGAGGATTCAAGAGACCTCAAAGCTCGGCACCACGCTGGTGCAGCAGCGAGTGGCTTTGGCACAACGACTACAAGATGTAGGTTCCCAAGAAGAGGAGGCGCATATCAGTCCTGAGCTACGGCAGAAGCTGGTCGAGATTGAGAAAGAATACAATGAGGTTGGACGACAAAGCGCTAGGGCATTCCTGGGTCCCAAGGCGGAAACAGCAAGAGAGGGATCCAATGCCCCCTTTGCATTGGACGGCAGGGCAAGTTCTACATCTTACTTATTCGGTGGTTGCATACTGACTTGGAATTACAGAATCCTGCAAGTCCTACAAAATTCTCTAGTCAAGCGACCGATTCGCCATCTAAGATCAATGTCCCACGAAAACAACGAAATCAAGCATCGAGAACCGATGACATTGACTTTGCGGCAGAGATCAGTACATCACTGCTAGGTCAAGTACGCCATCTGCAAGCGGTCTTACTCGAGCGCGATGAGACGTTGAAGACCGTGCAGTCGGACAAATCAAGGCTTGAGCTTGAGGCGGAGGGGTTTTCACAACGTCTTCGAAGCCTGGACGAAAGTGAGCAGCGGTACAAAGACGAGAATTGGAGTCTAGAAACCCAGCTGCAAGAGATAAACGCTACGAATCGAGCGTCGGCCAGCAGGGAGCAGAAGCTGCAACAGGTACTCGCTGCTACCACATCTGACAAAAATGCTGCTCAAAGTGAATTGGACCACCTCAAACAAGATCATAGCAGAGTTACGGAGGATTATGCTGCTGTGCGCAGGACGCATGACTCAGAGCTCGCTAGTCTACGAAGGAGCGCAAACCAGGTCGAAAATGAAAACGAGGCTCTGCAGCGAAAGATCGAAGAGCTGACTTCTCAAAACCGAGAACTAGCCAATGGACTTGCCGGCCGCTTCAGAGACGAGGAGACCGAGCCAGAGGCGGACTCTGGCGCGAAGTATGAAGAAAATCCGTTCGATTTGTCCGAGCGGGAGCACTCGCCTCCTCCCTCACCTACCAAAGGCATCCACAGGCACTCTATGCTCGAGTCAGAGACGTTGAAGAGCTCTCTGAACCATGCCCACAGGATGATCCAGAATCTGAAAGGCAACGTGCATCGTGAGAAAGCTGAAAAGCAGGATCTCAAGCGCATGCTTCAAGAGGCTAGAGATGAATTGGAGATTCGAAGGGCCGAGCCGAATGGGAAGAGACTGAAAGCGAAATCACATACGGATATGAGAAGAGCAGGTCGGCCTGGGCTTGGCGCCACTAGGAACGGCAGGACTGATATTATCTCCGTCGACCCCGATCAGGACCCTGAGTGGGAAGACCACAATGATGAAGACGGTCTTCATCGTGAAGTCGGTGCTCGGCCAGCAACCCACAACAGCACCCCAGGAGCGAGTCGACCCGGGGAAAGGAGTGACGCGTATCAGACAGCTAACGAGACAGAGGATGCCTTTGAGACAGCAAATGAGCGCGATACCACTGACAATGATGCATTCCAGACTGGAGCTGAGAGTTTGGCGGGTGACAGCACGGATGAGGCAGAAGCGACAGAGACGGAGTCTGGGGTGGCTCGAGGTGGGACTCTTCGAGGCAAGAAACCGCAGCCTATTACGTATTCCAAACCGGGTGATAGGAGGTCAATTCAGAGCACTGCGTCAACGTCTGAAGACGATGAAGGCCATGCTTTTCATACACCAATCCAGAATCAACCACAGCGGTATCGCTTGAAAGTCAACCGTAACTCTCGCCGGTCGCGGGGGAGTAATGAGGTCCCCGGTAATAGTCAACAGTCAAGTGTCAAGAATTCCCCGGCAAGCTTCATGAACGGAGGTGGTGATATCAACCAGAGCTTGTTCAATGAGTTGGAGAATCTTAGTGGTGAAGAAGAAGGCACGCCAAGCAAGGAAGTCATCAGCTCACCCAGGTCCACGCAATCTCTTCGCAAAAGTGTCAGTGGGAAGAGGTCATCATCTAGCATGAGACAAGCTGTCAGTCCGTCAACGTCGGGTCCGAGGCCTAGCACAGTTGTCTATACAGGAGGCGCGCCACCGGTCCCTAGAGTGCCCATGGTCGATTCTAGTATGATGACGGAGCCGATGGACCCTCCACAGAACTCCCCACCTCAAACAGGTGGTGGCAACATGCTCCTAGCTGAACAAAGCCCGTCACAATCAAATCTGGATCAATCATTTGCAGGTCAGGCAACACCTCAAACTGCAAACTCAAGTCAAGGAGTCCCAGATCAAGAAAGTCTAGGCCAAGCAAGCCCAGGTCAAGCGAGTCCAAGCTCAGTATCGTCCAGTGTTTTGCCCATGAGCTCCGCAGCGGCGATTGCCAGCAGAATCTTTGGCAGTGCTCCCCAAACGCCGCAGAATAAGAGGGTCGCATCACAACCTACCAGTGCGTCTAATCTCGTATCGGATTCGCGTTCAACTTCATCCTCACCACGTCAAGCCTGGGACCAACCGCTCCGGATGTTTGGCACCATTCCAGGATTCAATCAAAGTGCAGAAACAACGCCTTTATCGACGAGGTCTGCAACAACGCAGGGGCGAGGTGTTTCTGGGGATCTGTCTTCCGATGATCAGCGAGCCCGGAACTTTTCAGGCACATCGACTCAGCCTACGGAGTACTCCGAGTCGACAAATAATGATCCAGAGTTGACGCCTCCAGGTACGGCTATCAAGGTTCAGGCTCCATTGACATTGTCGCCAATTCATAGTCTGGAGTTAGCACCGGTACAGCCTGTCCAGAGATCCGTGGTCAACGAATCAAGCGGTACCAATACGGCTGCAGGCCCACGAACTACAGCTGTAACCTCTGATACTACTGAGAGCCCGCCTAAGGCGAATAGTACTGGAGGCATTCTTGGCTCTGTATTCGGCTGGAACAAGCGCAAAGCATCCATGGGATCTCAGATAGCTGAAGACGAGACTCGTCAAGAAGTTTCTACGAGCAGTAGACCTACCACTAGCGACTCTAAGCGAGCTCTCCAAGAAGTGCCAGCAAATGCTGTGACACGAAACATGCCGCAGAGCCATGGGAAGTTGTCACCGGTGGTTGATCGTGGAGTTCAGACACTGTCATTCTCCGATTTGCTGGAAACTGTTGCGAAGAAACCCAGCACACCATCAATGAGGCCCCTTGCTGATATAGGAGCTGCCTCTCCCGGCGTCAGTGAAGGTGGCAAAGGAAAGGCACCGGAGCAATATTACAAGGACTCACTTGGGAAGTCTTTCAAGCGACCAATCAGTACAACAAGCATACGCTCGCGAGCATCCCAGTATCCTCCGCTGCCTCCAGATCATCAAGAAGCTATTGCTGCCGCTGCGCAAAAGGCGCCGCCCGAGTCGTCAGTGAATCCCACAGCTTCAACAACATCTATGGGTCCGCCTCTGGCTCCAGCTTCTGCATATCCTTCACGGTCTGCTAGGTCTCGCAACAGTCGACCTCAAACGCCATCCCAGCAACCGTTGCCAAGTCCATCATCAAGAGGCGGAACGACCCCCAGAGCCGGTCGATATTCCAACGCGCGAAGCCAAGTATCTCGCCGATCTTCATTCTCTTCCTTTGCTTCTGAACTTGATGAGCGCTTCAACATCCGTACCGACACTGGCATGCCAATGCCTCAGGGCCTCCAAGCTGGAACTGATCCCCGCATGATCCAGGCGATTACCCAGACAATGATCGGGGAGATGATGTGGAAGTACACTCGCAAAGCAGGTCGCGGCGAAATGTCCTCCACTCGCCACCGCCGCTTCTTCTGGGTTCACCCGTACACGCGCACGCTATACTGGAGCGATCGTGATCCGGCTACCGCCAACCGCGCGGAGCTCAAATCGAAGAGTGTAGCCATTGAAGCAGTACGAGTAGTGACAGACGATAACCCTATGCCACCTGGCCTCCACCGCAAATCTCTCATCATAATTACACCCGGCCGCTCCGTCAAGTTTACGGCGCAAACCTCCCAGAGGCACGAGACATGGTTCAACGCGCTTTCCTACCTGTTGCTCCGAACTGGCGCAGATGGGGCCCAAAATAACGCCAACAACAACCCAGGCGACTTGTCTGACGCCGACGTTGCCGAGTTCAATCCCGGATATCAAAATAAACGCTCCTCCCGATCTCGCGTCTCACTCGCCAGCTTCCGTAGCTCCGCTACCCAGAACAGGCAAGACCAGAACCGCCTCTCGACACGCATCCCAACAGGCGCTGCGTCGGGCGGCAACACCCAGAGTCAGGGGCAGCAGACCGAGCCTCCGCCTGGCAAAGAAAGCGTCCGCAGCCGCATCAGCCGCAGCCTTTCGCGAAACCGGGGGACCAGACCTCGACGGGACTCTGTTACCGCGGTCAACCCCGACAACCCCAACAACACCGCCAACGCCTCCAAAGTGTACGGCGCGCAAGACAACCAAGGAAGCGTTTCCAGCCGCATCAGTAGCTACTGGCACAAACCGGCCGCGTCGGTCCGCAGCTCCATCCGCAGCCGCTCCAGCCTGCGTGACGACGGGCCGCCGGAACCGGGCGTGCTGGAAGGAGGGAGGAGCGTTGTCAGCGGGCGCGTGGGCGACAGCGCGGAAGATCTGAGGAGGGTCATCGAGACCCAAGAGCAGGGCGGGCGGTTGGAGAACGTGAGGGCTTGCTGTGACGGTGAGTAGTAGCCCGAAAGCCCCGAATTGTTCTCTTCTGCGTTCGTCCGTCCGTTTGTCCGTTCATTCAGAAAAAACCACCCCTCGACTCGTCCCAAGCAGTGCTGACGTGAGTCCGGTCCGTGACAGGTCGACACGACGTCGGCAGCTTAGCGAAGAGCGGCCGCCACCACAGCCACGCGGGCTCGACGCACAGCGTGCACAGCCAGCGCAGCCATCGATCGCCGTCGAACTCGCTTGCGAATCTGGCGTACACCTAGCGCTGATAGGGTGTTCCGTTTTTGTATTTACTTTTCTTTTGGTGGTCAAGTACGGGGATGAGAGAGAAAAGAAGCATTGTTTGTTGGGAAGCATGCAGCACAGCTAGCTAGCTCATTCAACCGGCTGGAATTTGGCTTTCTCTTTTTTGTATGTGGCTCGCCGGGGGCGGTTCAGGGAAAGAATGATGAATGAGTGTTGTGGTGGTGGATACATATGTAATTACGTCGGTCTAATGGGTAATCCGTTCTCGTATATGGTAACCAAAATTGCAAATTGCTTCTGGGGCCCAAAAAACCCAATCAGGTCTGGGATCGTATATCACAAATCATGGCACACCAAACGAAACAGTCCATCCATATACACAAACATCCTCCCAATCTCACATCAGCCCCTCTTTCCGTTTGAACTCCTCATAGGAACACTCCACCCCATCCCTCCCGCACCCAAACAAATCCCAAGCCTCCTTCCCCCACAACCTCCCCCCCTCATCCCCATCCTCCTTCCCACCCAGACTCTCCCCCACACCTAACAAAACGGGCAAAGCTACCGACGGCGGCCGCATCATCATCGCCGAGGTGTCGGAGATCGCTTTCCGCAGCGGCGACCGAGGCGGCTTCGTGGGGACGACTTTTGTGAACGCGGGCAGGAGAAGGGAGTCGGCGGTCCGTTTCGGAGGAGGCTGGTGGGGGGGAGCTGTGATGGTGGGCGACGGGGGCTCTGGCGGTGGGGAGGTGGGGGGTTGGGAGGATGGGACGTCGACGGTGTCGTCTGGGGGCTTGGGGGTTGGGATGGTGGGGACGACTTTGGTGAATGCGGGCTGGTTGCGGGGTTTGGGTCTCGGAAGTGGTTCGGGCGCCGGGGGCGGGTTTAGCGCTACGATTTTCGAGAAGGTGACGAGGGAGTCTGGGTTCGTGTTTGGTGTTGGAGGAATGACGGTTGTCGTGGGCGGTTTTGGGGTGGTAGGCGGGGTGTCGGGCTCAGTCTGTAAGTCCTGAGCCGACACTGTGTGGTCACCTAGAGTAATGGGTCTGGAGATAGTGTTTACTGGTCTTGGTGGACTGCAGACAAGATGTGGATTAGGAGGTGGGGTACTTGTACTTCGTCTCCTTGGTTCGGGCGCCTTGGGCTGCACGGCCTTTGTGAAAGCAGATAGTGAGTCAAGGCTAGGTCTTGACCAAGTGCTGGTTGTTTCTGGAAGTGTGTCTTTCGAAGAGAGCACCTTAGCTTGTCCTTGGAAGGCTGGGGATAAAACAGGCCGGCCTTTGACAGAAGATGTCGTAGCAACCACGTCTGGTAGTGTTTTCGAAATAGCGGTTGGAGACGACCCTTGGGGCAAAATCTCATTCAAAGCGTCCTTGTCTTCGACAAAATCGGAAGTTCTAGGTTGAGCGCGATGAAAGATGATGTCGTCCATCTTTGCAAGAGTCCTGGCGGTGCTGTCAACAGTAGAGGGAGGTCTAGGTATTGCTTTCTGCGGAGCTTCTTGAGGTACCGAACAACGGGTTGATGAGGAGACGGGCTCGGTGTCACGGCGACGGGAACCGGTCATCGAAGATTGGTAAACCTTCTCTGTCGGTACTCTCTCTTCCGTGGTATGACTGTCCGTTGGTTTATCATCTATGTCCTCTTGGGACAGAAAGAGATCTTCTGGTACGTCACCACAGAACTCTTCAAGCTCATTCTCCCGGTCTATTTCCTTTGCACGATGCCGGTCAAGTCGAGCCTTCAACCGGTCCTGCTTTTCTTTATGAAATTCATCCATGGGGTCTCTTTTCCTTCTGTCAGTTCCGCTCGATACAGTTCGGTCGCGACCACTTCGCTTTGGGACCGAAGCGTCGCCAAAAGACCGGCCCCTTGCAGACGACTCCTGAGGCAGTAAGTCTCGATACATGAGTTTCTTGCGTGGCTTGCGTGAAGCCATCTGTAGCTTTAATCTTTGTTTTGGTTGCTGGTTGGTAGAAGTAGTATCCTCGTCCAAATCGACCTCAATGGGCTTTGTGATAGTGCTTGTTCTTGCGTAGCCTGTCTCAGACTCATGGTCGAAACGCTTCGCGATTTTATTAGATTTTGCTGGTACTTGGACATCCTGACCTGGCTTTCGCTTTCTTTGCTGCGCAGTCAAGTCTGAGCTTCCTAGTCTACCAGACCTTTTTTTGGGCGATGCCTCGACAGCTCGCTTAGAGGCCTCGTCCTCCTTACCAGACTTACTCCTTCGATGTGGGGGAATGGGTGATCTGCTGACTGCATTTCGCGCCGGTGACAGACCAGACTTTTGCGCAGTGGTTGGCACATGGCTGTCTTCAGCTTGCTCATCAGCAACTGTTCCCAGGGCACGCATATTCATCCTCTCATGAGGGCCCCGGGAGACCGCCGGTACTGGAGGCGGTGGCATCCTATTCTGCTCCGCCCTCCCTTCCAAGTGCGACTCTATCCGTTGACGCTTGGCCGGACGGTTTTGCTCCCAGCTACTGTTCTCACTATGCACGCGAAGCTCATGAGGCGACTTCGTAGGCAGCGCAACCCTTCCTATCCGACCCTTCGGTGTGCCAAGCAGCGCATTCAAAGTTTTCGGCCGTAACTGCGATGGCTGCAC
Organism: Evernia prunastri; assembly: GCA_003184365.1. Classification (NCBI taxonomy): domain Eukaryota; kingdom Fungi; phylum Ascomycota; class Lecanoromycetes; order Lecanorales; family Parmeliaceae; genus Evernia; species Evernia prunastri. Next base: position 379,632 of record NKYR01000018.1, on the reverse strand, counting down.
ATTCGTAGGTCTAGCGGTAGGAAGGCCTGGTGGCTGGTGTGAGACCTCTTCATTGACCGACACTTCTGGCGCCTTCTTTCTCTTCTCAAAAAGCCCCGTGAGATCTTGCTCCATACTTGCAGTAGCCTCACCAACTTGTATGAAGATACCCCTATCCAATTGGAACTCATCGCCATCTTGCAGCATCTCATCATCCCGCCAATGCATGTCACCAATGTAGTTCCTGGACACGTCGTACACCATGATGCGCTTGTTGAAGGTGTGGAATCGGAGAACTCCATCTTGCCACCTCTTTTGCTTCCGTCGCAGGTCGTGGGTGTAGAGGCAACGGTACTCGAGGACGGGTGCTGTGTTCTGGGTGGAGGGGACTGTGAAGGTTGGTGTCTGACGGACACCAGAGGATGTAATGGTGGAGGTCATGCCGGATGAACTCTTCTGCCACTTCTATCGGGAGTCCGTAGCTCAGATGCGTCATGATTCATCTGGCCTTTTTTCGCAATTCAACTGCCTTCCAGCAAGCTGTGCCTTTATCGTAGAGGAAAACAAAAGGCAGTGGCGAGTAGAAGCGCGCTCGAGTTAACGCGAAGTCACGAGTTTCGTGTTGGGAAATCTTAGCGGTCACTTTACACTTACTTTACGATTTTATTTGGGAGCGCGCCTGATGTAAGTGGTCTTCAGCTTGTTACTATGTACTTGATCAAGAACAGCTGCGACAGGCATTAGCTACTCGGTTGCTGGACTTGTTGCGCTTCTCTACCACAAATCTCCGCGCCTGGCAACGTTGACCAGACCCTTCATTACTCGACCTTTGCTATCACCAGGCCACTGCGTAAGCAAGTCACCGGGCAATGTACGAGTCAGAAGGATCGTGACAGTATCAGAAAGGCTGAGCCCTTGACCGTGCTGAGCGGTTGCTCGGTTCCTTCGCAGAATGATTGTCTACTTTCTTACCCTGGCCTGCGATAACACGCCAGAGACGCCGGGTTGGCTTTAGACCATTCATTGCTGTTCACCGAGGCCCAAACCTAGCTCTCGACTCTGTCGATGAGAATCTTCGGTTTTCGTGGGAACAGTATCACCGCTGGTTTATTCAACCTATCTCGCATCGGCACGATTTGATTTCGAGACGTCAGGGCGACCTTGGTTCGATTAATGACTCCTTGGTAAAGAGCTTGAAACAATGTAGGCAGGACAAGACCCCGAAAGCTGCAAGACCAATGACCACAAGACCAGGTGCAGTCTATATTTACAACCAAACGCCAGTCGAAGATCTGTTGTGCCCAGCCCCTGAAGAAAAGCCACGGAGTCTGCTCTTCTTTTTAACCGCAATAGTCGACTCGCTCTTAGAGAGAGCAGTGTAGTGAGCCGCACTATCACAGTGACCTTCGCTGAAACGGCCGATGCCGGTAATGATCGGGTATGTGACAGCGCAGCCACGACTTTCCACCTTTGGTGCCAGTAAACCAGACGGTTTTGTGAATGAAGATTTCTTTAATGATATTATTTTTAATACTTATCTTGTCTCAGCGCCCGTACATACGAGGCATTCAGCATGTTCCCATTCCTCTGAACACTATGCTCTTGCCACCTTTCGGCTTCCATCGCGCACTGACCAAGTTTTGTGTGTATTCACGTCCACAAACTAAACACAGAGTGCCGCAGCATAACAAAAATCCTCCATCTGCGCAGCTTATCTCGCTGCCAAACGCTGAGTTCTCGTCATCTCATCCGCCTTTACGACTCCTACTTGAAGAAGTTCGGAATGAGCGATAGGGATTTTCGAATATGGTCAACATTGAGGTGCTTGAAGATATCTACGTGGATAGTATTCGAAAGACTCACGCCGATTGGCTTTCAGGCTGGAGTGTCAGAAGAAAATTCTCAATTAACCTGATTGCGAACCAAATCTTGCTGTCAATACATGATCATAACGCAGCACAGTTTACGCTAATGCCTAAGTATTATGCCTCGTTCCCAAAAATTGAGTTCTCCCTAAAACAAATGCTCAACGGAACAGGGTCCAATTATCCTGCGGCTGCGGTGAGCCAGCAGAAGGGCGAATGTGGAAATCAGGGGCAGTAGATCGTTATCTTGATACTCTCATTTCAAGATTTTACAACAATAGAGCTTTTTCACAAATGACTTTAGCGGTATGTGAATCATGACCAGAGGCCCAGAGGTATAGAATCTGAACCCATGCTGTTCAACCCGCATCACGAGTAATGCACAAGACATTGCCATCCTAAATCACGCTACTACTACGGTGATAGGTCATCTGGTTTTCCTGACCTATTTGACCAAGACAGTCGCGCGAAACAAATCCCTCGAGATGAAACGGGTGATGTGGTTACGAACAGCCTATGCACTTGCCCTCGAAGTGGGAGATTTCGGTGCCTGCGTTATCGAGCCTCTGGCCACAGTACCTCGGTCTCTATAGAAGACGTCGAATTCCGCTTCCTGAGAGAAGCCACTCCGAGTCAGCATAGCTTTGGCAAAGGCTTCGGATGTAGGAGACCATGATTGGAGATGATCGAAGTGAAGGTTCAACATCCACCCATCTGCTACGACCGGAGCGCTATACCCAAGAGGAGGCAAATCGATATCGGGGGCTCACGTACCACGTACCGGCCATCCACGACCAAGAAATCCCAAAGCCCTTGAATGATCTCTCTCAGAATCCCCCAAGTGATGGGATAATGTAGACTGCTAGAAACGACGAATATCGACGCGCCATAGCCCAAGTCGTCATGGAAGGGCTGTTCCGTCCGAGGAAGCGGCCCGTCACCACCGGTTTCAATCTGTTGGTCACAGTAGCTGCCATCATCAGCTTTGATCAGCCATTGGGTGAGCAAATTTCAAGGTCGGCTTACTTCCTTGCTGCATCGATAGTGTGTCGCGTCGCCACCTCGTCGAGGTGGAAGCCTAGGTGGAAGAACATCATTATGTGGCTGTTAGGGACGGCGTACGGTATGCCGCTCTCTTGGATGAGGGGGAGAGTCAGATTCGGGAGCGTGAGGCCGTTGAGCGAGAGCAGTGATGGAAGCAGGGCGTGCACATCATCGTTGGTGCGATTCTGAGTGGAAATATGGGAGGTAGTCGGGGCGGACAGACAGCCTCGGACGAGGAGGTGCTGGATGAAATACAACGGATAGAGGTAGAAAGCAAAGGCAGCCATTCCTGATCCGGCTTTGGCGAGTAATTCAAACGGTGTTCATAACATAGCAAAAGGGACCGAGCCACGAGCTGGGGCAGGTCTGAGCTGAGCTGAGCTGGGAGGAGCGTTATGGCCAGCAGAATTCCCGTCGCTTGTCAACGCTTCTTGCGCCGTCGGGTTCACATCCGATGAAAACTATCACTGTCTGAAGCGATATGCGGTGGCTACAGCTTACAGCGGTAGAGTAAGCGCCAAATTGCGGTACAGATTGTCGGATTGAGAATTCACGGGATACAACTCGCTTGTATTGCTATCCACCACCACCACAGCCGCACGCCTCCAATGAACTAGGGATTTAATTCGCTTGCTCAGATCAACGCCACGAAGGAATATTGGACGATGCTTGAGCACGTCTGTGGCACTATATTCCAGCCCGTCGTCCTTGAACTGCTGTCCTTTTTCTTCAGGACTCCCTACACACAGCAGAGGAGACTTTAAGAGAAGAACATAGGCTGACCGCGCACTTGAAATCCTGACTTGGAGAGGTTCAGTAGCTGTGGGTCATAGGGAGTTGAAACGGCCACATTCTGCTTTCCCAAACTACAGTTTGACAAAGTGCAGAGCAATACCTCAAACAATCTCGGCATTTGTACGAGGGAGGTAGTAGCAATGTGGGCCGATAAGTCAGATGGTTGTCACACAGTTCACAAACGACTTTTCGATACAAGCAATCCATAGGTGTGGAAATGTCCTCGTCGACTACACTTTCAAACATCTTCTCCTCACGCTCTATGTGTGTAGAGGCAAGTGTGGTCCAAGTAATGGCCGCAGCGCAATAGCAGACTCTACAAACCTATAGGATGAGAATAAAAGCTCCTAAGACCCACGAGGCATGGAAAGGAAATCTTAAGATGCACAGAGAGAGAGAGAGAGAGAGAACGGAGGGGGGGGGGGGGGGGGAAGGGTGATCCAAACGCTTCAGACAACAAGTAACAATCAGCGCTGGGATCATCCCGCCCATCGCGAGAATTATCGGGAAAAAGAGGTAGTGAATGCGTATGGTCTTCGCAAACAGTATCGAGGACGATTATGCTTATTATCCAGATCAACAAGAGAACGTCAACGAGTCGAGCACCCTGCTGGGGTCGAGCACCATGCTGGCGCTAGAGTGATTGACGTCGCGGACCAGAAACTCCACAAAGTAAGCAAGGGACCAGGCCCGCAGGAGCTGTAATGCTCAGTCCAGCTGGCCCACTCAAGGCGCGTGTCGGTATGGTGTGGCTGGTACTGTCCAACGCGAGATGATGGATTCGACTTCGGTGACGAAAAGGAGCTGGTCTCGATGCTCCTTGATGTGAGTCGACGTCTTAGCTAGAAGCACACCGTTTTTCGAGTACAGGTCCTGGCCGATTCCGTTTTGGTCTCAGACAATAGAGGTGATTCGTCTCATTACAATCAACGAGGTTCGGGCCGACGGGGAAAAGAAGGGAGACGAGCTCTTGGACGTTAGCCCTGGACGAGCGTAGGATGATCTAGGGGGATTGCAGACGTGCTCGTCTTGCTTGTCGGTTTTGACGCCTATTCACAATGCGATGGTAAACCCCTGGTGCGAGTTGTCTCGGAGCAGCGCGTCACTTGGACTTTTGACCTCAGCCTGTAAGTCTAAATTGCATCAAACAACAATCTGGTGGTAATGAGGTGGTCAGTGGCATAGTAGAGGGGTACTGTTATCTCTAGGACCACCAGCGTTTGTATGATTTTGTCAAAGATGCGGGATCACGAGATATGCCAAGCCTTGGCGATCGTTTTGAATGTCTTAAAACATACTTTAGTTGGACAGTCTCACTGTAGGATCCACTATGATTACACGTCGCAAGGTAAGGTGGCCATCAACACACGACGTGCCCGTGCTTGAAAAAGCTCGGCGCGACAGGAGCCTCGAGAACGTCCTCAGGAGCAAAGGCTCAACCTCCTTAACCAACACCCACCAAAAACCCCCATCAAGCTTCCTCCCACAACCGCCCATGCCCCACCGGCTCCTCCCCCCCTCCCTCCCCCCCTTCCCACACCTCAAAATCCAACCCCACAAACTCCCACATCTGCCCGAACCGCCTCAGCCCGCGGACCGTATCCCCCCACATGGCCCACGTCATCGCGTGCTGCGGCCGCAGCAGCAACCTCACGTCCCCGGCGGCGTAGTCGTAGCCCTGGTCCTTGGCCGGCATCGGGATGTTCCCCTTGCCCGGGTCGTCCCAGATGTGCTGGAGGACGTCTTCGATGGCGGCCTGGAGGGCGCGGTAGGTGGGCGGGAGGGTCAGGCGGGGGCCGTAGTCGTGGAGTTTGAGGAGGATGGTCGTGCCGGGGATGAGGTAGAAGAAGGGGTCGCGGGGGAGGGCGCTGGGGGGTTGGGGTTGGGGTCAGTGGTTTTAGGATTTTGGGAAAGGAGGGGAGGGGGAGAAAGGCGCACTTGGCTGGTGAGTGGAGAAGGGTCAGATTGACCGGGAGCGGTAAATTGGCAATTTTTGATGGGCTGCTCAATGGTGGTGAAGGAGACAACCTGGCAGGAAGAGATGCTGTGAACGCAATTGAGAAGAAGACATGGAGTCCGAATGTGAGACTGGCTACCTTGTTACCGAACATGCTCGAAGAAAGCCCCTGTCACAAGGTTTGAGATCCGTGTAGGCATCTTTTAAGGGTCATTCGTCGCATGCCGCGCTTGCTTTCTGATCCAAGTGGCTCGCAAATACGGATGACTGCAGTGATGGTTTTGCGCATCCCAGAGAATGGCGTCAACCCGCCCCGCGGGGCCTCTGCTATCATTGATCCGAAACTAATGATGATGACTAGGCTTGCTGTCTGTATGGAGAGGAGAAAATTTTCTATCTGCCCTGTTAGTTGAATTGATAGTGATGTATGAGACGTCAACGTGGGAGCCTCAGACAGGAGCAACCGATCTGTTGAGAGGATTGATGCATTGGTCTATCTACTCTTGAGGCTTTAGAGCCTACGATAATGGACATGCTCCCAACCCCGGCATGATGGCGCCAATCCTAACCTCAGATCTTGGACCCTTTGCTCAAACTTGATCTTCCTGGCAGACCCTCTAGTGCCTCATAGACACCTCCGGAGCAACGAACACCTCGAGATTCTTTACCTAAGTCATGGCCTAGGTTACCCCCCGAATCTATCTCACTCTCGCCACTCGTACAGCCGTTTTCCAGCTGGCGTATCTTTGAAGGAAGCCTCAGTGACCCATACGAACTGAACGCCGACCTTGTCGAATGCGGAGGAGATTTCAATTAGACCGCCGCGATACAAATTTATGGGGCACATGGGATGGTCTGTTGGAGAACCTGTAGGTTTCTGATACCACCAGACCACATGGCTCAGCCGGGGAACGCTCAGATTCTTGTTTTCCGCCAATAGCTGCATATTTTTGAAGTCTTTCCCCGCTACTTGCGGCCAAGTCTGATTGCTGTATCCCGTCAAATGTTCAATCTGGAATTCTTCCAACAGAGGCGGTAGTACTTCGTGCAATTTCAGTGTACTTCCCAGGATCATGTAGGCTGGTACTGCCAGACGCTTGAGGCTGCTCCACTGTGTGAACGGACTCAATACCCAGGGTATCACAGGCGCCCCCTCACTAGTGGCAAAGGCAAGCTCTTCGATTGTTTCTTGATGTGCTGATAGAGCCAGGCCGAAGACGCCAGTACTTGGCTCAGGCAGGGTCGAACGCGCTGAGACTTCGAACACAAAGCGTTTCAGACATTTGATCGAGCGGAGGAATGCTGCCACGACACGCTCATCACCACTGCACTTGCAACACTTCAGAAAACGAAGGTCCTCAACCGGCGAGCTACCGAGGAGGTGACTTGTCTCGTCAAAGTACGACGTGAACATGATCTGCTCAACCTGGAGCTTGCGAAGTTTAGATAGTGAAAGATACCTGGCTATGATTTGCAGTGGGATTTCAACCTGCAACCAATTCTCACTCCCACTGTAGTGGTCAGTAACATGAGTGAAGTCAAGTCGGAGAGAACTGAGGGCCCAATTGCTGTGTGGAATGATCGAGTGCAATGGCGGAGGGCTCAGTGACAGCACTCGTAGTTCCGGCAACAGTTTGAGGAGCCTGCAGTCTGTGGCAAAAAGTTTGTACCAGAGCCGACGATGTACTCTCAGAGAAAGTGTATGGACCTGTTTGGCTAGATTTGGTTGTACGGAGAAAGTGTCGATGAGCCGATCAAAACGCATGAAACTAGGAATCGTTGTGTGCGAATATGGATTGACTATTCTCGTGTTACGGAGATCTTTCGCTGAGTATGTTACGTCGAGGTCGATGTGGCGGTAGAGTACGAGCTCAATGAGGGCTTTGAATTGTTTAGATACCAGGGCTATCTTTGCGAGGTAGCTCTGGCCCTGGATGTAGGAGAGAATTTGCATGAGCAGCTCATTTGGAAGGGCTGCTAGGCTGAATTGCTCCATCGTAGCTAGACCATGTTGTCGTTGGTGTCTTTGTGGATGAGAGCTTCTTAACCTCGGAGCCATTGTGGGTCAAAAGGTTCGAAGCAGGAGTGGCCGATTTCGGTATATCTCACTGTGTCAAGACCGTTGCTATCTGTGAAGCGAAGTGACAAAGTAATTAATCATGTGACTGGAGCCTAAGCTTTGAGCGGTTCGATGGGTGGATGCTATTGCAAAGAAGGTGGATTGGGCCCTTGATACAAAGTAGAAGGTGAGTCTAGGACATCAAGGAAAATTAAAGAGTAATAAATTCTGATGTATCACTAGTGATCTGTGCTACGCCGAGCATTCTATTCACGCGTCAGCAACTGATGTCCTCGTTCTAAAATGTCCTGCCCTAAAGTATTGGAGAATTTCACAACCAAAGACAATAAACACTTGTAGTTTACAGCCACTACAGCCAGAAAGATCACCCTTACGGTCATACTAATTGAAAAGGAGATCATCAGCAAGTCTTGTGAAAATCTGGTCACGACAATATTCTCTTATGATTACAAGAACCTCTGGGCAAACACGGTACGGGATTTTCTGGGCTCAGAATGAAGACAACCAGAGAATCAGTGACTAAGATCTTGTCAGAAGCTGGGACCTGGATAAAAAAAGGGCTTTTGGTAACACGGGACCGCTACATATGGAACAAGAGGTGCCGATCGAGCACTCTACATTAGGTGCTTTAATCTACTGTCTATCTTCATTGATAGATTTTACGAGGGCAGGAGGAATGGGTTATTGACCGATCTGAAAACTCTATACAATCTCAATCCTATCTATCTTCTCGTTGCGGAGCTGATTTAAATTTATTGGAGAGCACATGAAGCTTGCGGCTCCCTTCTTATGACGGCTTCCAACCAAGGAGTCTACTCTCATGTAGATTCAGCAATCACATCAGTAACCATGAAAACCAGAACATTTTGTGAAGACGCAGCTTTGGAAAGTTTGAGAATACTCCAACAGCATGTTCCAAGTGCCAATAGAAATCGGACCTTGTACAAACTCGATACTTCCGCGAAATACTTACAGTGGCATAGACAGATAAACATAGAAGGATAACCCATGCACTGTCTTCGTAAGCAAAACGGACGCAATACCATACAGCATGATTACTTCACGATGAAAGACTCCATGCCTTCGCTCCCTTCCTCAGAGAGTTGGTACTAACCATTCCCTTCTCCACCGGGTCTACAAAGCCAATAGCCTCAACCCCCCGAAGCGAGGGTCGTACGTCTGATCATTATAGCAACCACAGCACGTAGGATTTCAAGACACTCGTGGACTTCAAGAGGCGTATCTTGCAGTCGTTCGATGCTTCTTGATTCCCTGAACGGTACTTTGAAGCGATGCTTCCGCGAAAAAGGTGGTGGGTGCAGGCTGGGAACGAAAAATGTGTAGGCACCAAAGACGAGAGCTTGTACTCAAGTGTTCGGAGACAGGAGACTGTTGGCGTCAAGGAATGGGTACCAAAGAGCTAATCTATCGACAGAGCTATTATTGGACCGGAATCGATAATGTACATGCAGCACAACATACAGTAAAACATCGCAAGTCACTCGCACCGCACTATGGAACTACGGGATAATGCGATATCTCAACACCACGCTGCTGGATGTCCTGATCGATAAATGCAAGGTCATCATGTACTGCTCCTATTTGCTACACTCCAACCTTACGGAGATGCTGTCATTTCCTAAAAAAAAAAAAAAAAAAAAAAAAAAAAAGGCTTAAACTCCCGATCCCTTAATCACAATATCTCGGCCGAGGATACGCCAAGCTTTGTCGATGTGTTTGATTTGGGGATAAAGCTCGCCACAAGCCCTGGAAGTAGAATGTCACATCTCGCACATAGCATCGCCAGGCTCATGTATGATCTCTCGGATAGGGTCAATGTTGAGTAGGCATTTGGCTCAAGTCAAAACGATGCAAACAATCCAAGTCCTCAAAGGCTAGACAGAGTGCGAACATCACATAGTTTGGGGCGTTTAGCCTTGCGCTCTCAGGGTTTGCCAAGCCAAGCAAGCCGGCGTCGATGAAATTGACTGCCGGGGTTCCCGCGTCAGAAACCCACTCCGTCAGGTCTGCTATCGAGTAGTCACCGTTTGGAGGTATGACTCGAGGTTTCAAATCCATAGCTTTGTGCGTTCCGTTCAGCAGATGCCCAAAGATTCACGAAGGCTAGAAGGAAGAATATCACATACCTCTGTGCGAAGTCATGATGAATAGGTGTGCAAGTAGAACAACGCCTGCACTTCCAACAACTTCATCAAACGATGTCGGGTCTGACAGGCCTGATGGGCCATCAACGATGTGCATTTCTTCGAAGCTTTTGAGTGCAAAGAAAGTTGGGCATAAGGTAATTCTGTGACCAGAGTCAGATGCGGCGCTAGTTGGGTGTTGAGCGCATACCCATATATGTGAGTAGGAGTGTCGCGGCCGATTGAGAAGGCGTTGTTGTTCACACCATCGCACATGCCTCTCGTAACATCAGGCCAACCGGGCCGGTAGTAGGTCCACTGCACACGGTCAAACATCAGACCGGGGAGAAATTGTCCACGATTAGGTCCACTGGTGTCTAGTCCATATTAGTATGAACAGACCGCAGTTCTCCCGGGAATGGGTTGACCCATCGTACATCTGGCGTCATACAGCTCAGCGGGATTCTCTCCCGATACATCCTCATCTCCAGCCTCATCCGCCGGGAACTGGTAGAAGCTCGCATAATCTTCAAGGCATCGGAGTAGAGGCAACCCATAACCATAAACGTTCTCGGGGTTAGATCTCGTGGCGTTGGCGCCCGCGAACTCGTCTACGCAGTTTCGTGACGAATAAGCATATGCACCGACTTGTTCGAGCTAATAGACATCCCTCATACCCATTACAGCAGCATACGCACTTGCGTCTCCGAGAGTCGCAAACGCGCCATCTTCTGTGACTAAAACACCAAACCATAGAAAGAGTAACCCTCGGAGTTGAATAAAGGCTTGGGAATCATGTGCGCTCCTGAGACCGAGACTGGGGTTCTCTAGGCCGAGCGCGGCTAACAGCCAAGCATCCTCAAAGACTGCGAGAACCTTTGGCAACATTGGTGTAGTATCATAATCTCTGTTGCATGAACCACCAGTGTTCTCTCTCATCTCAACGTTGAAAGTGCGTAAGAGCTCGTCTAGCGTCACGGCAGCTAAAGAGAAAGGAGTCAAAGCCAAGAGAATCACGATATGTGAAAGAAGGCGGCTAACGCCTGAACTGAGTGCCATTTTTGATGATTGTCTAGAAGCAGATCTCGACTGTTCACGTGTCCTGATATTGGTATGCTGAGTACCAAAGGCAGAACGCTAGAGCCAAGCACGCCCTTTGTTTAGATTGAAAGAAAGAGAAGTTGGCCATGGACATCAACTGCGACCTTGCTGTCAATAAATTAAGAATATGCCAAATCACTTCATGCGGCACCGCTTGATTAAGAGCGGAGCATGATCCATGCCTTATCTGAGGAAACTTGTTCATTCCGCCTGTACGTCGTTTCTGGCTATTCAAATTGCAAGTACTCGTGTATTAATACCTGCAGGCTGCTGCCCTGAAACCGGATAAGGGGTCTGATAAAAAGTAGGTATCTTGAGCCGAACAGCGGGAAGGTATGTATCTTGCTTTTCCACTTGCATCAAACCTCTGCAAGTGACTCATCTTGATTAGTTATTATAATGGTAAAAGGGACCTCTTTCCATTGCACAAATTAGGCGGTCCTTGTCCCAAGACTATATCTCTCAGTGATATTGATAAAAATTGATAGCGTATGTTAGCAAGACGGGCATTTTCAATGCAGCCCGTGAGTCTGCCTAGCAAGATTTAGCTGTTTCAGGTTGCTGAGTCACCATGTCTTGGCGTATGCCGTTGACCAACTACTTTTTCAGATAGATTATAGATCAATACAGACACCAACCGATCAAGTCTGCCTTTTGCAGAGTCTGATGGCTCTGCAGGACTATCAATCATGGTAACCATACTATTCGCTTCGCTCATAATGGGACACACCGAGCATGAGCAATCCTTGTCGATGGTTCATGGAGAGAATCCCAGTCTCAACAATGTACAAGTTCGATAGTTAAGCATTGTATTACCTGTCGATACGCTGTTCGATGTCTTCTTCGTAATAAAAATCCAGGCTGACATGAGAGTCTCACTCTCACTGAGGTCTTCTTCCCCTTTATCTTCAATTTCGCACTAGTCTTTTCAACATTGATATTTTATCTACTGCTATCGAAGTCTTTCACACAAAACAGTCTACACTTCTCATATATAGTAATTGGAAATACTCACTTCCTGGTTGGCTCTGAAACACCCTCTTTGATGGCTAGCTATCTCTTTTATATAAGCATTTTAGGAGCCTTGGTACCATTATGCTGCGCTGCCAATACCTCTCAGTCCCTTACCAATCTCACAGCAGCAGAAGAGGTCGCTACGAACATTCCTAAAATAATAGATCAACTGTCGAGGACATCTAGCGGGATCATTTATGCTAATTCGTCTTCAAGTCCAACACCTTTCAAATTCAGATCCAGCAATGCTACAAACGCAACCTCGTCGGCAACCGCTTTGCTGTCCTCGCCAAGCATCCCTTTCCACACAGAAGCAGGACTAACTTTCAACAGCAGAGTAACGCTAAATGTCTCGTCTACTAATGTGGCGAGCCCTGCCTCAGTTGCCGCTTTCATAACCAACGTAAATCCTACGAGTACTGCGGCCTTGGCGGATGGTGTTATACTTGGCGCAGCGCTTCTTTCGTTCTCCAAAAGTGCTGCTCAAATTGGCCCTGGAATTTTGGAAGCGCAGACAAAAACAGCGTCACAAAAAGCTCTTCAAACAATCAAATCTAATTTGGAAGGCGCTTTCAAGGAGAGGGGAGGGGCCGACACTGGGGCTCCCTGCGTATCTGGCAAGCAACGTCTGAGGTTCCGGAGAAGAGGCCTTGTAGATCGCATACTCAATGCTTTTAGATGTGCGATTCAGAGCGTGAACACGCTAAGCGGTCACCTCAGCGAGCCGAATCCTGATACTACAGTGATCGGAGATGACCTAGTGGATATCGGAACGTGGGCGGAAGAACTCGAAGAGGACGAACAGAGCGACGATGACGACACGAAGACGCATTCCGACAATGATGAGACAAAAACCACGTCTCAGCAGGAATCGAAAGCTTCTCGAACATCGCAGGTTGCTACCCGAACATCAACCCCCCGAACATCAGCCAACACATCGTGGACTTCTTCTAGGAGCTCTGCAAGCGTCATGTCGAGCTCTACGATGCTCTCCAATGCTACGTTCTACCCAGGGCTAGAGTACACTTATCCTGCCGTTGTCACGATGTCAGCAAGTGCACAAAGTGCCGAGATCTTGATCATTGGCAAGGCTCTATCAAAGTTCTATGCCAATGATAGCATTTCAGCGACAAAAGCATCCCCGACGAGGACTAATTGGGTGGCTACGTCGATGTCGAATATGTCTTCTACAAAGCAAGCGACCCCGACGATGAAACCGTCCTGTATGGCTGACGGCTCACCATCATACCAACCCACAGTCAGTAAGGTCCCTCAAATCAAGTCTGACCACAATACTGACATCTCTGGCACAGTCGTGGTGCATCTGTGCCACAAGCCTCACATTCGCCGCTCTCCCACAGACAACAGGAGCCACGCCCGAAGCCTCTGCGAACTGCAATTACGCACTCCTGCCCAGCACGACCATCAATCCGACCTATATTACAGGAGGTATCACCAGTACCATACCAGTAGTACCAGGAAGAAACGGAATAGCGCAGTGCGTGTATGAAATGTTCGTGACCCCCCACATTCCTCCCTCGTCATTTTTCAACAATCACTCCAGCCACCAACGGAGTCCATTCTAACACGTCCCATCCACCAGCGTCGACGACCAAAAGAAGCTACCCGCCGGAACGGAAGACTACTGCTTCTGCGCCGGCGGACCCGACGTCTCCGCCGCGTCAGCACCACTCCTCATTCATCCAGCAACGAGCTCGAGCGCGCGCGCAGTCACCGATTGCGCTTACACCACGCAGCCCGTACCGGGCTGGACGCCCTCGGTGACCGGCGTCTCCACGTCGGGAAACGCGGAAACTGTACGCCAAAGCCCCACGTCAGGGTCGGCGCCCGCGGCCTCCACTGCCGCGTCCAACTGTAAAGTCTCGTAAGTAACCATACATCCTTATTGCTCACGCGATCGATTTGCCATTGCCTTCTTTCTGCACGTTTCCTCGAAAAAGGAGGGAAGTCATACTGCCAAAAATGTCTTAGCTAACAGAACCAACTCCCAGCTGCACCGGCCCATCAGCCGGAGACGTAGGGACCTCAGGTGTCATATGTGCATGCCTGTGCCCTGGGATCGGTGGCGACCCCGCCAGCTCCTACTGTGTCAATAAAATATCAATGCAAGCGGATGGACGGCTTTGCGATCCAGGTACATGTGAATGGACGTAGGTTGAGGGAAGGATGTTGATACCCGTTGGCGATCATTATGTACTCTTAGCCAAGATCACGTCGTGGTGAGACCCCATGGTTACTGTTCCGCATCAGTGGTGGATAATCTTACCCGTGGATAAAATGGTCATCCATGGACCGAATCACCCACCGGTTGCATTACCGGACGACTTAGCGAACCGAGCAAACTGCAGCGTAGGGTAGCGTTCCCTGCGCTGGGCGAGTTTCCAGAGTTGCAGGTATGCGCAACCTTTCATGGCACCTGCTGGAATGGTGACCTTGAGGCTGGGTCGGTTGGGATCAGTGGGTTGGGTCTTGTGAATGTTGTCTCAGGAGTATGTTGTACGAGTCTACTGTTCATATTCACAGCGTAATGGTGCAGTTGGGATATGGAGTGCCGTCAGTGGCACGAATGCTATCATATAGGAGGTTTTTGGTTCAATACTTTTGTTCTGCGTGCAACTCTATTGCGGCAGTTTTCCTCGACAGCCCCATGCCTCGTTTCGGGAGTAATCCTCAGCCGAGGCTGCAGCTAAACCGTACCCCCTCGGGCTCTCGGCTTGTCCTCCCACTCAGAAAAGACCCCCTGTGCTGAAGGACTAAAGGTGTTCAACGTAAAGCCAGCTGGAGCGGAGATATCTTGCACGATGGCGGGCAAAAATCACAGTGATAACTTGACGCCAACTGTGCGACAATCCTCCCGCCAAAAATCTCTGTTTTCACGAATGCGAGCACACAAGTCCGCGAAGTAAGTAAAGTTGACGCTCTCCAGATGAGGCACAAAATCTGCTTTGTGCTCGGTTAATCCTTCGAGTAGCAATGCCACATCCGCCGATTCGAGTGCCCCATCGATCTGAACGCTCCTAATGGATGCTGGAAGTAGATCCACCAAGCGCTTTGTACCACGGCTCCCATCACCGAGAACCCATCCACCGGTACTCTGGTATGCTCCCGCGTTTTTGAAAAAGTAAGCCGAGTGCATGCGTATCTCTTTTAGAACCTTGAATTGCTTGAACGAGCAACTACCGCGCTTTACGTAGCGGTGCCGCCCCGTGAATGCCACGAATTCAAGACTGGCTTTTGCGTGCTCCAGGAGCATGCCGATAACCCTACTCACCGGAACACCGTAAAAGTCTCCGTAAAGGCAGTCGTAGGTGAACGACTTCAAGCATTTGATGCCACCCAGCAGTTGAACGAAGCTAGCTACGCTGACTTTACTCGACTGGAGGTTCAATTCAGTGATCCCAGAAATGTGCTGCTCGTAGGGCCATCCGAGGTCATCAATAATTGGGTAGCTCTCAGAGTCAGCGCAAAACGACGTAGCAATAAGAGTGCGAAGTGATGGTAAAGCAGCCAGAGAGGCAATGATCTGGCCCGGAGCGAGTACTTCTTCGGGGCCCTTAAGGAACACCCTGGACAGCTTGGTGAGTGCTGTAGGACTAGAAGTTTCGTCCGGATAATGAATTCCTCCTGCGACCATTTCCAACAAGTTTTCGAGGATTTCGTCATCGAATGAGGTGTAGGTAAGGTGAATTTGCTCGAGATTCGGTAGAAGCAGTAGCAGCAAGCAGAAAAAGGCTCCTCGAGTGCCTTCCTTAAGATACTGACGCCAGGGGCTAATGTTTTTGTCATTGTAGCATAGTGCTTTGCTAAGCTTCTCATCGATGGTAGATCCGAACTCGTCAAATACTGCCGGAAGTATTTCGCGCTTCGGTTGCTTGGCTTTCAAAAAGAACCTTGACAGATTTTCGTTGTCCTTTAACCTGTCCTTGTCTTCTGGAAATCCTATACTCAGGCTCCTAAGGTAGAACGCAATATGATCGTCAAGACAGATCTCGCGTAGAATTTTGGCCGGATGATCGTCATATACATCCTTGAGGCACGCACTGTATTGCAGCTTTGAGTAATGCTTGATTTGCTCACGATGCTTGCTCAGGCGAGGCGTTGCGGTAGTATATACTTCCTTGCAGCAGAGAGAAAAGCTGACAAGATCATCTGGGTTGACTTGGTCGATGATGGCTTGAAGCATCTCAGTGGCGAGGGTAAGCAGGGATGGCATGCTGAGAGAGAGAAGTAAGGTTCTGGATTCGATGGTACCGCTTCGAGCCAAGGGGTAGATGAAAGAAGCATCGGTCGCACTGACATCGATGTCAAGAGGTCGGTCATGCGTTTATTTTCGGCGGTGAGGTCTTGATGAGTTGTGGCGTGTCACAAATTAAAGTCTTAAAGTGTGGGTGAACTTCGAGAATGCTGAGGATCCCTTCTAGCTCCTGCAGATGTCGTAAAGGTTATGAGTGAGGTGTGAACGTCGAATTCCGTCAAATATGTTAAGTGATCAAGGTTGTGCGATGGTTAAGATAGATATTTGATTCCTAGCGTCAAAAGGCAGCCACTTAGAGCTCATTATTGTACGTTACTTATCTTGGAGAATCAGCTCCTGAGGAAACAGGCTACACACTGCAATCACTCTGTACAATACCGTGCAACCTATAATTGAGAAAGGCATCTCGCAACGTTTTATGACGCTTCCAGTTAGGTAAAGGTAGTGACCGCTCAGCAGATTCGACCTACCTACCTATTCTTTTACTATCAATGATTCTTTGAAGCAGTCACAATTCTTTTCTTCAAAAGTGTGCCTTGAAACACAGCAAGCAAGCTACGAGTAAGTAGCTTGACCTGCACGAGAGAGACTACGGCACACTCTGAACAGCCACAAGCAATGAGATTCATCTTCCCCTGACTAGCCTTCGTGCACAGCAATTTCAAAGATGCATCCAAAACAATGGAATTGGAATGGAACTGAGAGCGAGCACAGCCACAAGTGGCAAGGAACGGCCCGTGTTCCGAAGCGCTGAACGCCTCTCCAAATGTTCCGACCAGGTACGGTAAAGTAGATTCGCCTGAAATGATCACTGTACGTGACATACTAAGGTAGGCAGATACCGCTGCAACAAACTTGCATGCTACACGCAACCATTCCCTCTTCACAATGTCCCACCAAGCAGACGCTAAACGCCTCTTCGACTCCCGCGGCTACACCGGCGCCACAATCCACAACCAGAACCCCGTCCACCTGCTCGAAAAGCCCGTCCGCGACCGCATCATCGAATCCTACTACTGGAAAGAGCAATGTTTCGCCATCAACGAAGCCACCCTCTGCGACCGCGCTGCCGCTCTCACGTTCATTGGCGGCACATACGGCCAGCAGAAACCCACGCCCTTCCTATGCCTCGCTATGAAACTGCTGCAGCTGATGCCGGAGAGGGACATCGTGCTTGAATATCTGCGGCAGGAGGAGTTCAAGTACTTGAGTGCGTTGGCTGCGTTCTATATACGCTTGACCTTCGAGGCGAAGGAGGTGTATGGGATATTAGAGCCGTTGCTGGGCGATTGGAGGAAGTTGAGGAGGAGGACGAGGGACGGTGGATATGCGCTCACGTATATCGATCAGTTCGTTGATGATCTTCTGATCAAAGACCGAGTCTGCGGGACTAGTTTGAGAAAATTGCCACAGAGGACGGTACTGGAGGATCTGGGCGTATTGGAGGTTAGGGAGAGTGCTCTGGGGGAAGAGCTGGAGGGCTTGGATGATGATGAGGACGAGGTGGTAGAGGTGGAAGTTAATGGGGGAAGGGAGGAGGATCTATCTACGCCAGAACGGAATGGGAACGGGGTGGACCATGGTGACAGTGAGGGTTGAGAGGCTTCACAGAGGACGCGACCTCGCAAAGAGAATTTTCATGCATATGCCCTGCAGGCACAGAGTCAGACCAGACCTCCAAGCTTGCACAAGGAGATCAATCTCAGGGCCGTCCCACAAAAAGCAGTCCTCTCCGCTGTGGGACGTGTCCAGGCTTCGGCTCGAACCATTTCGGGTCTGGCTGAACATTGCGAAAAATTCAAAACTCGTGTTGTCTCCGCAGGCGACGAGTCATCTGTGCGTGCAATCTGCAAAGAAGGTATGACAAGTGAATGCAATAGACGCAATTCCCACGATGTGGGTGAATGGATACAACTCGACTGCGCCTGCCTCGATTGCTAGAGAGAAGTTTCGAAAAAGTACCCAAGGACAAGGCAGGGTACGACCACCACGCCGCAACACACTACACGGCCGTGCAACGCCAAAAAGCATGCCCTCTCAAACGCCGATTCAAACATCCAGCCCGAGCACGCCGCCGATCGAAATCCAAATTCCCAAAAATTAAAGGTCATATACAACAATAGCGTCAATTCCACCATACGAGCCCTGATGGCTGAGTTGGCACTACTGGTTAGCGTCCAAATCACCACAATAACGCGGTTCGCCGAGCGAAAAATGGCCGCCCTTCAACTCCGCAACCAGCGAGTTTACAGGCCTATTTTCCTATATCAAATTGACAGTAGACTCTATTGATTCGGGAGCAACTGTCGGATATCGTTTTTGCTTTTTTGGGTGGGTTTCAAGACGTGTATACTACGGTGAGCACAGGGAGGTGGAGGAGGAAGCGGAGAGGCGAAAAGGTGCAGGGTTCGAATCCGGAAGTTGTTTGTTTTTTGTTTTTGCCGGGCAATGTTACCTTTGTTTCTTTTCTTTTCTTTTCCACCTCGCTTAGTTCTGCAAGTCTTGATACATGCACCTCGCATCGCCGCCACCAAGGCTGGCAGCTGCCACCTACCTTAGTTCTCATAGCTACCTGAGCTGCACGAGGGCCTCTTTCAAGATGGCAAATGGACACTTTCACTTCATGCCATTCATGCTGTGATCATCTTTGCAAGTACATGACCCCCCCAATCGTGCAAACGGACTCCGTGACCCACATGCAGCCCATCCATGCTTGAATGTAGACGATTGGCATATACGCCCCCAAAGGCGGGATCCTACCTGGGTGCGTGGAACGAGTTTAGCACTGCAGCCGCCTGCGCAATCATACACGAAGCACTGTTTTGGTTATTCCTCGCCGACGCGTTTTTCCATGCATTATTGTGCCTCGAAATCACACAGGGGCTGGGCTTGGTCGAAGGGGCTTCAGGCAGTCAGGCTCACTTTAGAGATGTAGTATGGGATCATCTTCATCATTTCCATCTTCATTTCCATTTACCAATAAGGGGCTTATCTAGTCATAGTCAAAACACAAATCGCGAGGTCCGGTCATCGCCTTCCAAGTTCCTGCCTCAACGCTCGAATCCTTGCTCGCAAACAACAATAAAAATAATATAAAAACACTTCAAGCCATGACGATTTCAACGGCGACGACGCAGCGGCCATGTTCCTCCTCCCAGCACGGTGACGCGTCGATGAGCTCCAGGAAGACCTCGAAGCTTTCCTCAAACTCTTGCTTCACCATCAGAGTCTTCTTCACGTCCGCGTCCTGCTGCCAGTCAAGCGTGGTTCTCAAGCCCGACAGCCTGACCTGCTGCTCGCCCAGATCGCAGATTCTGAGCACGGAGTCGAACAGGGATTTGATCGTCATGCAGGAGCGGAGTTTGATGGGGACAGCGTCGGACGAGGATGGGATTGCGATCCATAGGATCGTGTTGTTTTGCTTCTTAGCGTCGATGCTTATTCGGGGGTTGGGGGGTGAGGGACTGTCAGGCCTTGAAAAGGACTGCTCGTTGGGACTGGGGGAAAACGTCAGGGACGTTGGAAGCGCTGGTGATTGAGCAAATGAAGACTCGGCCGGAGTGATGCGCTGTCCTACTTTGTGGGTAGCTTCAGCGGTCGTGCTCGATTCACCACGTCTGCGCTTCAGGCTGTTCAAGGTTGGTGTTCCCGGATTGTCATTTGGTGGGGGCTCAACGCTAGGTCGGCGCTCTTGCTTTATTGCCGGGTCAGACGTGGAAAAGATGGCGGCTAGTTCAGATGTCTTTTTTGTCTTAAGACCGATCTTTAACGACGGTTTGGAATTACCCTCGTAAGTATTCACGGTGTTGATAGCCGTAAATGTGGTATCTGAGCGGAGACCTCCGTCTCTTCGAAGTGGAGTTACGTCAACTTGAAGACTGTCATCCTCATCGGTACCAAATCTGAAGAAATATTAGATGCCCACCAAGAGAGCAGGCGCAGAAGGGAGTCTCACGAATCCACATCACAATTACTCCTACCACTTGAAACGCACTTGACACAGCGGACAGAGGCAGTAGATACGAAGCACGCCACTTTCATCCGCAAACAGACCTTGCAAGGACTCTTTGATACACGACAGCTTTGGTGATGGTAAGTTTTCAAGGCCAAGGCGTGATGAAACTTTTCAGGATCAAGGTCCTGGACCCATTGAGGTGTGGGGTACGCAGTCGTAGCTGACTGTAACGATGCTGAGTGGATTTGTTGTCAATGAATAGAAAGATACATACCTGGTCGCCCACATCTGTGCTTTGATCGGAGAACGAGGCCATTATCAATTATGGTTGTGGGGGAGTAGCAAGCTGAGACTGGTTTTCCCAGATAGAATATTCTCACAGCGCGCGTAAGAATGATAACAGCTCGGCGTGTACAATTGAATGGCGGAGGATCATTGATACGCAAGAGGAGAAAGAATTCGATATAAGGGAAGAATATAAGTCTTGATATTCAATTTAAATTATCAAGCCGATGGTAGATGCTATAAAAGTGTATGGATGCTGGAGTTATTGTTGAAGGAAATTCCAATAATACATGCAGAAATGCCAAGCCGTCTAGAGTACTCGTATCTACCTGTACCGCGGTCCGCGTTTAGCCTTCGGAGATAAGGACATACAACGAATCTTCAAAATCTTGAACAGAAACAACATAGATTGGGAACTCGTCATCAGAGGACAGGTAAGAAGTTCTCATCTCAGAACATGGGCTTCATAATTAGTCGTTGTTATTAATAACGTACGACCGTCAATTGAACAATCGCCATTCTGCGACAGTCATTCTAGTATGTAACTTACTTACTCATCAATACTGGACACCATGCTCAATCGAACTCCCTTGCCGCAAATCTCATCTCGCTAGCTCCGACATCGAATATAACCAGTACATTCTTCAAGAACACATCTCCAAGGATTGAAAGACTGTCCCCAGCGTCATCAACCCCCGAGATGCACGTCCCGCCTCCGTTATCCAAGAACAGGTCTTCAGGATTGATAAAGAACGTCTCTGTCCCAATCCTCACACCGAATTTAGGAGCTTTCGCATCGCAGTCTACCACATACGCCCCTTCATCATCGCTGTAGATAGCAGGCGGATCGAATAGCGCGTTGACAGCATCGGCGATAGCCGTTGGTAGATAAATCAAGGTAGTGCCACTGTCGATGATGACTTGGACCTGAGACGAATTCGTTGGGGGCCCAAGGGGATTGGGAAAGTTCGGCCTAGACCAATGCGTGCTCTCGCTTCCTTCATAGTAGAAGCCGTTCGTCGTGATGGTATAGAACTGATATTGAGGCACCGGAGCCGGCGCATCGGCAGCGTTCATTGTAAGCAACTGAAATGGTGCGCTTGCGAATATGGGCGAGAAAGGCACGGGTGGTAGGCCACCGATTGCAAGCAAGCCGCCATGTACCGTTCCCGACGTGAGTGAAGACCTCTCGATAGCAAGACTGAAGAGAGGAGCAACGTGACCTTCTTCGTACATGTTGGTGAAGACGGGGTTGTAAGGGATATTGGTGGTTGTGTCCAGGGCCGGATCAGTGCCGGCATATTGACTGGTAATGGAAGGGAAAGCGAAGCCGATCAGGCCACTTGATACGCCGTCGCCAAACCATGCTGCGAAGTCCACAACAGCGATTTGTTGGTTTTCGACTGTGACTCCAGCTATCGTCACCTCTTCGATTCCAAAAATGCCGGTTAAAAACTCTCCATCAGCATACGTGATGTTGAAGTTGACATCAGGGATCTGTTTGAACGGTGGCTCTATGGTGTATGTTGAAGCGAAGAGACAGTCACTCTCCGGTTCATCCGCCCCGGTAGTCACGTTGACGCACTGGAAACCCTTCCCAGCCAACCAGGTATCACTGCTACCTAGCAAATCTGCCTCAGCCAACGAATTTGCGAATATCTCCGCGACACGTACCTGTATCAACAACGGCTTGAAAAGATTCGGCCCCAAATTTCACCCCGGTCAAAAACACCGTACCTTCTTCGACCGATGTCAATGGAGCAACACCATACACTCCATTGATGTCACTGCCTCTCCGAAGTGATTGCACATAGCCCGCGCTCCTAGAGATTCCAGATACCTGCCGAGTCAAAGAGAGGACGTGTGACGCCTGTGTATTCGGACTGGGTGCTTGGAATGGACCAGGAGATAGCCCTCCGACTTTGAATTGGTGATCTCGGAATCCTTGAATACCGCTTACCCATAAAATGAACCCTACGCAAAGGGTCGCACAGAACTTTCTTGAACCAAACATCCTATCGCAGACGCAGTAAAAGTCGAACTATTCGGGCGAAATCAAACGTAAACAAGCAACTGTAGATACTGCCTAAGCTCGAACACACATTGAACGACTTTAATCCGAGGCAGTTGAAAGACTCGAGTGTGCAAGTAGAGAAGGGCAGAAGCAGGGCACAGGCGTTCCTAAATACCATATTGCTACGATAGGACGCACTCTTCCCGAACAACGGCGCACGCAATGCAACACCCAAGCGGAAGGTAGAGGAAAAGTATTTGGAGATAGTCGCTGATGCAACCCAGTGGCATCATGAGGTGCATTAATGATTTCCCGCTATCTTCTTAGCGTTAGACGGGAGACAAATGCGGAAGGTCGACAAGAGCAATCTCGGACCTCCGATCGAAGGACACAAGGGACAAGTGTTCATATTCGTGTGCAAAGAAGACTCACCAAGAGCTTGGGATTCAACTAGCAGTCACGTCCGCTTGAGCCAGAATGTTGTTGAGTGCAGATGGTGGCAGTAGGGTCAGACGAGAACGGTGAAAGGACTTTTCTATATTGCTCTACCAACGCTTTATAAACCGTCATTCTCTCGTGCTTTCCCAATGCCTTTCCCTTCCGTCACCCTGCTTCACCGCCTTGGCTATGGCTGGCTTGTATAGGGGTTGTGGAAGCCTGAACAGGATACTGCACCGCAATATCCAAGGGGAGATTCTGAACCTCGTTTGTCAAGGTTGAGCAGTTGGCGTTGCTGGTCTGTTGTAGACCTTGATCGACAGTCGTATTCCAGGCGTCAGTCCGAGGTGCCAATGCGCGATATTTTCTGTGAGGCTGCGTCAAAGATTGCAACTGTGCACCAGCTGAGAACTCGCGGATGTTGTCTCGAGCCGCGGCCACCTGGCCTTGCCATCTCAGTCTCCTCGAATTGCGGTATCCTTCACACTGCTTTCCTCTACGAAGACAGGTCTCGCAGGACGGCACTTCTCCCGTACACTTCTCACGCGTGAACCTGAGTATTTCCTTGCGTCAACAAAACTGCAGATTGCCTATGCAGTGGGACCTCACGACCTACCTGCAGTTCTCGCATGCAATTGCTACCTTCGAGCCTCTTCCACGACGCTGTTCTGGCTTCCGAATACGATCGATGAGGATCTTTGGATTCGGATGAGATGAAGCCTCAGTGTGTGCCTTTTGGTCCTCTTGGATTCGCAGCCTTCCGGACCTGTCTGCTGTGCTCGCCTGTCTGGCATGGGCTTCTACCCTTTGAGCAGTGTCAGAGGGTCCAGCGCTCACGGCCGCGAAGTCAGCGCTATCGATTGCTCCGTATTCAGAAGGATTTGGAGTGTTCTGCAGGGACGTAGTCTGTGGCGGGGCCACCAAACGAGAGGATCGATCGATTGCAGGAGGTTTGGGAAGGAGCCGCCGCAGACTACTATAAATGCTTTCAGTAAGTTTCATGTCTTTAGCTGGAAAGGTAAGACATGGTTTAATGAGTAGCGCATTTGAAAGCATGTATACTTACCGACGGTGGCCAGATAAGACCGTGCTTTCTTTGGGTGCACTGATCTGTCTGTCCCTAAATGTCGATGCATCAAATGCCACGGTGGCGCTAGCCCCCCAGCTGAAGGATTCAGCACGCGTCCGCTCCTGGCTACCCAGTGAATCTTGGTCATGCATCGGACTCCCAAAAAACTGTGCTGAAGTGACCGAGGTGGATCTATCCGCCGGAGGCTGGGACGAAGAGCTCGAAGTTCATTCGAGTCAGCAGCCATTTGAACAGCAAAGACAACGAGGAGTCGCGCTCTGGTACCAAAAGGAGGTGAAGAGGGACGCTTACTCATGGTACCCAAATGTGAGATCCACGGGCGCCAGAAAGGTTTCTGTGGCACTCAAGCCGACCTGTACGCAGGAACTGCACCACATGAGATCACCTGCCTGTTTTCGAACGTACCCAGGGCAGTTTCTTGGGTCCCCAGACGACATCTGTGACACCCGTCCAAAAGCAGGGCATGGCTCGAGAGTACTGTTACCCCCCAAGTCTTCGCTGCAGATGTGACACAACCATTGGAGACACATACTGGCGACGTTTTCCCATGCCACTTGGTAAGGATAAGACGGCAGATGTCTCCAAGAAAAGTTGAGAAAGAAGCGGATACATATTTATAGGATAGCCCTGCTGTACAGGTATTTTTATTTTGTGGATAGGTGATGAGATTGTGAGCTGCCACTGTTAATTAGCAGCCGTCCAGTGGGAAGGAGAGAAAGATCGGGTGTGAAAGCGCCAAGCCTTGCCTCAATCAGATGACACCATTTTCATAAGGTCAGGTAGTTCGGAAGCAGAAGTGGCAATGTAACCTCCATACATAGCTACCTAAATGAGGGGAAGAGCAAGAACCTACCATCAAAGTTGCAATCCCAGGGGAACGACGGCATGAGCGAGAATCAAGGCGAAGCATGCACCAAGGTTGTTGCTCATTGAAGCAAAAGAGTCGTTGAAAGCCATACCTTGCTCCGCATCTTCAAACACACAGTGAACACGGATCGTCTTGGTGTTAGACGAAGCGAAGTCTCTGGGACGCAGCAGAGTCTCTGGACTACTCCAAGAGCCAGACACTCAAGAAGTTTCAATTCTGTACTTAATCTCATGCATCTTGGTACCTTAGATACCATGAGACGCCTTGCAGTAACCGAGTTCATATATAGGGGCAAACATGCACATGCATAAACAAAGTTAGATCCCGAAAGCCAGCTCAGCGACCAACTGCCATGTCCAATCCACTACATTCCTGGTACCTGCCACGCGCACCTTCAGTCGTTAGCCTGAAACATGCCTCTTATGCTACTGTCTGCTTTTTCGATACTTCAGCCCTCACCAATCTTAGGGAGACGCTGTTTTCGCGAGCAGCATACAGTCATCAGTCTTACGAGGTCTTGTGATCCCAAGCTATTTCATGGTGATTAGAGGGTGAAGGAATGTAGACACCAAGCAGGATGTAAGTTGTAGCACAAAACTCGCACCGTAGGAACAGTCTTGAGATGCTGAGTCAGCTTTGCTTGGGTAGTGCCATGCAATCTGTGGGCAACTGCTCCACTTGGCAACCTCTCGTTCCAGCGTGCGCTTTTACATACACGTTCGTATCCTACATACCTCTCGACCTTCTGCAATCATGGTAAGTGTGATACCCAAACGATACCCAAATATAAGCCCTCTTATCGAGACTACGAAGCTGACATGTCCTGGCCCAGGCGCGAAATTCCGAGAAAGCGCAGTCAATGCTCTTTCGTTTCCGGGCGCAACAAGCCGCTTCCCTGGGCATAATCGATGCAGGTCGCACTCGCCGTCCTAAAATGATCACGGAAGTCACAACAATACCGGCGTGCGAGAAATGGCGGGGCCAGGTTCTCAAAGAGATTTCACGCAAAGTCAGCAAGATACAGGAGCAGAGCTTGAGTGATTTCCAGATTCGTGATCTGAACGATGAGATCAACAAGGCGATGCGGGAGAAGCATATGTGGGAGGTGCAAATACGGAATCTAGGGGGGCCAAATTATATGAGGGGTGGGGGGAAGGTCTATGATGAGGATGGGAAGGAGATTCCAGGGGGTGGAAAGGGCTATAGGTGAGTCTTTGTTACGGATATTGGTCCTGAGGGAGTTCACTAATTGATACCTTTCACCAGGTACTTCGGGCGAGCACGAGAATTACCAGGTGTGAAGGAAATGTTCGAGTCGAGCAAGCCGAAGGCGCCGGATAAACCCTTGGAGAGCAGAGCGGATCTTAGGCGGCAGGTCGACGCCAGCTACTATGGCTACAATCTAGATGAAGAGGATGGGACTCTGCTGGATTATGAAGCAGAGAAGGAGAAAGAAGCGTTTGAGAATCTCAGGGCGCAAGGGGATGGAAAGTCAGAGGCAGGTTGGGAGCCTCTTCCTGGAGATGCTGGAGATGGGATCGGTTGGAGATTACCTACTAGCGATGAGGTTCAGGAGGAGCTTGTGGACAGAAGAAGACGACGGCTATTGGATAAACTGGGTTGACAGTGTCCTAAAAGCTGATCAATATATGCAATTAATGAGCGTATTGTTGGAGTTGGCATTGATCATTGCTCTTATTCCTCAGCCTGTCTGGGAGCTTTTGTAGAGTGACATTATCAAGAGGGTGTCTGACTGTGTGGACGGTCTTGCTTATGAACTTCAACGGGGGAAAGTTTATCCTTGACGGACATCGTCGCTTCCGCCCTCCTGCCGTTGCTTAGGAGAATGTCGAAGTCTCCGAACTCAGCATATATTGAAAGGGCTGACATTCTGTGTTCGGCCACTGGTATAGCTTATAATGGACTACTCGTCACTTCCAAATGACCCAGACCATCCTGCAGGACCAGATCCATGGCAGTCTTCTCCGCAACCCACAAGAACAAACATCCCTCAAGTAGAGTCGGGAAAGGAACCCGAATCACCCACAGCAAAGCATGCGCCATTGACACCCGAGCCTCAGCACCAAGACGAGCGAGATGACAGCGATCAAGATTCACCCAATGCTTCCAGTTACGAAGAGCCTCCACAACAGCCGAACGGTGCGGGGAGGATACCTAGCAGATCAGATACCGCCAGCGACATTCGTTTCCAAGGCCCACCATTGACTGAAGAAGAGCTTCGACAACAACAATTGTACCAACAACGGCAACAAGAGCGGTATCAACAGGCAATCCATGCACAGCAGCATGCAAGAGGTCCTGGACCCCAGCGATACCACCCAGGCGCTCGTGCTGGGCAAAGGCAGCCTCCACAGTACAAGCTACAAGCGAAAATTACTGGTCTTGAGCGCACAGGGAAAAAAGCCCCTGCCATTACATTTGATGTTCATGTGAGTTAACAGAGGTTTGGGAGGAGAGATACTTGTAGGAAGCTGACGCGATTGAAAGACGAATCTGCCCAAATTTCGTACTACACAAGTCAGAGCCATAAAGCGCACACACTCCGAATTTGTCAAGTTAGCGGACCATTTGATCTCCTCCAACCCAGAAGCGTTTGTGCCTGCAGTGCCTCCCCCTCTCACGTCCGCTGGTGCTGGAACAGATGAAGATGAAGCTCGCACCAAAGCTTCCCTGCAGAGATGGCTCAACTATATTTGCGGTAATGACGTTCTCATGAGAGACGACGAAATGGTATTCTTTGTTGAAAGCGATGCCGGGTATAGCCCTATGATAAGAATGAAGCAGCCAGCCACTGGAGTACGGAGAAAGGTTATCAAACAGTTCGCACCGCCTCCAGATGATACGCCTGAGCTTCATGATGCCCGGCCTACCGTCAAGCTTTTCTATCTCGGGACTATGGAGACCGGCCAGAAGGTTGACCGAGTGGTGAAGGCAAGGCGAGGTGAGCGAGATCCCCACTCGATTGCGTTTGCATGGTTTACTAATGCCTTCTAGGACTCGGTCTGGCAGAATCAGATCTAGGTGTCAAGATTGGCCAACTGTCGGTCCAAGAAACGCACCCAGGTCTTGCAAGCGCATACCGCAAATTAGGCAAGATCATACAAACAACAGGCGACTATCATGCAGCACAAGGCACCGCTGAAGCAACCACCATCGGCGACCCTCTAAATTACCACTCTTCTGATGCTCTCATCGTCAAAGAAACCCTCACGAACCGCCATATTCTCCTCCGTGACCTACTTACGGCCCAAGCAGCCACGCGCAATAAGCTGTCTGCCGCCGATAGGATCAAGTCTAGCAGCTCTGTACGTCGAGAAAAAGTCGATGAAGCCATCAGTGCCCTCGACGAAGCCAAAAGCCACGAACAATATCTTGCTCAAAAGACACAGCGTGTGACAAGTAACCTGTTGCACGAGAAACGCCGCTGGTTCGCACGTACAGCCGCAGATCTTCGTGTCAGTATCCGCGAATACGTTCTCCGTGAGATCGACTTTGAGCGTCGGACACTGGCTACTCTCGAGGCTGTCCGGCCTGATGTACGAGCTATCGACGCGTCTGGTGGCCTGTCACGGTTGGGCCGAGAAGCACATCCTGTCATACGCAGAACCAGTATGGCGTCTAGTCAAGGTCCGAGAGGCGATGCGTGGAGCGGTGTGCCGAGAAGGCCTGATGCGCTGGATCGGAGCGTTAGTGGCGGATTTCCACCAAGTGTGAAGGAAGAGGATGGTGTGAACGGTGAAGAAGGAGGACGGAAGAGAGCGGGAACTGGAGCATCAAGTCTGAAGGGTGTGGCAGAGGAGCCGGATGATGATAGGATCGATGCGAAGAATGCGGCTAGCCGATTGGCTACGAGTACGTTTTGAACGGTGGTGACGGGGACAAGGATTGTATCAAATAAGACACGGAAGTTGGAGCGGACTGCTTTTGGGGATATGTACAATGAACCGTTTGCATCTCTCATCCTCTGAAAAAAAGTCACAGCTGCTATCAACCTCGCAGCCTTGTCCTCCTCTAATCCGTCGGCTGCTCACAAATACAGCAGCTATCAGGCCAACAGTGTTGACACAGTCCTCCTCCAACTCCCTCATCGCAATCCGCACACATGCCCACCTCCGTCACCGCCTCAAAGGGACATGCACAACAGCATGTCAAACGACTCAAATTCCAACCCCCAGCGCACACACACAGAACTCAACCCATCACCTCCCCCCCTCCTCCCTCCCCGCCAGCTCGTCAGTCCCCCGTTGCAGCACGCCCCTCACAAACTTCTTATACGCCCCAGCGCCGCGGTTGCTCGCCACGTCCTCGGCCAGCACCGTCCAGTCCACCTGCCTCATGATGCTCTCGGAAGCCCGCTTCAATTCCAGCCACGACATCGTCTCTTCTTTCCCTTCTTCTCCTTCCCCTTCCCCTTCCTCTACCCTTCGTCCTCCCTCCCTCAACGGCGGCTGGGCTTGGTAGGCGATTGAAAACTTGGGCGTGCGCGGGAAGAGTCGTCGTCGGCTGTGGGGTGAGGGCGTAGGGGGGGTGGTGGTGGTGCGGGGGCGCTTGATGGATGGTGGAGGGGTTTGCGGGTCGGAGGTGGGGGAAGAGGAGGAGGCGGAGCGTTTGAGACCGTGCGATTTCTTGGTCGGGGTCGGGTCCGGGGTTGGGGGTAGATGGGGGTGAGGGATCGGGAGCGCGATCGGGTTGGATGTTTTGGCGGGCTTTTGCGGCGTGTGGGGTTCGAAAGGGGGAGAGGAGGGCATTGGATTCCGGTGCTGGGTCGAGGGGGGGATCGCCTGGAGCGGGTGAGCCGGTTTGTCTTGAGTACTACGTTAAGAAAGTTGTCTTTACCTCGCCCGAGTCTCGTCGAGTCTGCTTCGGTGCAGCAGCTGTGGGTTTGTCGCTCTGCTGCTGCCGGGGATCGTTTGGCAGCCTGACGAAGACGCCGGCCAGGCGCACTTTTTCGGTGTCGGTGGACGGGGAACGTTTCGAAGGCATGATCGCGCTCGTGCGTGTGAGTGGATTCAGTCGAATGCAAGCGCGATGCTGGTACAGCGAGACGGCAACGTAGAGAATACAGTAAGTTATAGACGTAGTGAGAGAACGTTAGAAGGAGGGACACGGTACGGGGGACATGCTAATTGAAAGATGAAAAGAAAAGAAAGAGAGTGGCTGGGATGCACAGAAAAGTGATGGGGTTCGTAAAAAGTGGTGAATGTGATACAGAAAAATGATAGCGCAGCTCAGGCAACTGAAGTGCCTCGACGCGTCGATATCATGGCAACGCTGCCATTTAGTTCTATCAATGGAACGGAATCTGCTGAGACTACGTAGCACGATTCCATTGAGGCAGCTGCGACGCGCGAATGCTTCAATGATCGCGTGGAGAATTGAGGATTGTCAGTGGCTTCCACCTCGATACGCGGTTCTGTACTCGTGCAAGCCTCGGCTGTGGGGCGCCGGGATTCATCGGTCAGCGGAGGTGCCTCCGTTTTGCTGCATCCGAGCATTCTCTTTGCCTTCAACCTGTAGGCCCTTCTCTGAGGTTATTACGTTACTCTTTGATACTCAGGGTGATATTCTGCGAGAAAGTACTTTGTCGACGACGGTGGCTTTGAGGCGTGCCTAATGGAA
The DNA here is from genome assembly GCA_003184365.1 of Evernia prunastri. Classification (NCBI taxonomy): domain Eukaryota; kingdom Fungi; phylum Ascomycota; class Lecanoromycetes; order Lecanorales; family Parmeliaceae; genus Evernia; species Evernia prunastri. Next base: position 349,087 of record NKYR01000018.1, on the reverse strand, counting down.
AAGCGCGACGAGAGAGAGAGGATATCTAAAATGGACCTCGTTCCCTTGAAGCTCTTCTCAAAATATCCCTCTTAATGACACTCTTAACTTCTGCCCTCTTGATGCGTATACAAGATTCCAATCCTCTATGACAACAGGAGATGAACAAATTCTTGACAATTTACTGAAACCCTCCGTCCCTATGGGCCCCAGTCGATCAGGTGCAGCCTGACTCTGCACCCAGACAGGAAGAGAGAGGAAAAGGGAGACCGATAAAGACAGAGGGTTCTGATGATTCTGTTGACCTCATCGGATCATTCCGAGTAATGAAGGTGGGTATGTCGTAGCTTTGTGTGCCTCATTCGGCGCCCGGTTTTCCTAACCGCTGCCTCGCTAGTAGCAAGCTATGAATCAAGAACAAGAAGCAGATCATTCAGGCCCAAATGTAGACCATTTCGATTTCCCAAGACTCCAAGGTTGACTGACGCTTACTAGCGGAAAAGGATTGATGATGGCACCCCAACATGTAGTCACAGGAAGGCTTGTCTAGCCAAGCCAGAATGGGATAAGGTGACCTTCCGAGTGTCCCAAAACCCTGAGAACTTCGATCATGCGATCCTCGCACAGGCGATAGCACAGATCTTTAGTCTGAATCCGAAGGACTTCAAAATTCATTCCCTAGCATCAGATGCTTCTGATGAGGCAGAGCTTCCCTACAAAACCGCTACGTTATCCTTCTGTATCAAGCCAGCGATATTAGAAACTTCCCAAGCTTTTGCGTATGGACAGGATTTTGAGCTGCCACAAGACTTAGGTGAAGAGTCTGGGCGCAGGCATATCCGCTTTGGCACTCACTTCGAAGGGTTTACGCCGCTGTCTCCAGCAGATCAAGCCACAGAACCTGAAATTGACTGTGTTGTTATACCAGGCTGGGGAGGCCATGCACTGGGCTCATTCCGATCCCATACAAGTCCGTACGTGTGGCTAAGGGATTCTCTACCAAAACACTGTCCAGAATTGCGGGTATGGACGTACGGATACCGTTCGCATTTGGCGGACAAAGACGCAAGCGCAGATGTTTACGAATTCGCCGAGAAATTCAGGCGAAAGCTCCGAATTCTGCGCGAGCAAATCAAAGCGGTTGAGAAGATGAGACCCTTGATCTTTATTGTGCATAGCCTTGGAGGTTGGATTTTCAAAGATGCATTTATTCAAATGAGGGAAAGTTCTAATCATGTTGATAGATGGAATTTTCTATCAACGTATGGTGCTTTATTCTTTGGGGTACCTACTCACGGGATGAATGTTGTGGCGATAAGGAGATTGGTTCAGGATTTGCCGGCCAGATACATTTCGGTCGTTTGATCAACAGGATGGACTTTGATTGCGGCAAAGGCAGCATCAGGCCTTTTGTGAAGCATTCAGCTACGAAGGCTCAACAATCGTCCAATTCTTCGAGCTGAAGCAGTACCGTGACTTAGGACACCAAAACCAAGGAATGGTCGCGTAAGGGTTCTCCTGCTCTGCTTGATTCCCCCGCTTCGGTTTCCTGCGGCCGAGTTTGGGAGACTGAGGGTGACCATAATATCTCTCTCGATGGCGATCACTCGGATATGATTAAGTTCTCAGATTGCAGTCATGACGAGTACTCCATCGTACGAGGGGTTCTCCGAGATTTTATGAACGAGACAGCCCCAGCCGTAAAAAGCCGAGTTGAGAAGTCTTCAAAAGCGCTGCAGTCAAGCCGATCGAGGCAATCAACGCATCAGGATCAAGCTGAGAAACAAGCCTCCCTTCAGTCACTTCATTTCTCTGAGATGAGATTGCGCAGAAACGATATAGCGGATCCAGGGAATGCTACATGTCAGTGGATCTCCAAGCATCCGAACTACCAAAAATGGTCCAATCAGCGGCAGGGACTGCTGTGGATCAAGGGCAAACAAGGAGTAGGGAAATCAACTGTTTTGAAACACGCCTTGGAGGAAGCAGAAACAGCGGGAGACAGAGGTACCACTTTAGCATCGTTCTTCTTCCATGGCCGCGGCATCTTGATTCAGAAGAGCGTTGTTGGTCTTTTTCGGTCTCTCTTGCATCAGCTACTGCAAAAAATGCCTGAGCTGCTAGCAGAGTTTTCAAGTCTCTACACAGAGAGAGTCAAGACCGAAGGAGAGTTTGGGGTAAACTGGAGCTGGCACGAAAAGGAATTACGAAATTTCTTCAAGTCCAGCGTTGTAAAGGCAGCAAGGACGCACAAGATCTGTTTATACATTGATGCCCTCGACGAGTGCGGTGAGGATGCTGCAGTCGGTCTCGTTGTCTTCTTTCAACGCTTCGGATCTTCGCTCTCTATCTGTTTCTCTTGTCGGCATTACCCAGTCATTACCCTGGAGGGTGGACTTGAGATCTGTGTTGACACTACAATCGGAGCTCATATCACACGTCCGGACATCGCAAATCCAGTTGCAAATAAAATTGCAGCCAGGTCTTTGGGGAACTTCCAATGGGTGGCGCTTGTCGTTCCGCGCATCGTGAAGCTATTCAAGAACGGACACTCTTTGCCGAAGCTCATGACTAGGATAGAGCAAATACCGTCGGAATTGAGCGACCTGTATAAAGAGCTTCTAGGCAGTATCGACGAAGAAGACATATTGCAGTCCTTGACCCTTATGCGATGGGCCATGTTCGCAATCAAGCCCCTTACCTTGGATGTTCTACGCTTCGCTTTGGTAATGAGTACGGCAAGCTCATTCACGTCCCTTCGTGACTGTCAGAGCTCAGTGTTTTTCTCGAAATCAGACGAGGAGTTGAAACGAAGAATTCTCTCGCTTTCACAGGGGCTTGTTGAGGTCCGAATTGAGCCAGATGTTCACCTCATAGTTGGACGAGATATTGCGTATGTTCCGATCGTGGTACAATTTATTCATCAGTCGGTCAAAGACTATTTTCTCGAAGAAGGTCTTCAATCTCTAGACAAATAGGCCTCCGGTAACGTGATCAGACGTGGTCATCTCTGTCTTTCAAGGTCATGCATCAAATTCCTTGACATGGAAGAAATTCAGCGAGCGCTGAGAACCCGCGATGCGAGACCTCGAAATTACCTTGATGATGAACATCTGTACGGAACGCTTCCTTTCTTGAATTATTCGTCTTGCTTTTGGTTTTCTCATTCTAAAGAAGTAGAGATGCAAAAGCTGTCTCCAGAGGAGTTACTTTCATCGTCTTGGAAACCTTCAGGCAGAGTCGTACAGAGCTGGAGTGAGGCTTTACTTTCATTGTCTTGGAAACCTTCAGTTAGACAGAGCTGGAGTGAGAATTATGGAAGATATTTCTCGTATTATGTTTCTCTCCTACACGTAGCTTTATTTCTCAACCTTATCAGTATTATCAACACAATCCTAGAGCAAGGTATCGAAATCGACTTGAGAGATTGTTTTGGGCTAACGCCGTTATCCTATGCTGCTCAAAAAGGAGACCCGGCGTTTATCATGAAAATTCTTGATCGACGAGATGTCAACCCGAACTCTCAAGATAAGGGTGGACGCACGCCGCTTTCTTACGCCGTTGAATCCGGGAATAGAATTATAGTGAGGCTGTTGCTTGATCGAGAGCGTGTCGATGCAGACCTGAAAGATGCTGGTGGACGGACGCCTCTTTTCTATGCCACTAGAAGTGGCCATGAAGATTGAGGATCCTACTGGAGAAAAAAGAGGTTGATACAAATGGGAAAGATTTATGTGGCTGAACGCCTCTTTCCTTTGCGATTGGCAGAAACTACGAAGCTATGGGGAAAGTCTTACTTCAACAAAAGAGTGTCGACCTACGTCAAAGAGATAAGTTTTTGGGGCGAACAATACTACACTCAGCCTGTGACCGTGGGATGGAAGTGATAGTAAAGCTCTTACTCGAGAGAAATGCCGAAATTGATGTAAGAGATATCAGAGGACGTACACCTTTGTCTATGGCTTCGCAAGAATGATGGGTAGACATTGTTCGATTGTTGCTGAGCCGAGGTGCTAAGCCAAACTCGAAAGGAGAGGATGGCGAAACCCTGATACTTATGGCAATGGGATCTGTACTGTTGCCGGCGCCTTAAGTATAATCTGAACTCGCACAAGGAGATAGTGAAGATATTACTACAAAGAATTGGTGTCGAGGTGGTTTTGGAGGGTATCACAGCGTTGAAGGCGCACAAGAATGAGACTGCAGAGAGTTTGGAGATGAGAAAACAGCGGTTGAGAGAAGAAGTGCTCCAGCACTAAGGGGACGATGATAAGAGGGTCACAGCTTGAATCAAAATCCACTCAGAAAATCATCCAAAGGCCGAGTCGCCGTAGCCTTTGCCAATATTGCACCCGAAGCCAGGACTGGTAAAAGGTGGTTTCAATTCTTCAATGTTTTGATAGTTAGAGATCTTTGGAGATCGTTTATGAAGATTTGACCGGCGTTCGAGTTAACCTAGGTATCGTAGGGCTGACGGACTCAATTCCGTTCAGCCCTACGAGTACCATGCCGCCCTGTCAACGAAAGAAGAGTAAACAAATCGCTACCGAAGTCAACAATACCATTGACCACCAAGGACATCGCGCCCACCATGATACTAAGATCATAGCCTGCCCACCCTGTTCACCTTGCTCACACACCCCCACCATGCTCCTCACAAGCGGCCAAATCTCCGTCGCAATATCCTCCGGCGTAGGCAAGATCCCCCATCTCACCTCTTCTGCCCCAATGCCTCCAATTCGCCCTACTGACACCAATCCAGTCTTCATATTCACAACCCTCCTCTTCCTCTCCGGCTACATACTCCAACAACAGACCGTACACTCCATACAACTCGCCCTGCACCCTCCGCCCGCACCCCCCATACCCATCACGAACCCCGTTCTGCAAAAACACTTCGGCCAACCGCCAGGCCGTGGAGGATTCTATGACAAATTCCTCGCCAAGAACAGGCCGCGGGGCGGGTGGGCCAAGGTAGCGTACGTGCAGCTGGTGCGACGGCATGTGGAGGTGTGCGGGGCGGTGATGGGGATGCGGGAGGTGGAGCGGGGGGAGAGTATGGCGCAGAGGATCATCATGTATCCGCGGGAGTGGGATCAGAAGGTGGAGGAAGAGGAGGAGGATGGCAGAAAGGAAGAAGAGGAGGTCCGAAGGAGGGAGACGAGCAGGCGGCTGTTGAGGAAGGCGGCGAAGGAGTATAGGGTCATGTTGCAAGCGGTCGAGTCGATACTGCAGGCAGAGGGGAGCGAGGCCTTGACGGAAGAGGAGAGGTATCCTCTGACGAATCTACTGAGCCTGATCCACTACAACCGGGTTCTCTTCCTACGGCCGAGCGGGTTGATACTGGACACCACGCCTCTAGACCTGCTCTTCACCCTGCCCATGGAGAAACCCTTACTGGGTCTCTTCGCCCCCGAAGACGAGAGCATGCAACCCGCCATCCTCCTCCTCGAACCCTCGACGGAAACCTACCAGGAAGTGCGGTCCTCCCTGCCCGAAGGCGCCTACCCGGACCGCGAATTCGACCAACGGGTACCCAGCACGCCGGCGCCGGCCGAAGGCGAGGGCCCAATGACGTTGCTCGCCCAGACGTCCGGGCTGGAGGGCGTGGACGCGCAGTTCGACGCTACGGGATTCTTCGACAGCACAGCGTACGTCCGAATATCGGACCCGGGCCTGCCAGGGCCGGAGTTCGACACCCCACGCCCGGATTACGTGCGAGCGATGCCGCGGTCGAAGCAGGCTAGGGAGGCGTGGGAAGGGGTGTACGGGAGGTTCAGGGATGCGAGGATGGAGGTGTGCGGTTTAGACCTGGAAGCCCCCCCCCCCCCCAAATGAGGCGCATGCATTTTCGAGAAAGCAAGGCGTCGTGGTGTGGCCAGAGGAATAAATGTTGAGACGCACGGGAATTGGAAAAGTTCAATGGTTCTGGAGGGGGCAAAGGGGGCAAGAAGACGCGGGGCACCGGTGAGGTGGGACAATGCCATGCGAGCATGGTTGATGGTTGGGAAGTATCTGTTTGGTTCTTTTGATAAGGTGATGCTGTTGGTTACCGCCGACTCGGGTTGTTGACATGATGGAATTTTTCCCCGATGGAGTTGCCTTTAGCGGACGAGGAGAGAAAAGGAGCATTAGTAGCAAAGTGAATGGCGTAGGATTTACCCATGATCGGTCGTGCATGTTTGAATGCTAGATTATTGCTAGTGCTATTTATTGGTGAAAGATAGACTTCCACCGGGAATATATGCTTTCGATCCATGCATGAGATTGATCAGCAACGCACATAATCTTGGACGTCAATGCATGTTCTTAATGTACGTGCCTCTTTGTCCACTTTTCATCCCACCACTCATGATGGACAAATTTCCATACTTACATCCAACCTACCGAACCTACCTTCTTCCCAATCTCGCTTCCGCTGCCCGGGCTCTCCTCTCACGCTCCACCACCATCCGCATCTGAGGTGTCATACCTCTGCTCTCTTCCTCCCGCCGCTCTTCAGCTGTTTTCTCCACAGCCCCTAGCCCTCTTCCAACCTTATTGGAGTCCTTGGCGACCACCATCACTTCCTGCCTCAATCGGTCTTCTTCGGCCTTCCTCCTCTCAAGCTCAGCTTTGCCTTTTTCTGCACGCTCACGTTCTTCCCTCGCATCGGCCTCAATTTTGGACAAGGAAGCAGGGATGTGGGCCGTATTCCAGTTCCATTTGCTTTCTCCTAGTTCACTGCGTGCAACTCTGAAGGCATCTCGGGTTCCCCTCTCTCCAGCTAAATCAAAGGCCGGCTTCCCCTCCATATTGACTACGGAAGGATCAGCCCCCGCTTTCGTCAGCAGCGCTAGCACAACTGCTGAGCTGTTGATGGAGGCGGCTAGGTGCAAAGGCGTGGGAGCATGATGATTGGCTTGGGTGGAGGGAGGGTGGAAGACAAATTGAGGAGAAAGCGAATTGGTCACGAGGTAGGAAAGGAGAGCAGGAACTTTGGAGCGGCGAATCAGAGCCTGCACCTGCGTAGTGTGGAGGCTGGCTGCTTCTTCTTCTTTCGAAGGCTTAGCTTTAGCTTGGGGAATGGGGGCTTTTGTCTGGGGTGTAGCGCGGTCCGCCTCTGCTTGTGCTGCAGCGGCTGCTGCCACAGCAAGAGCAGTTTCGTCGACCTCGCTGACCTTGACGCGAGTGATTTCAATGAATGCACGCATCAGTTCGGCTTGCGTAGCACGTCTCGTGCTGAACGGAAATGTGCGATTTCTCGGATCGTTTTGCCGTAGGACTTGATTGTCATAAGGCCCAAACAGTATACGCCGGTTTGAACTGCCAGTTGCGCGGACGAAAATGAGTTGAGAGGCGCCGATTAGATCCTTCCATTCTGCCAGGAGCGCACGGATCTCCTGCTCTAGAGCAACCTCATTGTATCGGCGTAGAGAAGAGCCGGCAGAATGAGCGGCCCCTTTAGCGGAGTCATTGGCAGACTGTGCGCCGCCTTGTTTGCGGCGAGTCGTATAGCGGTGGAAGGTCTTGTGAGCGATGACAAGCGCTTGACGCTGTTCCAACCCTGTAGATTGTTTTCCGAGTTTTGGAGCGAGGGAGACGATCATTCCAGCAAAGTGACCGCCCCCTATCATGCAGAGGAAAATCTGCGGACTCGTCATTGTGGATGGGAGTGGTACACCATGTGAGCCATCGGCAGGCGGAGGCTTTGCGGGGACAGGTTGGATTTGCTTTTTACGGACAACCTCAACTGTATCAGGCTGTTCTTGTTCCGAATTTGTGAAGAGTGCTCTATAGATGCCCAGAGAAGTGTTGGCGGGGAGTAGAGAGGTCGAGAACCAAATCAGTGGAGGCTTGTTGGAGCCTCTTTTCCGCTTCTTTGGCATGAACTCTTCCTCTGAGTCCGGACGACTGAGCTTAGCTTGCTTCTTCAGCAATGCACTCAGGGTGCTTTCTTTTACTCCCTCGCCATCAGCTTCAGATTCTGAGGACTCTGATTCCGACCCGGATATACTCTCATCCAACTCATTGACAAGCTTTTCGAACTCATTTTCCGTGACACACTCTGCGCCTCTAACCTTCTGTTTCAGATTGTAGTTATGCCAGTCCGATTTGACATGTAGACGCTGCTCTTGTACATTTGAAAAGGATGTTCTGCAGAGCTGACACGCTGTCGAGACATTCCGTTCTCCGCCCGGCCCTTCTACAGCATTTCCTGCTAAGCATTCAGAGGAAGGCGGATTATGATCGATCGGAGGGTTTAAGATAGTGGGATCCTTGAGGTGGAGAGTTACGAGTAACTCTTGGGGCAAGTCAAAGACTAATCACATGGTCAGTGTTGACAAAGCGGCAGGAGCGACCTCCATACCGTACAAAGGCCTTTTCAGCAGCTCGTGAGGATTGGCAGACATCATGCTCAATTTGTTTGGGGAAGAGGTCCTGCGAAAGATGGAGTTTGCCAAGATTTTGCACATGGTAAGTTAATCTTAATGATGCGAGATTTTACATTTGGATGAAGATTGAAGAGTGAGTAATCAGCTACATGGAAGAGCATCCTTGTTAACAACTGATTGTCTACTCCGCTGCGTGAAGCTACTCTGTCTGAACAGAAACAAAAAGAGTATTGCTGCAGCATGAAGAGTACTAGTAAGCCACGTACACCAGTATCAATATGTTCAGAAGCTGTAACAATAAAATTAGTAGTATCGTGAGAGACTCATGTCCTCCGGTAGTCTAGAGCTATTTATCCATCGTACATGATTACTGCCTGTTAACCTTCGCTAATGTGATTGCGATGCAACCCGAATAAATATACGATACCAACTTTCAGACTCTATGCAAGCTGACAGTAATTCGCTGGGAAGCTTCCATGGGTTCCATTCAGATCCCCTTCCCACCAATCATCCGTACTTTCAGTCTTTTTGGTAACCTTTATTCGATCACCTTCCTTGAACACTAAATCGCCGTGTCCCTGACCTGCGAATTCATACAAGGCTATCACCCAGGTTCCTGGCGCAGAAGGAATCCTTTTAGGTGGAGGTGGTGGCGGCTTTCTTTTTCCCGCTGCGATAGATGCCATGGTCATAGAACTATTCGAAGGCAGCCGGTCTCGATTAAAGTAGTCCCCGCGAGGACCGGCCGGAGCATGCATCGCTGGATCACCCGGTGATGGACTTGTAACAGCTGATGAGGTGTAATTCGGTGTAGCCAAGCCCAACGACGTTTGTGAAGGAACGGATGAGATCCTTGGTCGTGAATTCTCCCTGTAGTCTGGTGAAGGTGGATCGGACGAAGCACTCATCGCTGGAGAAGGGGGCATCAGCGCGTTAGACTGGTTACCGCTGGGCCGCCGTTGACTCGAGATACCATTGCGGATGTTGAGACCGCTCACTGAGTTGTGGGGCCTGTCCTCTATACGTGACTGACTAGGATGGCGTTGAGAGGATATGCCGTTGCGAATGTTCAGGCCGGTCACTGAGCCGTGCGGTTTTTCTTCAACTTTCATCGACATTCGTACAGCCTTTCCTCCGGCAATGCAAGCTATGCTCTCGACTTGTTGCTTGACCGGTCGAAAGTCCGCATCCCAACCAGACATGATTGCGTTTGCGGACGGTGGAGGATCCGGAAAGCTCTCTCCATCGCAGAAGTCATGTAAGAGTGTGTAGGACTGGGCAAGGAGAGTGTTTTGAGTCATGATCTGGGCTGCGAGGAGATGAGGGAGAATGGAGAAGGCGGCGGTAACGACAGGCGGAAGGCTTGACTTGAGATGATCATCTGCGATTTGGTATTCCTGTGACATGATTAGCCGTGATCACTCCTTAAATTCACCCAACGGGTGGACTGAGAAGATGTGTGTAAGGACTAGTAAAGGACGGTTTTAAGCATAGGACATGGTCATTTTCCCATTCGAGATAGTCTCAACGTACATCTTTCGCTCTGATCAACTCCGACTCAGCCTTCTCGAGGGATGCATTATCCCGATCCGATCTCTTCGTCTTGCTCCTCCCAGTCTCGACACGCTTCTGGTACTTCTCGAAGTCCAGCTGCAAAGATCAGCGGTGTGGTTGACTGATTGGTGGATAATGGTTCCCACCTTCTTATCTCCACGCTTCTTGATAACCTTTTTCATTGGCTGAATGCAGTCCTTCGCTTCCGTCGCTGGTTTGATGATTCGTGTATCGACCATAGCCACCTCTTCAAGCAGATCGGTCCGGAGCTCATCATAAGACGTGTGAAACTTGATCGTCCTCTCCATTATATGAAGTGGAGTCATCGCAGGCTCGTGACCCGCATAGTGCTCATCGGCCCCGACAATGGGAGAATATATGGTTTGGAAGCCGTGAGCGAGTCGTTGCTGTGTACCCAGTATATCCCTCCAAGAGTCTCTCCATGCTTTGGCCGCGTCGATGATCTGACGAGTGAGTATGACGATCCCCATCCAGGCAAGCGGGACACCGTAACGTACCTTAGCAAGCATCTTATCAGCTTCCTCGAAGTCATTGAGCAGTACAGCGACTTGGGTTTCATCCGCACTCCTTGGCAAGAATTTGCCAAATCGCCTTTGCATGCTCTGCATTTTGGTGGCTTTGAGCGTAGCAAGACGGACTGTACTGGGCTTCTTGGAGGCCTCTACATCGAAGCTTGGTAAATAGAGGATGACATGCCACGAAGGATACAGTGGTCGTCGTTGATTCTGATCTTCCACCTGTTGAATTGAAAGATGTAAGCAATAAGGTAAGCATCAACCCCACACACACAACCAGCCCTATCAGATCGGCAAACTCCGAGCCTTCTCGGATGCGAGCCATTTGGCGCCGAGGCGCCTCTCTTGCGCGCTACTGTACTGACTTGATAATTGACTCCCGTAACAATTCTTGTCTTAAGTTGTTTCTCAGCACCAAGGAGGACAATATATTGACAGTATATTGACATTGGTATTGCACCAAATGTCATCTCCAACAGCGTGACATGCTTCATCCACAAGGCGAATCTTGAGCTTCTATGTTTTCTGGGCAGAACAGGGCCCCGAAAGCTTCAGCTTCGCTTCCGCATGCTGTCCTGATCATGTTTCTCTAATTGCTGAACGGCGAAGTTGTGCGGACATATCTCCTAACCCTTTATAAGACCAACGTATTAGGTTTGAATATACCTACGTACTCTACTAATCAATTATCAGGGTCTTTTCAAAGTCGCAAGCTAAGCTGCACTCGGGCGCTTTGTCAGCACTTTGGGGAAATCAGGAAAAATTCCCGGCTCGCCTGGAGGCTGGGAAGCTGGCCACTGACCCCCACGGCGTCCAATGTAAGCGTCCTCGGATGATTTGGAGTCGATCCTTGTAGATTAAGGAACATACATGCAATGTTCTTATAGACAGGATATAGCAGCCGGCACGGTAGGAACATTCACGAATCGCGATGCACCAGATTGCTCCCACGATGCCCATCAGAACGTGCTTTGCAGGGGAACAGTGATTGCCCCGAAGCCCAAAGTATAAGAGTGCAGCCGGGCAACCTCGGGATTGGCCAGGGCTGCATGCTGAAAGCCCGAGGTACTCCGGTCGGCATAATGCATTCGACGGTTACGCATTTCAATTCTCCGATACAGGGTACTTGATAGATTAAAGGGAGATTCACCCTGCTCCTCCATCCTTCGTTTACAAAGTGTACGATCACTGAGAATCTTTCGATTGTCGGGATGAGTGCCGACGCGATACCTGCCCGCCCCAACTGCCACAGCAAAGAAAAGTCAAACGAAAAGTAAGACCAAATGTGCACATAGAATTGAAGTCAAAAAGACCATGTGTGCCTAAAAGGGTACATCATCACTTAGGTACGTCAAATATCTGACGCTATTCGTAGCGCTTCAACAAGTTCAACCTGCTTGACATACATATGACGGAACTGTTGAGCTAGGAACAGGCAAGAAAATCGTTACAGGCGCTCATAGCCCCAGCTAAGCACTGGCAACTGGCAACTGGCAACCGGCACCTGTCATCTATGACTAGGGAAAGTAATGGCGCCTTGTTCGCGGCGCCTCATCCAACAATGAGCCAACGGTTTCACCGACCTGGAGTCTGTTTGCCTGTTTGTGGCTTTATTGTTTAAGCTGACGCTGTCAATTCCTCGACTTTGTGTTCCTGGTATGGGTTTCGAAAGGCAATATGCAGGAACCTTGCAAGATTGCTCTGAATTGGGGGTTTCCGGGCAAAAACGCATCCCAGAAATGATAAATCGCAAAAAGGATGGAAAAGTATCTTCCCGACCCACTTTTATGCAGGGTCAGGCAAGGCATGATTCGACTTTTCCGACTTTTCGACCTTTTGATCTTATCACTTTCTTCGAATTCTTGAAACCCTTGAAACCATCGGCGCCACCCGTGTAATAAAGGCGCTGATGGGGCAGGATAAGAATAAATATGTGGTGGCAGGGAGGGGGGATGGGGAATGAGGGGTTAACGGGCGCACAGGATGGACAGGATAGAATAATAAGGCTTAGCTGGCCGTTAGAATGGATGGAAATAACTCATCATAATTATTTATTAATAATCCTATACCTACTACCTACTGATGAGACAGTGACATTTAGGAATTTTAAATATTGAATGTTGAATGTTGAATATTGGATTGTCAATGTATTTTTTGAGTGGCAAGATGACGGATCCAATAGGATTAACATTAACGACTTGCCGAGGGGTGATATTGGCCAAGTCTGGTTCAAAAGCGTGAGCAAGCGTGCAAGCGAGCTGATGTCAAAGTGATAGCGCCCATCGAGTAAGGTACCTAAGGTACCTAGGGTCCAACGCCCCTTCCGGGAACCTTAATTCACCCTTGCCCTACGGAGGACTCCCCTTAGAGGGTACCTTAGAAGCCTGCTAGAGCTCCTCTAAGATCAATATGAGCTGCGCAAGCCGCGCAAGCTGCACAACCTGCACAAGCTGATACCCACCGGCTTCTGTCGGCCAATCAATCCCCCAGGACCAATTTTATGACCCAACATCCATAGCCTACTCTATCCTTCCTCCTTCACGACTCATGTCACTCTCCTCTCTATCTCAAGACCTATCTCAATATTGTGATTTACACTTTTGGAAATCTGCCAACCCTCATCCAGTCTCCTGCAACAAGGAGATCCCCATGTGGTCAAGTGTTGGCAAGATACTTTCTTTTTCCAACCCTCTTCCAGCTGTTACGTACCGTGCACTGCAACCACCGACCTATCACCCCTTCCCAGACCACCTTCTGCCAATCATTGCCTCTCCCACCTTCGAGTCCGACCATATGGCAATGCCGTGATTTGTCAAGCAGTGCAAAGCGCTCTTCGACTTCACTACTTCCTCAACTTCTCTCTTTACCCCAATGAAGAGGACCTTAGATCTGTGGTTAGGCAGCGTGCATGAATCGTACCGGGCTTGATACTCACCCTTGTCGATCAACCGCATTCAATGGCTTCATGATCTGCCGGAAGCCAAGACCTGCGGAAGACAGTGCGGAAGGAAGCTCCCATGATGGAGGTTTTGTAATTGCCAGTCACAAAGGCAGGTCTAGACGGCCGGAACAAAGCGTTGGGACTGGAGACATGCGCGATGACGCATCCTGCTTGTGGACCTTGGCGCCCGGCAGAAGTGTTAAACTCGCAGGGTACCTCCCCTCAGGCTGCCAATAATAGCAAGGTACCGGAGTGAATACTGGCGATCGAAACGTCTGTTCAGGCCACTCACTGCAGGCAATAAGTCGTTCGGCAGCTATCCGTCCGCAAGTCATTCCCTGGCTAGCGTCCATTCAATGGATGTGACTCCGATGGCGGTAGAAATAATAGCAACAAAAAAAAATCCTCCCCACGCATATGCGTTGGGCACATCGCTGTCAGTTCCTTCTACTAACCTCTTCCTGAATTTAGTACCCTATACGAACTCAATATGCTTGCTCACCTTGTGGCGAGCAGGGGTTGCGGTGGTACGACGGTACATACCCTCCCGATATTGATATTTAACACACGATGCCTTTGCATCTTCTCCCTCAACACTCTGCTGTCCATTCCCGTATCTTTTCTTACTACCCTCCCTCTACAAAACCTTGTGCGTCGACATAGTCCTCGCTCTTCTTATCCTTACCCATGAGGAGTCGGAGTGAACCCTGTGTCACCTTCTCGTTTGTCTAGATCAAGATGTTTGGAGCATCTTGTATGCGGCCATTAGGAGCCGTTTTGACGCTCTTTTTCGTTACCACGCTATGCCTACCGTACGATCCAGAACAAGTGCTATGGAATCTTAACCAAAATCAGACAGCTACCGACGTGATGGACTACTGGGGCACATGGGAGAATCACAGTAAGGGCAACAACTGCTCGAGCGGTGTCAACGCTGACGCATATTAGCATACACTCCCTCACCCGACAACTGGAGATTTCCCTTCTACACTCTCATGCTCGATCGATTCGTGAATGGTGACCCTACCAACGACAACATCAATGGCACCGCTTGGGAACATGACCTAACGGGCACACAATTGAGGCATGGAGGGGACATCCAAGGCCTCATGGATACGCTGGACTACGTGGCGGGCATGGGTATCAAGGCAATATATTTCGCCGGAAGTCCCATGATCAATTTCCCGTGGGGCTCGGATGCGTTCAGTCCACTAGACCTGACCCTCCTGGACGCTCACTTTGCCACGATCGACATATGGCGGCAGTGTATCGATGCGATGCATGCTCGTGGAATGTATGTCTTAATTGACAATACCTTCGGAACGCTGGGAGACTTGATAGGTTTCGAGGGGAATCTAAATGTCTCCACCCCCCTCAACTACGGAGAATGGAACGCACTGTGGAAGACATCAAGAAGATACCATGATTTTGACTTTGACAATACTGAGCTGTAAGGTTACTGCCATAAAGATGACCGTCATGAATCCCTATGCTGAAACGATCTTTAGCGATACTTGTGACGTTGAATATCCTCGTTGGTACAATGATTATGGGGAGCAAGTCACCGGCAACGGCAGTCAATACCTTGTCGGTTGCCGCGATAGCGAATTTGATCAATACGGAGACATCGCGGCCTTCGACATATACCCAGAATGGCAACGACAAATTTCCAAATTCGCGTCGGTCCAAGATCGCTTGCGGGAGTGGAAGCCTTCCGTCCTGTCAAAGATTGAGCACCTTTCTTGTCTTCAGATCGCTAGTAAGCTGCTCTGCCAGCCGTGTCGAAGTCATCGCTAATGCTCAATACTCTTAGTGCTGGACATAGATGGCTTCAGGATTGACAAAGGCCAGCAGGTTACGGTTGACGCTGCGGGACACTGGTCAAACTTTATTCGCGACTGCGCTTCCTCTTTTGGGAAGAAGAACTTCTTCATACCAGTGTGTACTTCCTCTAATCACAACAAATTAGTCGCTGACAGCCCAATTAGGGCGAAATCGTATCGGGCAATGCTTTCGGGGCTGTCTACCTAGGCCGTGGCAAAGAACCTACTATGGCTTTGAACGACACCACCCAAGCTGTGCAACTAACGACAAAGACGGCAGATGATTCGCTCTTCATTCGCGATGCTGGCCAAAATGCATTCGACGCTGCTTGCTTCCATTACTCAACCTACAGATCACTATTGAGAATCTTGGGGATGGATGGTAATCTCTTTGCAACGGGAGAATCGCCTACTGATTTCATCGTCGCTTGGAAAACCTTCATTCAAACAAATGATATGATTAACGCAAACACTGGCGAATTCGACCCAAGGCACATGTATGGTGCCCAGAACCAGGACAACTTCAGATGGCCGACCATCATAAATGGCACCCAAAGACAGATTCTTGCCAACTTCATTACCACCTTGCTCTTGCCGGGTATTCCATTGCTCGAATGGGGCGAAGAACAAGCCTACTACGTCATGGACAACACCGCGAACAACTATGTGTTTGGAAGACAACCTATGTCCTCCGCTACAGCGTGGCAGGACCACGGATGTTATAGCGTGGGGAATGCGAAATTCGAAAACTGGCCGCCTGGTAATTATACAAATGGGTGCAAAGACGATTGGAACAGCCTCGACCATCGCGACCCGTCGCATCCGATCCGCAATCTCATCACTACCATGTACGAGATGCGACAGAGATACCCAGTCCTCACTGACGGTTTTTACCTCGAAACAATATCAATACAAACTCATCCGATATACCTGCCCGGCTCTTTTGGCACAGCTACGGAAACGGGCCTTTGGTCTGTTCGACGTTCCGGATGGCCGAATGTCCAAGACTTCACTACCGAAGGACAAAAGCTTCAGGATGTGTGGCTACTCTTCTCCAACGAGGGCACGGAGGCTACATACCTCTTTGACTGCGGTAACAATGCCACAGGCCTACTGGCTCCCTATAAAAATGGCACTACGGTCAAAAACCTATTCTATCCCTACGATGAAGTCAAATTGGGTTCGACCCCAGAGTTCCTCGAATTGGACAACGTTACGGAGGTCAATGGTTGCGTCGAAAAAATTACGATGGATGCATATGGCTTCAAAGCCTATGTACCTATCGCTCAATGGCTGAGGCCGTCCCCCGTCATCACCAAATTCAATCCTGGGCACGATGCACGGCTCTTGTCGAATCAGACTGTCCCGATTGAGATTTATTTTTCTGATGAGATGGATTGCTCCAACATGCAGAATGCGATTACCATCACCTCCACAACCGAAGATGGTTCGGTCGCATCTATCGACAATAGCAGCGTTTCATGCCAGAAGGTCAATGACAACACCGCCCGAGTGTCTCAGTACACGGGCACGGTGACCTCTCAAATCCCAGCTGTATGGAAGATCGCCGGGAATCTGGTGAACGTTTCCGACGGCGTACACCAAGTCAATATAGCTAACGCCACCACCGCTATTGGCAATACTTCCACAAACGCTGTCCACCACTTTCTGCTCCGTGTTGGCCAGATCGACAATCCCATGGTGTTTACGCGAGTTGCCAATTACTCTGAGTCCATACTACACACGGACAACAACGGCGCTCTCTACATATCGCACAAGGCCGCTGGTGCTGACATGTTCCGCTACTCTACAAATTGGCAATCCAGCTGGAGCAATTGGCTGCCGTACAGTGGAGGAAACACAACTATCGAGAAGCAGCCTTGGTCTGGAACTAAAGCACAAGCATGGACAGGCGAGCATCTCACCGTGGAATACTGGAGTCAGAAGACCGGCTCGAGCAATCATCAACAGCAAGGCGACCTTGCCGGCAGTAAAGAGAAAGCACGAAGGTATCCTCACTTGTTTATGCACGGTGCATTCAATCAGTATGGGTACGATTCCGGTCTGTCAGAATCGATGGTACAAAACAGTTCCGGTGTCTGGGAATGGGACTTCATGACAGAATGGCCAAACGACTTCCAAGTCAACGTTTGGGGCTCAAACCCCAATGGCCAACCCGACCTCACACGAGCTTTTGGAGACGTTGATGGAGATGGGGTTTTGGACCTACTATCACCTGTGTCACTGCTCAAGAATGTTGTGGAAATCAACGACTATCCTGATTCACCGTACGTTGCCTACCGGGTTGGTGTGAACGACGCCGACCTCCGTTTTACTGTGATACCTATCGGTTCACGGGCAAGGCAAGCCACAATCTACTGCCTCTTCGTTGCGATACCAATTCTCACGAGCTGTCTGGGCGTGTGGATGTACCTGTGGGTCTTTTACGATGTCAAATTCAACAAAGTCGGTAGGTCTGAGAAAATGGGAATACTTCCAATTGCCATGAAAGAGAAGATGCAGGGTCATCTCTCGAAGCTCCCAGATAACGCCTCGGCATTCTTTAAAAAGCCAATCATTGAACAGCCTAGTGTCATGGTAAACGCGAACCGGAAGACCATATTGATTGCAACCATGGAGTATGACATCGACGACTGGGACATCAAAATCAAAATCGGCGGCCTCGGAGTGATGGCTCAGACAATGGGCAAGCATCTCCAACATCAAGATCTGATCTGGGTGGTCCCCTGCGTACAAGGGATAGACTATCCTGAGGACCAGCGTGCAAAGCCGATGACAATAACTATCCTAGAACAAGAGTATACTATCCAGGTGCAATATCATCATTTGAGGAATATCACCTATGTTCTATTGGATGCGCCAGTCTTTCGCCAGCAAACAAAGGCGGATCCTTACCCGGCAAGAATGGACGACATCGATAGTGCTGTATACTATTCGGCCTGGAACCAGTGCATCGCGGAGGCTATGCGCCGCTTTCCCATCGACCTCTACCATATCAATGATTACCATGGCGCTGTCGCGCCCTTGCATTTGCTCCCACGGGTCATACCCTGCTGCTTGTCTCTCCATAACGCCGAATTCCAGGGTTTATGGCCCGTGCGCACTCCATCAGAGTTCGATGAAGTCTGCAGAATCTACAACTTACGGCCCGAGGTCGTCAGCGATTATGTTCAATTTGGCGAGGTCTTCAACTTACTCCATGCCGGTGCAAGCTACCTGCGCGTATGGCAAAAAGGATACGGTGCCGCTGGCGTTTCTGCGAAGTACGGCAAACGGTCCTTCGCTAGGTATCCAATCCTATGGGGCCTTGACAAGGTTGGAAGTCTGCCAAATCCGGACCCCACCGATACTGAAGGCTGGGACAAACAACTTCCAGATATCAAAAGCATTACCGTGGACGAGACTTTCGAAGCCAGCAGAGGCGCTCTCAAGCGCCAGGCTCAAGAGTGGGCGAATCTGGCAACAGACCCTGACGCGGAATTGTTTGTATTCGTTGGCCGCTGGTCGGTCCAAAAGGGAGTCGACCTTATTGCCGACGTGTTCCCGGCCATCCTGGAAGATCATGCACATGCACAGCTCATTTGCATAGGGCCAGTCATCGATTTACATGGGAGGTTCGCGGCCCTAAAGCTGGCTAGATTGATGGAATTATATCCGGACCGAGTATTCTCCAAGCCAGAATTCACTGCACTTCCTCCATTCATCTTTAGTGGTGCCGAGTTTGCTCTCATACCTTCACGCGATGAGCCATTTGGATTGGTTGCAGTGGAATTCGGTCGTAAAGGAGCACTTGGTGTTGGTGCTCGAGTGGGTGGTTTGGGGAACATGCCCGGGTAGGTACCATTTCATTCCCTCCATTGTCTTCGTCTGTGCTACGCGATTTTATAATACGTCGAAGAGCATTCGATGTCGCGAGCAAATACATCACCCGTCATCCCTTTACCATAAAGATAAACTGACAAGATCTCCTACTAGGTGGTGGTACACTATCGAATCAACCACCAGCAAGCATTTGATCAGCCAATTCAAAATGGCAATAGAGAGTGCCTTAGCTTCAAAAAAGAAGGTACGGGCTACTATGAGAGCACGATCAGCAAAACAGCGATTCCCAATCGCACAGTGGCAGGAAGATCTCAGCATCATGCAAGAGACAGCGATCAGATTAAACCAAAAAGCAGCATTCAAGCAGAGAGACAAAATCGCACGTTACTCAGGTACAGTGTCCGGCGTGTCTACCCCATCCCGTATCCTCAGAGGGCAATGGAGCATGCCAAGTACAGCACCGCATAGTACGCTTCCTAGTGCACTTCCTAGTGCACTCCCCAGTGGGACAACAACTCGTGCTACGAGTCCGGTTAGGGAAGCTAAGAGCGGCCCACTTTCACTCGGATTGAGATTCGGACCAGGTCATGTCCCAACACGCGATGTACGGAAACGTAATCGACTCAGCAAATCAAGGGCCGGCTCCAGGACCCCTTCAATCGGCCCCCGATCAGGTAGAAGTACGTCTGCAAACACTGCTGCTAATACGGCTACAAACACTGCCGCAAACAGTCGGGCTTCCAGTCCTGTAGGTATGGGGCGGTTCAGACGTAGAAGCAGAAGCAGGGTTCCAGAAGATCGTACACTGCCGATGACCGAACACGCTCCAGACATGCCTCCTGTACCTGAGGGTGAGATGTCGGCAGGTGGCCTCAGAGTCTCCCGATTCACTGAAGGCACGCACGGGGATATCGTAGCGGATCCTGATAACCAGCGACGTCAAGGCGACATTCAAAGATTCGATTTTGGTAACCCCGATGGAACCAACGCACCACGCCAAATCATGAGTGGTAGCAATACGCCCTATGGAGCCAGGACACCTCGTGCAAGCAGCACCCGGCGGAACAGTATTAGCGGAGACGACTACGAGAATGATCTAACTGACGTGGATGAAAGAGCCGTGGATGAATACATCTTGAGCCCCGAAGAGCGAGAATCTAGTCGAAGAGACCGCAGATTGGCGCGACTCAGATTGACTTTCGCAGCCCATCAAGCAAACCATGCACCAGGTGGCGGAGATTCTTTACAGATACCATCACTTGCCTCTCGACCTACTTCACCGGGTTCTACCAGCTCTTCAAGCTCATCGCCGCCCGGTACGCCCCATCCTGAGCGAATGATTACCGAATCAGGCTCTGGCAGCAGCTCATCAGGAAATCCTGAAGAACCTCCCCTAGCACCTTCGGCCAACTACCTGAGCCTCGGCTCAGTCTTGCAGGGCAAGAAAGATTACAAACTTCAGAGTGTGGAACCATTTTTCACTGATCCTACCGGACTATATTATAACGCGTTCGAAAAGAAGCTTGAGAAATTGAATGGCAAATCATCGGAGGGGCCTCTCTGTATCGAAGATTATCTGACTTCAAGCGAGAAAGACTGGTTCAATAGGTTTCGAAACGTCAAGATGGGTAAATCGGCGGCTGCGTCTCCAGCTTCGTCCGTCTTCCGACTACCGCTCATCAACGAGAGAATGGTTCCTTCTGCTGTTACTTCGACTGCGGAATTGGAATATCTTGACGCACACAACAACGCGCACGAGCAGTACCTCCTGAAGGATGATTACAAACCCCCTACGCGAATAAAGAAATTGCTTCTTAGAAGAATTGGCGAGTGGCCTCTGTACTCGTTCATGCTTGCATTCGTAAGTCAAACCTTCCACTTTCCTGGTGCACTCAAGCTGATCTTTACCACAAGGGTCAAATCATCGCGGCGAACTCCTATCAAATCACTCTACTCACAGGCGAGGTCGGTCAGGCAGCAGAGAAGCTGTACATCATCGCCTCCATCTACCTAGCCTCTTCAATCCTCTGGTGGGCTTTGTTCCGCACATGCAAGTCCGTCTACGTCCTTGCTACGCCATTCGCCTTCTACGGGTTAGCCTTTTTCCTCCTAGGACTAGCACCTTATGCTACCACGACAGTCAGCCGCGGTTGGGTACAGAATGTCGCAACAGCATTCTATGCCATGGCTTCCTCAAGCGGTGCTTTCTTCTTCTCCCTCAACTTCGGCAGCGAAGGTCCGTCCTTTCCTCCTATCACCCAACCCTTCCATCGCTAACATACCACTAGGCAGCGTCCCAGTGGCAACATGGGCCTTCCGAGCCTGCGTCATCCAAGGATCCCAACAAATCTACGTCGCCTTCCTATGGTTCTGGGGCTCTCAATTGACAGACCAGACCGTCAACGGCATAGTCTCAGCCAACCTCGCCATCTACGGTCCTCTGCTGACAGCGATCGCAACGCCCATCGCTATCTTACTCTGGGTCATCGGTGTAGCTCTGTTTTTTGGTCTTCCAGATTACTACCGTCAAGCTCCAGGCCAGATTCCGAGTTTCTACAAATCGGTGATGCGCCGCAAGATCGTGCTCTGGTTCTTCGTTACCGTAATCATCCAGAACTTCTTCCTATCCGCACCATATGGACGCAACTGGCGATACCTTTGGAGCTCCGTCCATGCCAAAACGTGGATGGTCGTTCTCCTCGTATTCGGCTTCTTCATCGGTGTCTGGGCCGCCCTTCTGACCATCTTCTCGCGGGCCTCGCTGCGCCATTCGTGGATCCTACCCATGTTTGCCGTCGGTCTCGGCGCGCCTCGCTGGTGTCAGATGCTGTGGGCCACATCCGGCATGGGGTCGTGGGTGCCGTGGGCGGGCTCACCGCTCGCCGGTGCCCTAGCTGGCAGGACTCTCTGGCTGTGGCTCGGGACCCTCGACGCCATCCAGGGCGTCGGCTTCGGCATGATCCTCCTCCAAACGCTGACGCGGTTCCACGTCGTCTTCTCCCTGGTGTGTGCGCAGGTCCTGGGGTCCGTCGCCACCATCGTCGCCCGCGCCTGCGCTCCGGACGCCACGGGCCCCGGCCCAATATTCCCCAACCTGGCCGTGAGCCTGCACGGTCTGAAGAACGCGTGGTTCTGGATCGGACTGATTGCGCAAATCATCGTGTGTGCGGGCTTCTTCCGCTGGTTCAGGAAGGAGCAGCTGACGAAGCCTTGAATGTGGCTGTGTGTGGATTTGGGGCGGGGCTTGTATTGGGGTGGGAAGGCCTCGGAGCATGCGAATTGGATTTGCGAGGGAAACATTCAACGAGTCTCTTTGCGTTACCGGAAAAAGAAAGGAAAGCAAGCGATGGGTGGAAAGATGGTATACACAGCTTGCGACAACTAATGGCTAATGAGGAATGACAGAGCATAGAGGCGGGAGGAGAAAAACACATTTGTTTCATTAGAAGGAAGTGGCGTTGCATGTAGATACTTTTCGAGTCATTCCTTTAGTTGGACACCACGGCCACAAACGAGTGAGTACATACTTTGAACTATTAGCAATGAATGGTATTTTTAGCCAGGGCACTCGTTGCAAAAGTCGCGATGATAACGTCTGCTATGTACACGAGATATGGTGCAGCTGCGATGATGTATTATGATACAAGGCTTGATTCAATAAACGACCACTGCGGCCGCAACAGCGAGCAAGTGCTGGCTCCAAGAAGCTCGTAATTCACAACCAGAATAGGTACGGGCAAGCAAACCGGCTCCCAAAAATCACCAACTCTCCCACTTCTGCCCGCCCATAGCCACCAGCCGATTGAACAGCTCCTCCCTCAGCCTCACCGCCGTAACCTTGTGCGTGTCCCCGTTCTTGCCCACGATCTCCAACCCATCCGCCACCGTCTTGCCCGTCGCCCACCCGACCACGATCTTCGCCTTCCAGCCCAACCCGCCCACCTTCTTCAGCTCCCGGATGTCCGCAATCGGCACCGAGAACTTGGCCGACGCCTTTTCGGGTTCCAGGCCGGTCCCGTCCGAGGACTTGGTGGAGAAGGAGACGGTGGGGACGCCGACGTTGGTGGAGATGTAGATCCAGCCTTTGGTGCCCTTGTAGCGTCCCTTGAAGTCGACGGGGCCAGATAATTCCGGGTCGTTAGTCTTTGGGAGGACGCCGAGGTGGTCCCTGGCGTGCTGAGAGCCGACTGCGGCGCGTGCTTTGTCGACGCCGAATTTGGCCTCTACGCCCGTTTTAGTGGTGCCTTTGAAAAAACCGAGAATGTGTTGGCCGTGTTTATGTTTCTTCTTCTCGCTTTCGTGATGCTCGGCTTGCTCTTCCGCGGCCTTTTGATCGGCGTCTTTATGTATTGCCTCGTGTATTTCTTCGTTTGAGGCATCGAGGGCTAAGTCGTCCCCGTTTATGGATGCGGGTTTGGATGATGGAGGTTGGTCGGAGCGAGGAGGTGGGGGAATGGGAGCTTTGTTCGCTTCGCCGATGCGGAGTAGGGTGATCGTGAGCTGAGCATTTGTTGGGACGCCCTTCAAGATTGTGCTGGGACATATTAGCTAACTGGGGATGGGATTGGGGAATCGTTTTGACCTACTTCCTGATTTCAAGCAGCTTCTGCCAGTGCGGGAAGTTCTTGTTCAGTACATCGAGACCGCGCCAGATAAGTGGATCGCCAAAGAAACCAAAGCCAACACCCGCAGTGGTCATTTTCATGAACATGGCAGAGGTAGTGAGCAACCCAATAGCTACAGCCGGAACGAGAATGTCGGCCAGCCTGAGTCTAGGCGCGTCCTGGGGAAAGGGAGGAGTGGGTGAAAGGGCACTGCAACAGGTCAGCATCTGGAATGAATGTCTTCAATATCTATTTAGCGTAGACTTACTTTGCGAATCTCTCCCACCCATCTGCAACATCACCAATGATATGCATGATCGGTCTCATTTTCAACCACATCGCCTGCTCCATCGGCTGTTTCGTCTTATCGTGATGAGCCTGTGGTTGATTTCCTTGCGCACTCTGCTTGGCTGACGCTGCGTCCGAGGCAATATTGGTTGGGTCGGGGACCGAATCATTCAATGGGTCTGATTCAGGATCGCCTTGTTCGTGTTTACCTGCAGCGCTGCTGAGGGCGATGGAGCCGATGCCAGAGACGAAATTGTGCGCTTCTTGCTCAACTGCTTCTCCCTTGTGTTTCTCTGGTGCTCCAGTGGCGCTGTCCTTGCTGCCCAGCATGCCAGCTTGAGGAGTTTGGACTCCACCAGTCTTCGAATTGACCAATGCCATTGGAACGGGAGGGAATAAGAATGGACGCGAAGGGGGGTATACGATGAGGACAATCAGAGTCGTGAACAACAAGGGCATCAGGAAGTTGAAACCCCAAGCAAGGGCGTAAGCCTGCATTATCCATCAGCCACTGTCTCCCGTGCTAGAATGTCATCTTTGGAAGACTCACGACGCAAAATCCAGCGGTCCTCCTTGGCTCTCTCCAGCTCCTCAATCGTGCAATATGTTTCCCGAATCCCATCATGCCAATAATGACAGTCATATATAGCCTCTCGATATTACTCCTCAACTTGTCCGGACTAAACTCATCTTCGTCCACTATATTCAGATCCAAGCCCCCCAACAACGGATCATTTGTAGCCTTAACATGATACATCTGCTTGTTAAACCGACGCACCAATGTCCAGAGCTCCTCATTGGGTAACTTAGCCACCAAAGGGGAGGGCACATCTTTCGGATGATCGTTCCAACCCATATCGCGTACCTCGCCCGCTTCATGGTTTTGCTGAACGGCACCTTTGATATCGTGATCAGCACTTTCTATGGCGAGCGCATGGCTATCGCTGGGGGCGTTCGAGGCAGACGCACTCGATGATGTGGGAGTGTTTATGACGGTTCCATTGTTGGGGGTACTGGAGTTGGTGGATGTACGTGTTACAGGTTCCATGTTTGGCTGGGCACCAGGGGTATGATTGGCCTGATGTTGGGGGTCCTTGAGGTCGGAGTCTGGGATGGGACCTCCATCCTTGAAGACGTAACCTGGCATGGGCATGGTGAAGGTGATATGGTGGATGTACACATGCAATGGTGAAGTCGGATCAAGGTGCTGGAAGTGGAAAGCAATGTACCTTTTGAAGTGGAGATTGGCCTGCTAAAACCGGAGGATATTCGCGATTAATTTACGTCACCTGACTTTACTTTTCATAGAGTATGTTGAGGGTTCACCCTAATCTATTGATTCTATTAATAGAGTATATCCGAATCGCCATGCTCGCCACGGTCATACGTACGTATCAACATTTCTACATGTCTAGCTCATGACTCTTTTGCCTTCGTCCGATCTATGTACGTACAAAGTAGCGTGAATCGAATCCCTCTCGTCTTTTTCCCACTCAGCGCCAGGCGCCTTGCTGTTATAGAAAGCCTCCTTTGAAAATCACAAGTCCACTTAAAACAATCGTCGTTGGATGAGCCAGCCAACCGAAACCTCTATCATCATGATCCGTCACTGTCTCTGAATGCAATCCCATTCATACACTCGTCCGTCATCATCGCCTGTGTACACCTTTTGCGCCATGGGCAAAATTGATGTGATGGTGGTGCCAATGTTATAGCCCGCGTGGTCCAGATGATGCATGCGCTTCACGTGCTCGAGAACGAAGACACGATCAGAAATGGCGGTATTCCAAACCTGAAATTGCTTTAGCCAACAGAAAATTGCACGTCGAACGGGAAGAGGAGAAGGCTTACATTCACAACACCCTTTTTGTGGCCCGTAAAGATGAGGTTGCGCTCCAGGTACTCATTTCCAGACCCTTCGTAGAAAGCACAAGATGAGATGATGTCATCGCCCTCTACGTAGATATTTTGCTCTAGTATGGCATCTCCATTGAGTGTCCACAGTGATACCTCTGGCCCTCGGCAGAGCATGATCACGCCCGTCACATCATTGATACGAGCACACTGCGCGTTTGTTAGCTCCTCCACATCCTCAAACGGAGGGAAGCGACTCGCCTCAACTGGCTTGCCGCTCGTTAGTCGGCGGACAAGCGCTAGGCGATTCAGGTCCCAAAGCAACACTTGGCCATCCGAGGAGGCAGAGAGCAAAGCACTAAACGATCGTGACGCTGCCATTGTCGTGACAGCAGACCGATGTCCAAACAATGTAACTTTTGGCAGGAGGTCAACAGAATTGGGACCGATGATCAGTGTCCAGATAGAGATCGTACAGTCTGAACCTGCCGTCACCAGGGTTTTGGAGTCTCCAAGCAGCACGAACGTCAACTGTCCTTGATGTACGTGCTCGGATAGGCCGATGAGCTGTAGCAATGTCAGTGGGATTCAGATAATTCCTATGAGACTTCACACTTTTTCCGTATCAGCAGCATAGAATCTGACGCTTCCGTCAATGAAACCCCACTCCATATACTTATCGT
The DNA here is from genome assembly GCA_003184365.1 of Evernia prunastri. NCBI lineage: Eukaryota > Fungi > Ascomycota > Lecanoromycetes > Lecanorales > Parmeliaceae > Evernia > Evernia prunastri. Next base: position 322,607 of record NKYR01000018.1, on the reverse strand, counting down.
AGGTTGGGCCAATGTTGAGTCGAAACGGTGTTGAGCAAATGAGCTTCTCGTGCTTCGACGAGTACTGAAGGTACGCGACACGGTCATGGCTCTCTATGACGGTGGTCCTTATCAGTGGGATACAAATTCATCCTGGAAGTTGACGTACCTATTAGAGGAAATGGCAGACGAGTCAGACCCTCGGCAGCAGTATCCAGCCGCTTCACCTTGTACCTCGAGTCCTCCCGAGCTGGATGAGTCCGCTGAAACACTTGGTGAGGAGTCTGGCCGAAGTTGTGGATGATACCTATGGTTGCCAACCTCTCCACCGGGTCATCGATGCTGTCAAGGTCTTTGGCGCCATGATAAGACAAATGATGGAACACATTCGTTGCTTCCAGAGCAGCTTCCCCGCGTTGCTTCTGACCAAAGACCAGATCAATCCATTGATGTAGATGCTGACTAACATGCTCGCTCTCCAAAGCTTCCCTGTGTTTCGCAATGAATATCTTCGGATCGCCTTCAGCCCAAGGCGGGAGCTCCACGGACTCTATCGCGGCACCTCCCTGCCGAGAGCCAAAGTCATAATGATTGTGGTTCTGCAAGAACTCAGGCAGATAGAAAAATTCTGGGATCAACTCTCTAACATCGGTCATGTTCTCCCGTGAGGCTGAGGACCAGGCCTTCTCCATTGAGTAGAACAATCGATCTGGATGATCGAAGCTGCCACCTTGCAACAGAAGATATGAATGTACAAAAGGCTGCAGCCGGATGAGATACGAAGTCACAATCATTGCGGAGGAGTAATGAGTGCCATAATGGAAGGCCGGCGACCTCTCGTCGCCCATTTCTGCAAAGGACTGATAGCGGTCCTTGAATTCGGCTTGCCTCGCTGGATCTTGGCAACCCATGGGTTTAGTCAGATCCCGGAAAGTACGAGGATTGGTAAGGTCAAGTTCCTCGCTTGTGTAATCTGCGAGCACCCAAGGGAAGACTGGGTACTGTGTTAGGTCGTTGAATGTACGCCCGGCCATAGTATTGACAAGCATAAGGTAATGAAAATTGGATAGCTCGCCTCGCATCCATTTTCGAGTTGCTGGATTCGCATTATTTTGAGCGAAGACGCTGGTGAACCTGGACCCAAATGTCTGCATCTCATCGCCTTGGTTCCTGACCGATTCGATCCTCCATGAGTCCTCGCCAATCGCAGAGTCAGCAGCGTGGGTAGCCTTACCGAGTAACTTCTGATATAGCTCGTTCCTTAGATTCGGAGTGTTGGTTGTAAGCAGATAGCTCCGTCCGTCCACGAAGAAGACCTCTATAGCTACATCGCGGAACAGAAATCGGCTTTTAGAGATGCTGAGAACATCGTCCCAGCGCCAGCTTCGCGTTTCGTAGTCTGTCTTCAAAGATGGTGCAGGACGATCACCGGCCTCACGTCCTGATATCATTTGCAAGTATGCATCACGTTCTTCTTGGGGAGCCTGCCAAACATTCACTACCTCACCATCGGAACGTTGAAAAAGGTTATCGAGCAGGTACAGGTGTCCCTTTCCAAGGATGAGGAGGGCCTCTACTGCCTCAAGGCCAACGATCCTGGACACGTTGTTAACGTGTTCGACTTGATCGCCTCGCTGAAGGCTGCGCATGACTTTGCGGTTTTTGTCCTCATATTCTTCGGACCCGTCCCGTGGGTCATCTACCATTTCGAAATCATCATCGGCGTCCAGATCGTTCTCTTGCTCCTCCGATGGTTTGGCAGAAGTGTCAACACTGTGAATCAGACCAGTCTGAGAGTTCAGGGCATTCGGTATGGTTTGGGATTGATTTGGCAGCGGAGGGATGTCTTTAGCAATTGCCTTAGTTCTGGCAACAGTACTGCGCCGACGCTTCGCAGGTCCCTGGGATTGACTCCGCTTAGGCTGATACTCGTGCGAATGGGCATCTTTGTCAGCAATGAAGCGCATCCTCATTCTGTTTCGCCCTTCTGTTTGATCTAGCTGCCATTTTGGACTGATGTTATCGTCAAAGACACCGCAAGGTCTGCGAAGCTCCAGACTCATTTTCGTCCATGTCGATGCATTGAATACCTGGTTGTCTTGCTGATCTTGTAAAGCACGTTGGCGCTTGAGATGCTCCGCAGCGTAGATGTTTGATCGCCAGTGGTCCGCTCCTGTCTCGTGGCGTCTGAGAATCTCATCTGTCGCAGCATTCTCTGATGCCCAGAGCTTCAGCTTCTCCCTCCTTTTGGTGACCCTGGCCTTCGCTGTTTCTTCAGTCCTGCGATTCTCTTCACTGACGAAAGACGCCCATGACTTCGACAATGCAGTAGACAAAGCGTTGTCTAGAGCCTCCCGATGATCGTCCGCCCAGGCAAGGAATGTTTCATTGTCGAGCTCCATGATCTTTCGAAACCCTTTCGTAAGTGCGTTACTGCTAAAGCTGCTTGCCTGCTGGAGGATCGCAGTTATTTGATCGTTTTTCTGGACGTACAGCATCCGCCATAGATTCGCAGCTGCCATACGCACCTGGTCATTAGGGCCAGTCAACCTATTGTAGACCAAGTAGCACAGTAATTTGAGAAAGCCGTCCTGCGGATCTTCTGCCGGTAGTAGGACTGTCTGCCAATAAGCAAGCCTGTTCAGGAATAAAACGGTATCATTAGATGATGCCATATCATCTAATTCAGACAGCCGAAGAAGCACCACTCGCAGCAGTACGGTTCTGATGTTTGTAATAATCTGACTGCAGAGTCTGATGGCTTTAATTGAGGAGATACTGGGAAGCTGGAGATACTCCAAGATGCTGGCCAAGAAATCCAAAGTATCCTCCGCACCGCTGATGAACCAGCCTTCGTAGATAGCTTCTCCCAGATGCGCAGCAAAGCGCGCTATGTTCGTGACAACTCGCGGTTCCCAGAGGAGCTTCTGATTCAACTTGATTGTATTTCCTAGATGTGACAGGGTATTCCGAAGGATGAACGTTTCGAAGTAGGCCTGGTGCTCCTGGAACCCTGGCGGCACCCTCATGAACAATCCCAACCCCGGAAAGTCTTTTCTTGTAAATATCTGATCGGAAAAGACAGCGATCGTCAACTCTAGGAGCTCTTCTACGATTGAGCTACTGGGATTTGACACGGGCTTGAATCTGCTAGGCGATATGACTGGTTGCAACTTGGAGGCTGAGGATTCCGGGTTGGAGAGATCTGATGTCACAAGAATATATGATGACATTCTTTTGGGTGCTTGGTTCCTTGAGGGTTTGAGGATTTGGGAAGGTTCGACTGTAGCAGTTTTTACCACTGGAACCCCTTTCATTGAATTGGCAGACAAAGGTCTCATGATCACGTCATTGCCCTTGAAAGTCAATGCAGAGTCCCGAGAATGTAATTCCGTCTCTGGGCTAACACTGTTGGCGCTCACAACGATTGGAAAAAGCACGAAGAACAGCTCTTGGACATAGGGTGGGTTAATTGTGAAGTCTCGAAAGCCTTGTGATTTCGTGTGTATATCAGCCAGAAATCTTATGACCGTTCGTAACGTGCACACGGACTCTGCCAGATCGTCGACTGGAGATGTAGCACTAACTATTGGCTATTAGTAAGTTCCCAAGAGTGAGCAAAGATCTAAAGCGCTTACTTGGCGTTGATGGCTCAACACCTAGAGTCATAGATCGCTGCCTTGAGTGCGTAGGCGTCGCTGGACTCTTCGCAAAGTTCGCATTTTTTTCGTTGCCCTTCTCGGTCAAGGGTGAGTCGGGGTCCAATTGCTCTCTAGCTACAGTCTTGAGCCCCTGCTCGAGCATCGCAGTAATTACCGGTAGCATTGCGGGATTAACAACTGGAGCCCTGCCGCCAGGAGCAAATACTTCTAGTAGGCTGAACATGTCAAACCTCCTAGAGAAATCTATACTTCCAGGATCTAGTCCGAAGAAGACAGCGAAGCAGATCGGCCATATGGTCGGCACACTCCACCACCGCTTGAACCTCTGCTGCATAATTACTATACCCCCGGTTTTGTCAACGAACTTTTGCACATAGCTGGGTCCATTTATCACAAGAAGACGAGCCAGTATTTTAGCTGCCAACACGACTACCGTTGACTCGTCATCGGCGAGAAGATGAAGAAGCCACTGAAAAGCGTAAGCAGAATTTGAGAAACTGTGGGAGTAGTTGCTACCTTGTTTGTCACCGTCCTAGCGAATTTCCTAATATTTGCAAGTTCATTTTTCTGGCAAAGCATATCTGCATAAAGTTCGAGCATCTTCAACGCAACTTGTAACTGACTGAGATGTGGGACAACATCATCTTTCTGATATGTCGATCGTGAGGACGGGCTCGATAACGTTTGTCTCCGAGATGAGGCGTTTGTGTTCAACATGATACTCTTACTTCGCGTTGGATGCATTTCCGTTTGCTTTGGCTTATGGACAGCATAAGTGATGTACAATGCCAGAGAACGCATTGAGTCCGCGGAGGGGTTTCTGATGAGAAAAGTTTTGAAGGCTTCCAAAAAGTATTCGAACGTTTCTGTCGTGAAAGATTCGCCTTTGAGTACATCTAACCATTTCTTTATGATACCTGGGAAAGGATGTCAGTGACCTGCAATCATGATCACATGAAGAGAAGATCATACGCATTCTCAGCAAGCGCTTCGTGTTGAATTGATGGAACTTGCTGTGCAGTCCAAATACTATGAATTGTTCATAATAAAGTTTCTGCACAGCAGGCTCCGCACTACGCCAGAAGTCCATGTCGATAAGCAGAATACGATACGCTAATGGGTTGTTGAGCACTGAGTCTTCAGGCTTATCGATCCGATAGCCAACGAATCTCAGTATCTCTGCAAGGACAGTCAAAGGCAGACTGGTAGCACTCTGCTGCATATCTGCTTGGCATAATTTGGTTGTAAGCAAAGTTGACAGGACCCCGAAACCGTTCTCTCGTTCCATAGCTTCGCTATTACGCCAATTCTCCTGTATACTTTCAAAGAGGATGTTCAAGGCTCTGACCAGAGCATCAGAAGTAGCGGCCGATTCAAGTAGCGCAAGACCGACAGCAGCGCATCCTCCAATTCGCCATGCAGCCTCATCAAGGGATTGTGGCACGATCGTGGTGGGATCGCCAGTGAGTACTGCGAAACCAGAGGAATGGAGCAAAGCCTCGTTCACAGACGGGATAGCTCCGTTGACCGCAAGAGCATTGCGCCCACCTCTGGTAACGTTGCGAAGATTCTTGCCGGCGGTCTTCGAAATATACTTCATGAGCTGAGTTTCGTCAATGTGGTTCTGATCGTTATCATCCAGCACCATGGATGCTGAAATGTTGAGAAGGATCTTAGATTCTGGAAGAAGCATACCAGCCTTAGATCTTATTGCGGAGACGATATCCGATCTCTCTTCCCTGCCAGGATGAAGGCTCTCATTTCGCAGATTTAATGCAGCGGAAGCCTGATAAGTCTGGAAAGACCCAAGACAGTCCTGATAGTTACCAGTGTATCTTGGTCCAAGCTCATAGTACACAGCGATGAGATCGTCACTCAGTACATCAGCAAAAAGATATGCAGAAGCCAACCGCCATTGCGTGGAGACGAGTCCTTTGCCCAGGCGAGAGGCGAGGTCCTGCGGCGTCCCTAGGAACGCTTGGATCGCGTTGTTCTTTCGATTTAATGAGGGAGACCCAACAGCTTCGTTGCCGTTATTGATAGGTAGAGATGATTCAGGGTACAAGGACTTGACTTGTTCAACGAACTCGCCACCAATGAAGAGGGAAGCTCTAGCAGAAGATGGGCCCTTGGAGCGTCGATGCGTAATGACAACATGATACCAATGTCGCTCTTTGAAGGCAGTCGATTTGAATCGCACACTAGGTCTGGCGGATGTGACAGATGTTTGGAGAATAAGATTATGCGTGTCCCTTTCTAAGTAAACAAGTACAAAGCACGTCTGACCTGCATCAAACGCTCCAAAGATCGTTGTGTGGGAAGCAGGATCGAACTGAACTACTTGGAACCAAAGCGATAAACTATAGCCAGCGCTCGGGGAGGCTGGAGGGAAAGTTCTGCCAATGCCTGGCAACTCTATCGAAGCATATCCGTTCATAGACAGATCGAAATGTACATAGGAAGGCGAACGAGAAGCTTTTAAAGACAGCAGAAGGAGGTCTGCAATGCACCGTGATGAGCGTGCATGCCGGTATAGAAAATGGGCATCGTTCAAGTTCCCAATGCCCAGACTGAGAAGAACAGTGGCTAGCAGGCGAAGCTGAGAAGCCGGGGGACGATCTGTTGACGGCAGGCTAATCAGAGACCAGAGTGTTTTGCTTAATAGACCTGTGCCATGAATTGCAGCCAGATTCGTGGTGTTCAGAGCGGCCAGATGACGAATGGTGTTTGGCACCCCCAAGGAAACAGCACCAGCGCGTAGAGCCTTTCTTCCTTGCTGGTCTCGATCTCCAAGATCGTTCCAGAGCTCAAACATGATCAAGACCGCATCTGGATTGTGTACAATGGTCAACTGGCTAATCTCTTGCTTTAGAAGGTCGTCAGTCAGGGCATCTTGCTCCGCTATTTGGCCTCCATTGCGCTGCTGTTCGTGGGAGGCAGATTCCGTGTTAGCAAAATCTGCATCTAGCGTCCGGTCACTGGCGCTGCTGACGCTCGTCAACTGTCGTCTCAAATTACTATAGAAGCTGGTCATTGACTCGTCGTCTAGCGCGCAGGCCAGTAGACACCCGAATACTCGATCTGCAACGGTTTCCAGTCTTGCCTCACCATTCTCCAAAAGCAGCGAGTAGAGAAGTCTCTTCAAGGTCGGCCATCCGCCTCCGTCAATGCAAAGACGAAAGTACTTCTGGTTGCCCTTGTGGTCTTGCAATGCAGCTGCGAGTATACTGAGGACAGCCTGCAAAACATTTAGAGTCGCGGGAAGCTGTCTCTCTTCCATGCCATGGTAAGGCTTGTAGCTCGTAGATATATCACCCATGATTGCGATAAGAGACTGGAAGCCGTTCATACGCCTAAAGTTGTCTCTCACATGGCTTGGATTTTCCAGAAGTGCTTGACGAATACGATGCGCAGTCTCCAGTCTAATCTGGAGCTCATCTCCTGCGCCACTTTCCCCCGAGTCCAACGTGTTCTGTACCAGCAGCACCAGCAGGCTCTGAAGCTCGGTCCCTCCTCCTTCGGCATCTTGGAGCGTTGAAGCCCGGCTTCTCGGTACCTTGGATGTCATGATATTCTCTTCTCGAGGTATCCATCAATTCAGGGCGCCACCATCATGTGGCTTCTTTTCCCTCGACTTCCTGCACCTGGGCAAGTTGCAGGACAGTGTCTTGTGCCAGAACCGCGTGCTTCATAGGCAGATGATGAGGGCCCAAATTCCAAGTCACCGGTGGGAAAAATTCTGTCGCAATCTTGTTAGTTGTTGAAAATCTGTTTTCACTATTATCCATCAATCTTGCAGTTTACCTTGGTGGACCTCAATTAATCGTAGCTGCAGGTCCAGTGTTAGAGATCCCTCGGTTTGAGTGTTTCACAGCTGCAGACATTGCCAAGGCCAACGGCGCCAAGCCCCGGATTTAAGAAACGCCGGAATTGTTGCCTAGGCGAGCTAAGATGTCGCCATCTTGTGACCCCAACCTCAAAGCTGCTCTTATCTTTCCCAGCCCTCTTCCTCTACAAGTACCTTTTCTAACCTCGACCGCCATCCTCATAATTTGATACAACTCTGTTCTTCAACACATAGAATCTCGAGTACATCAGGGCCATACTATTCCATTATGAAGGGCTATTTGGCACTGTCGCTGCTGCCTTTACTCGCATCAGCGTCTCCAGTCCTGGTCAACTCCATCCACAACGACGCCGCTCCCATCCTCTCATCTACACAGTCTCAAGAGATCCCAGACTCATATATCGTTGTATTCAAAGACGGTCTTTCGCATTCATCAGCATCAGCACATCACGACTGGGTTCAAGATCAGCACCTTCAGGTCGAGACCTCCAAGAGGGATCTGCTCAAACGGTCTCAGTTGCCTTTCACAGCTTTCGGTGGGCTCAAGCATACATATAACATTGCCGGAGGTCTCCTTGGATACTCTGGACACTTCGACGAGAGCGTTATCGAACAAGTCCGCAGGCACCCAGATGTAAGTACAACACCTAGATCATTCCTTATCTCCTATCTATGTGCACGTGACCTTACTGAACCTGGGTTATCAAACAGGTCGCCTTCATCGAAAGAGATTCTGAGGTCCACACCATGGGTGCCGAGACGGAAAAGAATGCACCTTGGGGGTTGGCTAGAATCTCACATCGCAACAGCTTGAGTTTCGGTACCTTCAATAAATATCTCTACTCGGAAGATGGTGGTGAAGGCGTGGATGTGTATGTCATCGACACTGGGACCAACATCGAGCATGTCGACTTCGAGGGCCGCGCAACATGGGGCAAGACTATCCCTCCTGGTGACGAAGATGAGGATGGCAACGGTCACGGCACTCACTGTTCCGGCACCATTGCTGGGAAAAAGTTCGGTGTCGCTAAAAAGGCCAATATCTACGCTGTCAAGGTGTTGAAATCCAACGGCTCCGGAACCATGTCCGACGTTGTCAAGGGCGTTGAATGGGCTGCTCTCAGCCATCAAGACAAGGTGGAGGCCGCAAAGAAGGGGAAAGGAAAGAAGGGATTCAAGGGTAGCGCCGCAAACATGAGTCTTGGCGGAGGCAAATCCCCTGCGTTGGACCTGTCCGTCAATGCAGCAGTCGACGCTGGCATCCATTTTGCTGTAGCCGCTGGAAACGATAACGCCGACTCCTGCAATTACTCACCTGCCGCCGCCGAGAAAGCCGTCACCGTGGGCGCATCCACCCTTGCTGACGAGCGTGCCTACTTTTCCAATTACGGAAAATGTAACGATATCTTTGCCCCAGGTCTCAACATTCTATCCACTTGGGTTGGCAGCAAGTACGCCACCAACACCATCTCCGGTACATCGATGGCTTCCCCACACATTGCCGGTCTCTTGGCCTACTTCTTGTCTCTACAGCCTTCAAAGGACTCCGCATTCGCCGTTGCAGACATCACTCCCAAGCAACTTAAAGAGAGCTTGATCTCTGTTGCCACTGTGGGCAGCCTCACTGACGTCCCCAGGAATACCAAAAATGTAAGAATATGGCGCTCATGCTGCAAATTTTACTGTCAAGATTCCGCTGACATTGTGTAGATTCTCGCGTGGAACGGAGGTGGCTCGTCCAATATCTCCGAAATCTTCGGCCGACAGCATACACCTGAGAAGGCCGCTGGGCAGAAAGTCAAAGACTTTATCAAATCTGAACTTGAGAATGTCGAGCAATTCTTCGATGAGTTGAAGTAAGCGACGATATCAACATTTGAAAAGGGCTTTTGGTCGAACGGATGGTCAATTTCTTATGTACTGATATCGATCTGCACGGTCTTGGGCTTGGACAGGGACTGGGGATTTGCCTATGCAATTGCGTTCTGCATCACCCGGGAGTGCAATACTCCGTTAGCGATAGCCAATAAACTGTTTTATTCCCCCGTAGTGAGCGCGCACTCGAACAAGTTCAAGTGATTGATTACATGAACCACAAACGATTTATCTTCCTTCCAATGAAATGTGCAGAGAAAGGTTGGCCATCATCTTCAGCTAGAGGGCTAGACTACAACATATTCTAGGTTTAAGAAATACGGAGAGGACATCGCATAACGTACCTACGTAGATCGGGGTACATTGGTGCATTTCGTCTTGGCACTCCGTCAGCCTTACCTACTAAGATCCAAAACTAGATTCCGGGTTATCAAATGTACGAATCTGATGCTCCGCGTCAGCACATGATCTTTGATGACCATGAGAAGCTCAGTGCCAGTCGCATTGATATTGCTATCGTCCTCTTGGGCCCAGGGGTCAGACCGTGTGGTCGATCGTCCCTTTGTCGCAGATTCATGTCACTTCAGCCTCGAACAAACCAACATCTGGAGTACGCTTGCCTTGACATGACAGAAGTCGCTGAGGTGCCTAGACTATCATTGGAGCACCTGGAGCCTCATTATCAGGGGGGAAGGCCGTATCGTTGGTTGCAGGGGCGGAGAATAAATTGCAGACCTTGGCATGCGATCTTCTACACCCACATAGCCCGCGTCATCGACTGCAACTTGAGAGTCGAGCTCTGGGCATATCTTAATTTTTGAATTCAACGAGCCACGGTCTGGGAACAGGCCCAGGAATACGGATTGTTATTGCCGAGCCACCATGGCTTTTCCTTACAGCTCACCGGGCCCAAGTCACAGCCGTTTTCAGAACTCTCCAACATCACGAACGGCTGGGGGAAGTTCAACAGTACGAAGGACACAAAGCTTTGATCCCGGGGACGACGGGAAAATGCATGAAAACGTGGATGGCACAATGGCCCAGGGCAGATCCTACAGGCAGGGCGCCAATCCCATCACACAACAGGACGATCTATACAGGGGCTCACAAAGTCCGTCCTTTCCACCGCGATCCACGTCCTACGGTGCCGGAGGGACTGGAGGATATCAGCACCAAGATAATTCTCCTGCCCCACCAACCTCTCGGCCTTCTTACAATCCGCAACAATATGGGGCGCTGCAACCTCATTACAGTCCACAGCTCCCTAATGCTACGACCAGCAGTTTCAGTACAGCCTATCAGCCATACGTACCCGCAGCTTACCAGCCAGCTAGCAGCCAGCACCAGCCAGCTTACGGAAATACACCTCACTCGGCATCCTCGTCTTACTCCTCGAACCAACCTCCTCCACCACCACCCAGACCACATGAGCAACGGTATGGCAGCCGCATCTCTCCCCAGATTGCATCAGACCCAAGATTGCAATATGCGAGTGCTCCGCCAGAGCTACCCTATCGGCAGCAAACACTACCTCCTTTGCCAACTTCCCAACCTCCGTCTACGGGATCGCCCTATACACCGCCCGCTCCTCCGCCCCCACCATTCTCACCAGGTCGGGACGCGTTTCCTTCGAACGCTACCACGGCGGCCCCGCAATCCTACTCGCAAAGAATATCAGCATCTCGGAATTCAGGGGAAAGAATCTCTAATCATCCGCCTTCCTTGCATAATCAACTACCTTCTCTACCGAGCTATCCGTCGAACGGTAGTCCGCGCATCACATCTCCAGCTATCCATCGCAGGCCTGTTGGTTTGAACAACTCGTTGCCAACTACACCGGGAACGCCTGGGCCAACCCCACCCCAACATTCGCCGCAGCGAAGTGATACAATAGGGCGTCATCCCCAAGCACGACCCCTTCCGGGCCCTCCATCTGAGGCGGCTGTTGAGCCAGATTACTTTAGCGGTCATAATGGCTACGCCGATTCGCAAGAAAGCTCGGACGTAACGCCAGGATATGATGATCTTATGCAAGAAGTTGAGGCTGCGGTCATGGGAAGACCAACAACTAGTAGCTCGAGGCGGAGTCCAAGAGTTGCAAGAACGCCCGCGAACGCATCGATAGACGAAACCCAAGCAACCCAGCCTTTGTTCACCCAGCCCACTGAAACCGAGCTCAATCATGACACTTCGCATCTCCATCCTAACGGCCATATAGGTGAGATTGCCGAAGGCCAATATGTGAATTATGATGCCTATAGCGACAGAAGCGATGCCGAAGCAGAGGCAGGTCTGGCTGCCATGCATATGGCAGATGAACAGGATGCTGCAGACGAGGCCCGGAGACAGAGTGGTCGGGGTTCGTATAGAAGATCTGACGAGTCAGAACAATCTCTAAGGTATCACGAGCCAAGTAGTGATAGCGATGTAAATATCGACATGGACACTTATGGCGGTGTATTTTCCGGAAACGTACCGTATGGTGATAGCTACAGAATTGCAAATCGGGCGGATAACCAAGGTCGACCTTTCGCGGAAACCAGGACTTCACAGCGTTCTGACCTTTCGGGGGCAGAATACGACTATGTAATCCCCGGCCAAGAATACATACATCCGTTCGCCCCAGCACGAGTCGATCGAGCTGGTACTGGTGGTCTTTCTGAACCGGGAAGTTTGGCACGACGCCTAAGCTTCGAAGATGGCGACGAAGCTACGTTAGCAGAATCCGAAGGAGCTTACACTTCGGGCACCCAGAGCCCTTCGCGAGATAATATGCCTGAAATGTTCTTTCATCCAGGCGTGGGTCCAAGTCGACCACTGCCAGCGGCGCCTGTGCAGCCTTTGCAAGGTCGACCAGTCCCTCAGTTGATGCCTGCTGGCACATACCAACATCCAGAGAGGCTCCTGCACTATGATCAATATGGGCGGCCGACTTTCCCTGCAGCTCCAGATGCATACAACCAGTTATTGACTCCTCTGGGTACGCCTGTACCAAGATCATCGTCCTTAATAAGCCATAGCAGCACCCCTCAGACAGTCCCTCCAATACGATCAAAGACAGACGCAGACCGGGCCAAAATCCTCAGGCAGCAGCAGCAGATGGGGCTTCGCGCAGGATCTGTATATGGTACTGACTCGCTTGGAGACCCATCAATGAATCCGAGTGCAGAGATACTTGGGCTTCCAGAGATACCCGCCGGCAAACGCCGTAAGTTCAATCCATCGAAACTCTCTACGACCGATTTCAAGAAATGCGCCGAGCCATGGGCTTTGAGTTCCGTTGTGACCTGGGTCAAAGAGATGAGTGAAGGCGAAGCGGACCTCAAAGAACAAGCTATTGTTGAAGGGATCGTTGCGCTCTTCACTCATAAAGTACCGACCATGAACACAGCCGACGCGGAGAATCTTGGTGCCAAAGTCGTGCGGTCTATGTACGATTCAGGCACTCTCCTCAAAGAGGAAGAGTGGGTAAAATTCGGAACCACTGATATGTCCGGCGTTCTTTTCCAACTGACTGGCACCGGTTGCTATTCTCCTCGTGTCCACACGGAGGCGTTGTCAGGAAGATGCTATTCTCATCATTGCATGAGGACACTGAAGAAGATAAATTTGCAGACTCAGGCTCTAGAACCCCAGCGAAAGGCACAGGATTGGGCGACTTTCTATAGGGTCGCGAAAGCAGACATAGAAAATGTCGATAAAAAAGAAGTCGAACGTCAGAACATTTTACATGAGATCGTAACGACAGAGGACGATTTCATGGACCAGCTGAATGTACTGAGGGTACTCTACAGAGACGAGCTCTCCAAATGGCAGCCTCCTATTCTCCCACCCAAGAAAAAAGAAAGATTCCTTTGGGATGTCTTCGGTAGAGCCGATGCTATACAACAAGCCAATGAGGACTATCTTCTCGCGCAATTGAAGTATCGCCAGCAAGAGCAAGGCCCATGGATCGCCGGCTTTAGTGACATCTTCCGCGAGTGGATCCGCAAAGCAAAGAATGCGTTCATCGAATATGCAGCAGCTTTCCCTAACGCTTCTCATTTGATTCGACAAGAATCTGATCGTAACATTCTTTTCCGACAATTTCTCGAGCAGATGAGAGCCAATGATCGTTCCAGGCGACTTGGTTGGGATACGTATCTGAAAGCACCCATTACACGACTGCAACGCTACACACTACTGCTTTCCACCGTGCATAAGAACACGGTCCAAGATTCGGAAGAGAAGGCTAATCTTGCAATAGCAATTGAAGAGATCAAGGTAGTCACGTTAGAGTGTGATGCGCGAGTGGCAGAGATGACAAAGAACGTCGACCTAGCAGAGCTCTCGGGCAAACTGCAACTACGGCCAGGCATGGACGATGTACAGTTGAACCTTACGCATTTGGGCAGGGAAATCATTTTCCAAGGAGACTTGCAAAGAATGGGCAAGAATAAATTCGGCTGGGTCGATACCCATGCTATATTATTTGACCATTACATGGTCCTGGCAAAGATAGTATCTGTGCGGGACGCAGCTGGTGGCTTGAAGTATGAGAAGTACGATGTTTCAAAGATTCCAATACCCATGGATCTTCTGGTTTTGGAGAGCAAGGACGATCCGCCTGTAATGAAGTCTACAATGAAGGGTTTAGGAACTGTCACTACTATTACCACCAGAGCAGATACTCCTCAGGAGACCCGAGCAATTCGGCAATCCATGTCCTCACCTGGTCCAGGCGCACTTGTGCATACAAACACAGCCTCTTCTGTCGCATCAACGGCAACGAATAGTTCTAGCAGGACAATTACCGCCCCAACTGTGATAGATAGCTCAAAGGATGAGAAAATCATATTTCCATTCCGATTCAAGCATCTCGGCCGCGACCATGTGTATACACTTTACGCACCCACACAACAGAATCGGTCAGACTGGTGCAGCAAGATCATCGAAGCAAAGACCAGACACGCAGCGTCGCTGTACAAGCAAGGCGCCGAACCGTTTCGATTGAGAGTGGTAGCGGACACAGCCTTTGCGTACGATGCCATGTCTCAGATGGGCAAGACTATAGTGATCTCTGGTACACCACTCGAGCGAGCTATCCGAGAGGTGGAAGAAAAGTACAAAGACACAGGCCCACGACCGAATCCGGTTTGTAGGGCCGCAGTCAATTGCGCAACCGCATTTAACCAACCTGATGGTAATCCGATGGTGGCCGTAGGCACAGACTATGGAGTCTACATTTCAAACTACGGCAATCCCAGAGTTTGGACAAGAGTAAGCAGTCGCGACATCCCCGATGATCTCCCATGGCCCTGCTGACGTCCAAGTTTTAGGCCATCCAAGTGCTACGTGTGACACAAATTGCTGTACTCGAGGAATTCTCCCTCTTTCTCCTCATCTCCGACAAGTCTCTTATAGCCTATCACCTCGATACCGTCTGTCCCGCATCCGGCACCCCTTCTCCAAACAATGCCTCCGACTCTGCCCGACGCGCGCCTCAAAAATTATCTGGCTCCCGCGACGTCGGGTTCTTCGCCCACGGTCGCCAGAAAGACCGCGCTCTAGTCTTCTACAAGAAACGAGAGGGCGCTTCGTCCATCTTCAAAGTACTTGAACCAGTCTACCAAAAGTCTTCCACCTCCTCCTCTGCACGAAGCCGATTCGGCATGAAAAAGGGCAGCGTCGAGTTCTTTCGCGACTTCGACGACTTTTATATCGGTAGCGAGACTTACACCATCAATCTGTTTCATAGCAGCATAGCCATCAGCACTGCTAAAGGTATCGAAGTTATGAACCTAGATAAGAAGCTTCCAATATCAGTTCCCGATCTCAAACCCCCCGACTGCGCCAGCATCGCCCACCGCATCCGAGACCAGAAACCATTGGGAATGTTCCGCCTCTCAGACTCTGAGTTCCTTCTCGTCTTCGAAGAAGTGGGCATTTATGTCAACAAACATGGCGATGTGTCTCGTGCTGTGGTTTTGGAATTCGTTGGGAAGGCCAAACAAGCCGCGCTCTGTACGAGCACTAATAGCACATACCTGATTCTTGTGGATCATGGCGGGGGATATGTGGAGGTTCGCAACGCGGTCAATGGTAGGTTGAGACAGATCGTTAGTGGGAGGGATGTGAGACTTCTTGATGACGGTGGCGGTGTCGCTCAGAGCAGCAAGGCTGGGACGGTGAAGCTCTGCATGCAGCATCCAGAGTGGGAGCGATGTCAGGTTGTGGTGGAAATGATTTTTAACGAGGGTTTAAAGGAGTAAGGAGGCTGCGTGTACGAACACGCAGGGTGATGCCCGTTTGGCTATGTGTATGGGGACCATTGGAGCGTTCGATTTGGTGCGAGTAGGTTCGGATTTCAACGACTGAATGATCAATGTACTCTAATTTTCTTGCCCGGGCGTCACGGTACAATACCCAGCGACCTCGACAACTTGAGCTACTAGTTATGTGTAGAGCCGCCGGCATAATCGACCCCCTTACAAGGGACCTTCTATTCGTGTACTGTCATGTGACTTGGTCAATTATTCAAGCAACCTCCATCTTCAATGACTGACAACATTATGTTCGCCCGATGGATCGTCTCCAACCAGGGACATGACAGATCTCATTCCTAGACATCTTTCGCAGAGAATCAAAAATTTCCACTACGCAGTCCGACTTCCTACCTACGGAGTCGATTCAAGGCTCATACAAGCATGCAGAAGCCTTTCAGACCCATATCATATCCTCTGTGATCTGAACGGAGTATAAGTCGCGCTCGGCACCGCTTTGGAAAATTGGGAAGGAGCCAACAGCATTCCGAAATAGGACTTCAACAATGTCAAAATGTTAATGCCAGTAATCCACACAAGGACGCTGCTAAAGAGAGACCCGACCACCGGCCAAGCGCTTCAGTCCAGCTCATCATCATTCAGTGTCTCTCGGTCCAAGCAATCCTGCGAGGCTGCTACGCGACCATCGTAGTCGACTTCATAAGCTGGATAAGCTAGAAGGAGAGTATCTGGACCCGAAAGTGTCCATGAAAGAGGTATCTTTGAGGACCTTATCATCCGGTACGATCAAATCGTACATGAACCGTTGAGAGGAGTTTTGACAATGGTGGGTGAAGCCGGGCACGTGGACTTGCTATGACGAGGCTTGGAGATGTAAATAGGCGATGTCAACAGAAGCAATCTGGTTATGGACGGACAGAACGTGCGGGGAGCCTCGGAAACAGGGACGGCAGCAAGCCTGCTCGCCCCACTGGTCTCATTTCATAGATAACACTTGGCTTGATGGACAGTACACTTGACTATTGGTGCGATCTCTGACACCTGTTCAATTGCTGTATCACATGTAGAATTATATTGCGTGCGCGTTTCCCATACCGTGGTCCCGTCTTCTGTTTCCCAATCTTGCATAATTATTCCGTGGCTCGTTTAGCCGTTCCCTTGACTTATTGCTACCCTTATCATAGACATGTCTTAGATGTACCCCGAGGTCCGTCCGTTGCTGTCCTTTGTATATACATTCGCGCCGATCTGGTCTGAGAGGGCTGTTTCCAAGCTTGGATCTGCGAAGATAGCAAGGTAGCACACGGATCCGGACGCTTCGATTCGCAGCCGCTCAATGTCATCTGTACAACACTTGCCGATAACTCACAGCTTCGCAAGAGAAGTATATGGAGTATGGTTACGTTTTGTGTGTTGTTGTTGCAAGGAGAAGGAATCTGAGATGGACTGTAGCCAAAAGACGAGACGTCCAAGGGAAACCTTGAAACTTGTTGCACGTTGCGCAAGTAGTGGTTTGTTCATCCAGTACTGAATGTTCGTTAAAGCTTCGTTGAGCAGAAAGATGTACGGAGTACCTTAGGTACTTTAAAGTACCTTATTTTCCAATGTCTTGGCACTCTCGGCTGAAATTAGAGTAAAGCGCTCGTGATTTTGCCACTTTAAGGCTGACAAACCTAGCTAGACGATCAAACCGCTACCAAGCCTTACCACTACGTTTCAAGCGACAAAGCACGCCGAGGATATGGATCAGAGTGTCTACAACTTTATTATTCTTGTCGCAATCTGGACCACGTATTCCCACTCGTCTCAGAAACATTCTGGCTTTTGACCCTACCACGTTCGATCGCTGTCGCTGACGCTTCAAACCCTACGCCCTACTCGGCGCGAAGCTGGGAACCCTGGACGCTATAAGTACCCAAAGAACGAACAATCTCTGCAGCTCAACATCATGGGCTGGTAGACTTCGCGCAGCTTTAAACATCGGAACCGTCCGTGGACATCACTGTCGCTACAGTTGGGGGAGGGGTCTTCTCTGCGTTTCTCGACTCGACTGGCGTGTTGTCGCGTGCTTCGTCATACGGAAAGCTCTAAACCCCGCGCTCCGCCCTGCCTGAGAACAGCATCCTCACTGCCGTGACGTCCGCTTACCGCAGCTAGTGCCTGTCAGCAAGCACTATTGCTTGGGAAGCTGGCTTCGGCTATGGCGCTGATAGTGCCGCCGCCGAACGAGAAGAAAAGAGTGAAGGTTTACGAGCTCAAAAACAATGACTGGTTCGATCGAGGGACAGGATTCTGCACCGGCCGCATCATCAATGTGAGCATCATTAGACAGGAGATGCTATAGCCACGCGATTCATTGCCTGGAGATATCCTGTAATCGTCATGAGAACGACACGCTAACTCGGGTTTAGGATGAGTCAAAGATATACGTCGAGTCGGAAGACACTCCTGAGCGATTGCTTCTAGAAACGAAGATAACAAAGGATGATGGATACCAGAAACAGCAAGGTAAACGCGCATGGCGATAATGAAAGGGGTGAATGGTGGCTCATACGGACACAGACACCCTTATCGTATGGACCGAGACAAGTGGTATAGACATGGCTTTAAGTTTTCAAGAAGCAGAGGGCTGTGCAACGATCTGGTAAGTACTTGCCAACCGACAACACTGCATGCATCTATGGCTCGTGAAGGAAGGCACGGGGGACATATGCTCATACATACACTACAGGGATTTTGTTAGCCAGGTACAACAACAGCTGCTCTCACTAGGGGGCCCAGGTACGTGTTCGAGGTTCTCTTCATGCTTTTCTTTGCGCTCTACTTCTCTATTTGGATTGCGCTAATCTGGCTGGGGCGCCATCTAGACGACGCTCTATCAGATGACGCTATGGAGAGCTTCGCCAACCCCTTAGTCCTTCCACAACCTGAGATTGGGAATCTGGATGATATCGAGCATGCGATGCGTGGAATAGCATCCACGCCGCAAGGTCGAGACGCGCTGGCGAAGTTCGTCATCAGTGAAGACTACATCCGGAAATTGATACCATTGGTGGAGATGGCAGAGGATCTCGAGTCGCTGAAGGACCTGCACTGGCTGTGCAACATTATGAAAATGCTTATACTTTTGAATGACAGCCAGATCATCGACCACATTGTCAACGAAGAGGTGGTATTTGGTGTGATTGGCGCGCTCGAATGTGAGTACAGAGGGCCACCCCTTCGCTAGCCACCTTTGGACACAGCCCATCAGATCCAATTACTGACACACAGGCATTGCAGACGACCCTGACTTCCCCCGACATAAAGCGAATCACCGACGATACCTTAAGGACAACTCGAGATACAAGGAAGTTCTAGCCATTGCAGATCCAAACATCACCAGAAAGATACATGCTACATGGCGCCTTACCTATTTGAAGGACGTGGTCCTGGCACGAATCCTTGATGATCCAACTTTTGGCGTTCTTAACTCCCTCATATTCTTCAATCAAGTCGACATAATCTCACATTTACAGAACAATCCAGGATATCTCGAACAATTATTTGGCATAATAGATAGCCCTACAACCGATATCAGGCGAAAAAGGGACGCTGTTGGGTTCATTCAATCGTGTTGCGCAATAGCGAAAAGCCTTCAAGTGACACCTCGGGCCACTCTCTACACCAACTTTATCAACCATGGATTGCTTCGTGTGATAACGTTTGCCATTCTGAACAAGGAAGCACCCATTCGAGTGGCCGGCACGGACATATTGGTTGCCATGATAGACCACGATCCTGCCATGGTTCGAGCTTATATTTACAAAGCTATCAACGAGAAGAAGACCCCACTCACCGAGACTTTGATTGAGCTTCTACTTGTCGAGGTTGATCTAGGCGTCAAAGCTCAAGCTGCGGACGCAATCAAGGTGCTACTCGAGCCCCAGCCACCCCAACCACCACAGCAGCAACCCCAACAACAACAACAACAGCAATCCCAGGCGCAATCTCAAGAAAACATAGCAAGGCAGACGGGGGAGTATTTGTCGAAGGTGCGAGGAGAAAATCCGGTCCCAACCCCCCAAACTGAGTTTTTTATCCAGCATTTCTACGAGAATTCCGCGAGCAAATTATTTCAGCCCCTTAAGGATCTTGAGCAAAGGGAAACGCGTATGTGGCAGACCATCGCAGAAATGACTTGAAGGGCAACTAACCCGTCGCCAGTGAACAATATCACCTTCCACGAGGTTCAGTTGTTCAACCACTTGGTCGAGATTATCATCTACCTTTCTCGGACACATCAATTCCGAAGTAAATTTTATATCTTTTCAGAGGACATCTCGTCACGAATAGCGCAATTGCTCTCTGCTCCACAGAAGCATCTCAGGCTAAGTACGGCTCCGAGCCCTTGGTGTGATGTGGTGATCGCTACTAACTATCGCAACAGCTGCCTTGAAATTCTTTCGCCAGTGTGTAGGCTTGCAAGATCAATATTACAACCGGCAGATCATGCAAAAGAACCACTTTGCACCTATCCTCAACATGGTCTACGAGACAATGCCACGCGATAATCTGCTGAATTCTGCTTGCTTAGAGCTCTTCGAATACATCAAGCGGGAGAACGTGAAGGAATTGATTGAACATCTTGTGGAAACTTTCCGTCCGAAACTTGAAGAGATCACCTACGTTGATACCTTTAGCTCCCTCATAACTCGCTACGACCAAATACAAGGGTTCAACCCCGATGCCGATACCACTCTGTTCAGCAACGACAGCACGGGTACCCCTAATCGGACGGCAAGCGTCAATGGCAACCAACGATGGCAAGGCGTCAAGGAGATGGATGCTGTGCAGGAAGCGTATTTCAACACATCAGACGACGAAGACGAGCCGTTGCCCAAGTCAGCCTTACCAAAGGCCGCAAAGACGAATGGGGTTACGACATCTCCAATGCTGAAATCTCTGGTTGACTATCCGGATGACGACGAAGATTCTATGGACACGACATCACCAGAACCTGTAGATCTCGGCAGCAAGCCCGAATTAGAACCGTCTCCAATGCTCCAAACCCCACCGCCCGAACGCTTATCGGAGAAGCGCCGGAGAGAAGAAGACAATGACGAAGATGAACTTGGGAAATTGGCCTCGACTAAGCGGCGGAATTCCGGCTCCTCAAGCTCGAGTCTTGGTAATGCAGTGGGCCACAATACTCTGAAGCGGAAGAAAGGATTCAAGAACGAGCGCGACCCTCCTAGCAACGGACCGAGCACGAAGAAAATTGAAATATCGCTCAGCGCCAAAAAGGCGGCTTCAGAAGCAGGATCCAAAGGCGATGATGGGGGGTGAAGGTTACTTTGTGGGTCAGAGTTGTGGCTAGGGAATAATCCGGCGTTGACGTGGATTATGTAGCATCCATTCACCAGCCCTGGTATAGCAGGGCGCTCACGATGCCGAAGGATGCTTTGACAGGAACCAGGGGCCGTGGTTCAGTATAGAGAGGACTCCCTTGGGCTATCTGTATCATACCTTAGATGCCATTCGCTTCAATGGAGATTGTATGACTTTGAATATCGTGGGATACTACTCCCTGCGTCTAAGGTAGGCTGAAGTGAGGTGTCGAGACGCGTGCGCAAAGGCACAGTCCCAGTGAAGATGGCCAGCTTCCAAGGCAGGGAATGGTGGGGATGACGAATGATTGACCTGGAGAATAGCAGGGTGGACAGGCGGAGGTCAATGGCCGAGGGCGTTAAAGAGCTAAAGATTAAGGGTGCTCCCGCGCCGAGCCAACCCAACGCAGGTACGAGTTGCACCCAGCTGGTAGAGTGCCTCGAAAAGGCAGCAAGGGAACTCTTTTCCGCGTGAGTATAAATGCTTAGATAAATAATCACAGAACCCACATCTTTCTTCTTTTCCTTCTTTTTCTTTTTCTTTCTCTCTTCAATTGTGCAATGTTACTTTTGATGTACTTATGTCAATCCCACCAAACCCGAGGCGCAAAATTCAAGGTCCCCCAAGTTTAGTCGTCATCTATGCATGAGACACAACTCATCAACTCGTCCAATCCCTGAAAGGGTTTGCACTGATTCTCTGAGCGACTTATCAAGAAGAGCGAGTGAGTTGAGTATAGCGTCATTGTAGCCATTGGTAAGGTACCTGGTATAAAGTAGGCCTGGGCTGATGTGGCACTCAATCCTTCGTCCAGGGTCTGATTGACTGACTCAAGGCCTTATTCAGCGGCCGCTGGCTGCTGACTTGGACCTTTGAATCTGCTGCCACATGCCACGTGGGAGTACGGAAGTATGGATATATGGGAGTAAGTATAGAATGTGGAATAATAAAGTATAGAGATATGGTAAGGTGGAAATGTGAGATAGGTGTAGGTAGAGAGGAACTGATGACTGGGACACCATCACCATCACCATCATAATCATCATTATCATTATCATTATCGTCATCATCATCATCAACATCACCATGACATTTTTTCAGCTACCATGTGAAGTTTGGTCTAGACAGGGGAAACATTGAAGGACATTGTGAAACATGTCGGCTTCCTCAGGTAGATAAATATAATTTGTACAATAGGTGCCGTTAGGCGTTAGAGTAGGGTGCCTTAATAACCTCTACATTGCTGACTACTACTACTAACCTTTCATCCCAATTTCATCCCACAACGTCCGTACTCCGTGTGGTGGTGCATGCAACTTAACGCCAATCCTGCACTCCGTAGAGTACTTTATAAGCTGAAAAGTGAATATGCTAAAGGCCCCTCCCTACCTTCAGTCTTATTAGACGAACGGAATACTGCCGTCACCAAGATCAAACTTAGCGCCATTATAGAGTACTACCGTCTCGACCGAACAAATGCCCCTGCTTGCCTCTCTGCAAATACAATAAACATCTTTCTTTCTTTCTTTCTTTCTTTCTTCCTTTCTTCCCCCCCTCACACCACACTCGTCACTTCCTTTCCACCCTTTTCCCTCACTCCGCTATCAAACCCGGCTTTGTCTTGTCGCTCATCCTCCTTCACAAAACTTGCGGCGGAACGCCCCTGGATCAGCACAATAACGGGTCTGTGGTGTGTGTGCTCCTACAACCTATATGACAACAAACATACCTTTCATCCCACCTGGCCTCTCTCCTAGGTACACCGGTGCATTGGATTTCGTCCCAAATAAATCCTCTTAGCAGCAGTTTTGGACAGTACAGCCGGAAGACCTCACACATCTTTCTGCAGTGTCTCACTGTCTCGCTTCACTCATACAGACTATCCCTCAGATCCCTATTGCTTTCTATATACACACAAACTCTACCAACATCCTTTTGCACACCTACAACCTCCCGCGGGATACCCGGGGACTCTCCCAAATCACACACTTGCCACACATAAACAACAGATCACGCACAGGGGCCCGCGGAAGAGGGCGCCAACACAAGCAAAAGTTTTCAATGGGAATTGTGTTCAGTGCGGGTCAAAAGGTGGCAAGTCGCCGGTGACAAGATAAACCTTTTGCGATGCCCATGAAAGAGGATCTGAGCGACTTCCGGCTAGCCTCTATGCCACGTCCACACCTAACCGCCCACCACTCGAGCTCGTTGCCCTCAACGCCCTCCCAGCATGCGCGAAAACTCTCCTTCGGCGCTCGCTCGCCGTCTCCAACTAAACTAGCCAAAGAGAATTCTCCCAAATCGGCGAAATCCGAAGAGGACAATGGCGTGCGGTCGCAAAACAAAGTTCCTTCGATTGCGGGGTGCAGATATGAGACTGGCATGGCGTTTTCGAGGAGACGGATACCGTATTCAATTGGCGGAGATCAACTGGAAAGAGCAAAGACAATGCCAAAGAAGTTTCTGAATCCTGCAGAGGAGGAAAAGCTGAGTGGAGATATGAGAGAGCTATATGACCGGATACTTCCGACTAGAGAAAGCGATGACAGAAGAGCAAAGTTCGTGCAGAAGCTGGAACGGATATTGAATCAGCAATGGCCGAGGAACGACATCAAGGTTCACGTCTTTGGATCCTCCGGAAATATGCTGTGTACCCACGACTCGGACGGTGAGCTCGAGAGCGGTTGAGGGATGGATATACTGGGTTAAGCTGACAAGAATTAGTGGATATCTGTATCACGACACCTCTGAAAATCCTGGAGCGGGTGTGCTTGCTAGCCAACGCACTTGGAGACCGTAGGAAGTCCACAGCCACTTTACATGCGCTCATACTAACTCTCATGTAGATGGGATGGAACGAGTCGTCTGTGTGCCACATGCAAAAGTGCCCATAGTCAAATTCTGGGATCCCGAATTGCAACTTGCTTGCGATATGAACGTCAACAATACCCTGGCCCTGGAGAATACGCGGATGATCAAGACCTACGTCGAGATTGACGAGCGTGTGCGGCCTCTAGCTATGATCGTCAAGCAATGGACGAAACGGCGGATACTCAACGATGCTGGTATGTGGTCTCGCTTCCGGTTCATTTTGTGGTCTTCCTTCGCTAAGACATTCGTATAGCTCTTGGTGGTACCCTGAGCTCTTATACCTGGATATGCCTTATCCTAAACTTCCTACAAACACGGAACCCCCCTGTCTTACCTTCCCTCCACAAGAAACCTCATGAACTTCGGGCCGACACTGACGGTAGGTACGCCGGGTTCAACGACGACCTCGAGCGATTCCGAGGCTTTGGCAAGCAAAATGTCGAGACACTTGGGGAGCTCCTATTCAACTTCTTCCGACGCTACGCCTACGATCTAGACTACGAGAAATGGGTTGTCTCTGTCCGTGAAGGGCGATTGATCTCAAAAGAAGGCAAGAAGTGGCATTTGATGCAGAACAACCGCCTGTGCGTCGAAGAGCCGTTCAACACCGACAGAAATCTTGGCAACACGGCAGACGATACTTCCTTTCGAGGCATCCATCTGGAGCTAAGGCGGGCATTCGATCTTGTTAAGGAGGCAAAGCTGTCCGACTGTCTTGAGCAATACGAATTTCCGGCCGCTGAAGAGAGGATATGGGAAAAGCCGGCGCCGAAGCCGCCACCTGTGCTGTCTCGGAGCCGAAGTCAATCGCAGTCATCTACGAGGGGCAACAGGGGAGGTTATGGTAACCGAGGAGGAGGTCGACATGGCCAGCACCACCGTTCAGGGCAGGGAGCCAGGAGAGCATCCAGCGCTGCGGCCATGAACAAGTATGCAGCTTCCCAAAATGGTTTACAGGGAACCAGGGGCCGCGACTATTTATCTGGGGAGCACCCTCTACAAGCTCAGTATGACCGACTTCGCCTCCATGACAGACTCTTCAGTGAATTCCAACTTCTACAACAGCAGGAACACGAGTTA
The DNA here is from genome assembly GCA_003184365.1 of Evernia prunastri. Taxonomy (NCBI): domain Eukaryota; kingdom Fungi; phylum Ascomycota; class Lecanoromycetes; order Lecanorales; family Parmeliaceae; genus Evernia; species Evernia prunastri. The sequence continues at coordinate 297,660 of NKYR01000018.1, read as the reverse complement.
CGGCTTTTACATGCTCAGAGAGAACTCGAGGCTCACGTTGCTCAAGCTACTCACGCATCCAGGAACGCCTCGTCCATCCCCCATCAAGGAGCCCCGGGACAGCTTCGTCACATGTCTCCAAATCAACAGATTCCCCTCACGGCTCCTATGCGAAGTGGGCAGTACTTCTACCCGTTTGGATACCCACAAGTACAAGGTACACCGCAGCAAAACGTCCACACACAGCCTTCGTCTCCTTCAATGAACCCCGCGCAGCTAGACCTAAGACGCAGCGTACACCGTTCTTCGGCTGCGGAAAGTGCGCATGCTGCAAACCATCGATCTCATTCGCAGCCAGCTAGACCCCTTCCTGTGAATGTAGCTATCCAAAATGCGCCTCCACTTCCTTTGAATAGCGCTGCGTTCTTGCAATATCAGCAGTTTCGTCAGCAACAATTATACGATCAAATCGAACAAAGCCGGTACAGACATGCTGAGGTACCAATGTATCATGAACCACGGCGTTTACAGATGGATCAACCATTGGGAGAGGATGTGCCGAAGGAGTATGTGGGATACTGGGTCAATGACTCGCCGCCAGCGCGACCCTACCGAGACGACCCACGATTTTTCCCATGCCAAGATCTATACCCTCGAATTAGAGGATTGCCTCAAAATTTCAGCAGGCTGAGGGATACTTCGAGGTCTCCATCTCCGTCACCTGCGCTCCCCTTCCGCGATCGCGCCTACAGTGTTCGATCTGCGTCGTCTGCTCCGCCAGGACCCCTGCAGCCACGAATGGATAGGGCCCAGGCAGCCGCGCCAGGCTCGCGTGCTTCCGGTCCGCTCATAGTAAATGGTTCTGATGAGTGGAACATGCCTGACTATTCGATGATTCCAGAGGCTTCGTCTAGCGAAGCAACCTCGGGTTCCGACGATCGCTTGTATGAGACCCCCGCCACTGCTGATATGGAGACACCAAACCACGCTCATGGTGTTGACGATGGATTCATACTGGATGATCCGAACCAGTATTTCCATGCCCGCATGACGGCTGACCCTTCCAGCACGCCGGCCAAAGGTCGAGTTGGCAAAGTAGATTCCAGCACGCGCCGTGCTAATCCTCCATTGAACGATATCACTGCCTCTTCGAATACAAACAATCGGACCGAGAACATGAACAGAGCTGCTGGCGGCCTAGGCATACAATTCGGCGAACATGAGATTAGTCGTCCGGGTGTGAAGGCCGAAACGCCAATCTCACCCGGGACGGCGCGTGGTCCTGCAGCAGCCTCAAAGACAGACGCAAAACCAGAGCAGTTGGTTGGTCGAGCTGAGAAGTTGCCAATGCCGATCCCCATGCCACTGCTATCACCTGTGCGTGAAGTGCGTACACCATCGCCATCAGCAGCACGACGAAGACAAAACGGTGAAGCAGATTTACAACGCAGCAACGGGCGCGTCGCCGGCAAACTTAATCTCCACATACCCAGTTATGCAGAGCTTTTGCGTGCGAAACAGGCGAAGCAGGGCCTGGATGAGGCATTGGGGCAGAAGCCCAACGGGACACCTTCGCAACTTGTAGAGAGCGCCAAGTCGATTCAATCACCCCTAAGCCCGAGGGCGAAAGAAATATCGCAGCATTCGCCGGAAAGCGCAAAAGCTCAACCGCAAGTCAATGGATGGCAGCAGTCGGGTAAAAAAGGCAAGAAGAACAAGGTAAGGCCTAGCTCCGGGCAGATGCAGATACTACCTGGTGAGGTGATGCCTACCAACGAAGCTGAGCGGAAAGGGGGTTGATACGGAAGACTTCATTGACGCTTCAAGAATCTTACACTTGTTGAGTGGGAGTAAGGAGCTGCGAGAGAGGGCTATCATCAGACGGAGGGACCGATAAAAAGCGCGCCTAGCAAAGACAACATGAGCTTCTTCCACGAAGCCAAGCTTACGGTCATCCCGGAATGAGAAATCGGAGAGACTAGATGGTACTTCGTTAGAGTCTCGGTTGTGCATAGCGGTGAAGGGTAGGGTTTCTTGCTGTCACACATATGACGATTTCGGATTGAGGAAAGCGTTCAATTTTGGGCTAGTAAGCGCGTCACTTGCGCTTTCTGTGGTCCTATTCCGACAAAATTCCCTTGGATGGGACTGATGCGGCACTGTCTGAAGTTTGGACGAGTCAGGAGAGGCTACAAAGTGAAGCAGCGAATCAAACAGTGTTGGGGACATGGGGTTGCCAGCTGTCGTGAGTGTGTCAATGAATGCATCTGGGTACTTGTGGCCCTAGGTCTGGTTTTATAGAAAGGACACAGAAATGAAGTTGTTGAATATCCCAGCCGACCGAAGGCCTTACGACGAGTGAATAGGGCCTTGCTCGCAGAAGACCAAGAGCATGTCCGCACCGTGACTTTGAAGATGACCTGCCGTTGAGAACTGACTGAGGAGACCATGTTTGAGTTCGGAACCTGCTACCAGCAATGGCTTCCCCCATGTCTTGCAGTGCTTTTTCTGTTACCCAATACATACTTCCGATTTTGCTGTGCGTATCGAGCTTGGAATCTGCTCTCTAATGAAGAGGGATTGCCTTCCGAGTTTTCACAATGAGCCTCGCACATTCTTTGCTTTCTTTCCGGCACATACACTCTTCTACTGTCACGGAACGCTTATGTTGTGTCTTCGGACACTCCATGCTCTCTCCCTGGCTCGCTACTGATAAGATGCCATTGGTTCATGACTATGCTGTTTGATTTGGGCCTAGGCCTTCAACGCCCCACGTCGCCAAGACTGGTGAAGTGGGGCAGGTACCGGTGTATCATTTCGCACTCTTCTGATTTTTCTTTTCGCACAATCAATTTTGCCAATATTTCTACTCGAGCGACACAGTGAGCGACTTCGAGTCTTTGCGCTCACTACCCCGTCCAAAGACTCCCTCCTCTTTCTCCTCGTAGTAGCTGCTTTGCTCCCCCGAAGAAAGCCACCCGTCCGAGGTCGAGGCGCACAGACATGGACACCCACGCGGGGAAATCGTCAGCCATTGAACAAATCGATCCCATCACGGGCGACGCCAAAGGCGTGCCCTCGAGCAGCAGCAACTCTCCCCCCTTGCACGCCGCGCCCGAGATCCTCCAGGTCGGCGACGGCGCCGAGGGCGAGAGCGCGGGGGAGAACGGGGACGGGATTCAGGCGGGCGGGGGAGGCTGGTTCGCGTACTTCAAGACGAGGAATTTCTACCTGGTCCTTCTGCTCGGGTATGTATGGGCCGGCCGTCTTCAAAAAGGGGTCCCCGCGAGTTTTGGGACGGGGATTTGGTAAACCAATTGCGCTGACGTCTGTGGCCCGGTGACAGGCAAGTCCTCGCCCTCTGCCTCACGGCCACGAATACGTTCTCGGCGCTCCTGGCGGCGCATTCCTTCTCCATCCCTGCGTTCCAGACTCTGTGGAATTACATCCTTCTTACGCTGGTCTACGGCTCGTATACAGTCTATAAGTATGGCTTCAAGGGATGGATCCAGCTCGTGCTCAAGGACGGCTGGAAATATATTATACTAGCGTTCCTGGATGTCGAGGGGAATTACTTTTTCGTCCTTGCTTATCGATATACGTAAGTTCTTGAACCGTTTTTCCACTCAGGATTGTAAAGCTAACAGCCCCACCGGACCATCCTCTCCGCTCAGCTTATCAACTTCTGGGCCATCGTCATGGTCGTCCTCATCTCCTCGATTTTCCTCCGCGTCCGCTACCACCCGACCCAGATCATCGGCATCTTCATCTGCATCGGCGGCGTCGGCATCCTCTTCGGCTCGGACCACATCACCCAAGGGTCCGGCTTCGGCGGCGTCACGGGCGGCAACCAGCTCAAGGGCGACCTCTTCGCGCTGGTGGGCGCCACCTTCTACGGCATGAGCAACGTGGCCGAGGAGTTCCTCGTGAGCAAGCGGCCGCTCTACGAGGTCGTGGGCCAGCTGGGGTTCTGGGGCACCATCATCGACGGCGCCATGAGCGGCATCTTCGACCGGCCGAGCTACCGGCAGTCCGTGTGGCGCGACGGCAAAGTCGGCGGCTACCTGACGGGCTACACGCTCTGCCTGCTCATCTTCTACTCGGGCGCGCCGCTCATGTTCCGCCTCGCCTCGGCCGCCTTCTTCAACATCAGCCTGCTGACGGGCAACTTCTGGGGCGTCGTCATCGGCGTCAAGGTCTTCCACCAGCACGTCCACTGGATGTACCCCATCGCCTTCGTCTGCATCATCGGCGGGCTCGTCATCTACTTCGTCGGGAAGAGCGTGCTGGGCGAGGCGCTGAAGCCCTGGCTGGGCAAGGACCAGGAGGGGGGCGTCAATGGGTTGGGGACGGCGAGGAGGCGGGTCGAGAGGGGGGACGAGCTTGTTGTTTGAGGTTGTGGTGCGGTGTGGTGTGGTGGGGGGCAAGGTGGAGCGGGCGAGCTCTTTCGTGGAATACACCTGGTTCTGAGGAATACGGGTGTGAGGGATGATCTGATGGTGATTGGATAATGATGACGACAGCTGGAGATGGCATTGGGCCAGTGGGACGAAGACACGATGTGATGACTTGACGGCAAGCAATACGTTGTACCTACTCTTTGTACGCGACAGATTAATCATAAAGGACCTCGGAGGTTCCTTCGCCCGCCCACGGGCATACATGAGGGTTTTTTGGGACCTGGCCACCTACTTACCTACCTCCCTACCTCCCTACCTATCTACCTACCGGCAATTTCTCGATTTTACAACCCTGTGAGCACAGCAGATGTGTCCACAAAGTGAGAGAGAGTCCGCCGTCAGCCCGACGCGACAACTGCTTCTTTTTACCAACGCGTGTCATCATTGACGCAGGGCCGCATGGCGACGTCCCATCTCATTGGTCCCGGATGCTGCACAGGTTACGATGACCTGCGTATGCGACCCCCTCTCCCCTCTCTCTCTCTTTCTCTCTCTCTGTCGCCCCCACCATTGAAATTGCCTCACCGAGATACCTAGATCGAACAAAGCTGGCACTTCATAACTGTTCGGTTTCGTTGGAAAGGTACCTACTCGGACCGCCCCCCCTCCCGTCTCCGTATCGAACCTTGCCCAAACCCAAACCACAGCACCGTCACCGTCCGGCCCCGTTGCATGTAGCTAGATAGGTAGGTAGACACCCCCGAGACAACCCACACACACACCCACACCCACGCCCACAATGCCCTCCCCCTTCTTCACCTCCACCCTGCTCTCGGCCCTCACGTCCCTGCCCCTCGTCCCCCTCGCCTGCATCGGCCTGTGCCTCTACACCGTCCACGGCGCCCTCCACCGCCTCTACTGGTCCCCGATCGCCAAGTTCCCCGGCCCGCGCTTCGCGGCCCTGACGTTCTGGAACGAGTTCTTCTACGACGTGGTGTGCGGGGGGCGGTACACGTGGAAGATTGCGGAGTATCATGGGAGATATGGTGAGTGGGACTGACTGAGTACCCTGCCTGGTTCCGGAATCTGTTTGGGGGGGGATTCTTGGCGATGGTGATGGGAAGAAGGGTGTGGATGACGGAGAGGTCTTGATGAATTTGTATGTGTGTGTTTGTGTGTATATACTGATGTGGAGCGAGCAAAACAAAGGCCCGATTGTGAGGATCAACCCGTACGAAATCCACATCAACGACCCGGACTTCTACGACGAGCTGTACGTTGGGGCGAGCAAAGGGAAGAGCGACAAGTGGTACTGGTCCATGCGCATGTTCGGGCAGTACGACCATTCGAGCTTCGACACCCTCGGCCACGACAAGCACCGCGTCCGGCGCGAACCCTGGAACCCTTTCTTCTCCAAAGCCGCCGTCGCGCGTCTGCAGCCGTTGCTGATTCAAAATTGCGTCGACAAGCTGTGCGACAGGCTGGCGGAGCATCGGGCGGCGGGCAAGCCGGTGGTGATGGAGCATGCGTATGCGTGTTTGGCGGCGGACGTGATCAGCGGGTACAGTTTCCCCAAGGGATACGGGTTGCTTGACGGGTCGGAGTTCCGCTCGGAGCACTACGAGGCGGGGTTGGCGATATCGAAGATGAGCCACGTTTTGAAGCAGTTCGGGTGGCTTTTCCCCGTGCTGGACGCGATGCCGTTATGGCTATTGAAACGGATGAGTCCGGAGAGTTATCTTGTGGTGCAGGAGCACGAAGCTCTGCTGAAGCAATGCATTGAGGTGGCGGAGCGAAGGAGGGCGGCAGGAGATACTCAGGGAAAGGGAGGTAGAGAGGAGACGGCAGGGCGACCTTCGATGATTGAAGCGTTTATGGATTCGAAGTTGCCGGAAGCTGACAAGGCTCCCGAGAGGATTAGGGGGGAGATGGTCGATGCGATGCAAGCCGGGACCATCACGTCGACCCATGCGCTCAAGACCGCCACTTACCACATCCTCGCCAATCCCACCGTCCTCTCAAGGCTCATGACGACGCTCGAAATGGAGATACCGGATCCCGACCGTCCGCCGAACCTGAGGGAATTGGAACAGATGGACTACCTTATGGCCGTTTTTTGCGAAACGCTGCGGCTGTTCCACGGCGTGAGCCAAAGGCTGCAGCGCATCTTCCCCGACCGCTGCTTGCAGTACAAAGAATGGACGATCCCGCCGGGGACGCCCGTGTCCATGACCTCGGTGCACGTGCACGACAACCCCAGCATTTTCCCCGAGCCGTACGAGTTCCAGCCGGACCGTTGGCTGCCGTTGAGCACCAATGGCGCGCTGCTGCAGAGGTACCTCGTGGCGTTTGGGAGAGGCAGCCGATCGTGCGTCGGCATGGAGTTGGGCAAGGCGGAGATTCTGACGACGCTGGCGAATGTGTTTCGTCGGTTCGGGAGGGAGATGAAACTGGTTGATTGTGTGAGGGAGAGGGATGTTGATATCGTCCGTGATGCGTTCAACGCGCTGGCTAGTGACGATAGTAACGGGTTGAAAGTAGCGTTTGACCTCAAGGATTGATTGGAAATGGTCATAGGCTTTGTTTATTGAGAAATGGTTGGAGTTCATGGGTCACTGGCAGATTGATGGTCGAGTGGCTCTGTTACTGTATCAGCACTGATAAACATACTTTACCCTTGCAGCGCAGCGAAGACTTTCTGAAGCTGCGAATGTCAAAAAAGTCCCTTGGGTGTTCGGAGCGATGCAAACATCCAAGATGGGTTTGATAGGATTGCCACATGAAAGGCTGCGTAGTTCGTATATTATAAGTGTCGGCTACCCTGCTGCAATTGTGGCAGGTGTGTTTGAGGAGTGGCATGCGTCGCCGCTGTTCCGATTCTCGACCCTCTCTCTAGATAGTGCAATAAGACTGTTGAATATGAACATTACCTTGTGATACATGACAAGACAGAATCTTTATCGATCAATCTGAACATAAAATATTCTGATAAGCACGGCCACCGTTGAGCGGCACGGAATTTACTGCCAATGTTGAACCTGATTTTTTAAAGGTCATAATATATTTTGGTAAAATTTCCAACATCGATCTCATATGGCCGAGTGGTACACTGTCGGCAAAGCAATTGCTGGCTTCAGGGCGGACTCTACAAGTTAGAATCTAAAACCTTTCGCCTCACTTTGACCTCATCCAGTTGCCACTCATCAAAAGGTCTATGTCTTTGTAGGTTTGCACCCACATGGATGGTCTTAGTCTCTCAGATCTTCGCGATCGACAGCTATGCCTCTAATCCCATTGGGTGATTTTCCTTTTGCTCCTCGGTTCGACCACGACTATGGACTTTTTTTTGTTTTTATCTTTCTTTCCTCCTCGACCGAGTCAACGTCGGCCACCCAGAGTTATACGAGTCCAATCATACGAGGAAAGAAAAGCTACGCTCCCATGCCAAGATTCACATCCCAATCCTCAACATTTGTACCATCAAAAGGCCTTTCAATGCATTTGCCAAACCTTCAGCCTACCTACCAATGGAAGTTTGCATGTCAATTTGTTCGCCACCATCGCCTTCTCCTCACTATCACCTTCTCTACTTCTTTCGAGTGCTCTCGCAGGCGGGATTCTGTCCATACATAATCCTCTGTGCTGATCCAGAATTTGTGGTGCGCGAGAACTCTATGGGAGCTGCGTGGAACATGTAAAACGTCTCATGGAGATATCAATCTCCAAGTGAAACCTCGCCCCCAGTTTTTTGCAGTTGACCGACAGAGCATGTTAAGCATCATTGTATCAAATCTCAACGAAGCTGGTGAAGGCAGGAGGTACAGCAAGTGGCAAAAAGTGATGGATCCCGTTGCCGACAAAAGCTTGACTCTCAACTTCCTTTCTTCCGTCCGAGCCTCGACTCGCTAACTACTTTAATCTCCGATTCAAGCTTTCGACTAGAGTAGCGCCTCGTTCCATTCCGCTTTCGGTCACCTCGTCTTATTGGCTCTGCACTGATCAATCACCAACCGGTAAAAAGGATCCCAATTTATCTCCTCAGATCTGAGACTCATCTGCATGCGGTCTAATGGGGACGAAGGCGGGAAAATGTTGACTCGGATCTCATAATTTAGGTATTTACCAGTAGTTTAATGAGTGACGACTCCTGACGAGTCTGAGCGTTTCACTTTCACTACAGCAATCACCTCAGGCCAACAGCGAGCTAAAGAGATATTTTAATATACTTTTGCTCTCCCTGACAACAACGTTAACACTGGAAGTCTGGAGTTCTGGAACAAATGGAGGCTAAGCTAACTGCTCAAAGTATATTATAAACGGAGTGATGGTGTACCTATATTTAACCAGTACCCCCTTCTCTTTCCTGTTTACCACGTTCACATTCCGCAGGACCCATCTCTTCAGTCGCACCTTCAACAAACACAAGGCTTCCATATCCATCTTGCCTCTTGATTTACTTCCTTGGGCATCTTTTCCCTCTACTGTTTCCCTTTCATACGCTCTTTTGCCCCTGTCTCTTCCCCTGTCTCTCCACAGCTCTTCACACTCCTTACCCCAATCCCAAAATCGAAAATGCAGTCTAAACTTGTTCTCGGTCTCGCTCTCTTCTCTGCTATCGCATTCGCCCAGTCCAATGACTTCAACATTGACGTCCCCGAGGTACTATTTCCCTAAGCTTCGTTCGCCTCAAGGCCGTTTAATAGCCTCGCTAAAGTCGAAATGTCGTAGGAAACCAAAGTCCTCGACGAAATCGAAGGCTTCATCACAACCCTTGAAGCGAATCCAACTTTCCAGGCAGACGTCGCCGCTATAACAGCCGCACTCCCAACCAGCGTGCTCCAAGAAGCTGAACAAGACCCTGAAGCACTGCTCGATCAGATCGCCGCCAGTGGCGAGGTTCCAGCCTGGGTGTCTGCTATTCCAACACCCGTCGTCGAGTCTCTCGAAACGCTCGTCGCGAAGCCCATCAAAGCAGTGGGCGATGTGGAGAGCTATCTGGAACAGCTAGTCGAGGAGCCCGATGTTGCTTCAGCGGTATCCGTCCTAATGACGGCCGTCCCAACAAGCGTACAGAATGCGTTTGAATCCAATCCTGCCGGCTTCCTCGAGAACATCGTCACCGCTACAGCTCTACCTACCTGGGTCACGGACATCCCAGCGCCTCTTCAGAGCGAGCTCGGTTCCATAGTCAACGAGGCCCTCAGCATAATTGATCAGGACTTGGAGGGTGGAGCCAATGCTACTGGAGCATCAACTGGCTTCAAACCCGCTTCCGGCTATGCCACGGCCACCGGCGCGGGAGGTGTGGTTGGCTACAACGGTACAAACAGTGGTCTTGGCGGAAGCCCAGTGGCTTTCACGGGAGCTGCAGCGCCGATGAAGACGGCGGCAGTAGGAATGGCCGCATTGATGGCCGGAGCGGGAGCTGTCTTCAATATCTGAATTGCACTTCTTGAACGCCTCGGGCAACGGTTATTTGTCAAATGCTTATTCTGTAGGATATGGTGGAAACAGGGTTTTGTTGTAATAATGCAGCTTCTATGATGTTGATAGACTCAATGAACATATGTCATAGTTCAGACTGAGCGACTACCAGTGGATACAATATACTCACCCAAGATCGCTGACCACACTGGTGACACTCGAGGAATGCTTTGTCTAGACTGAGGACGGCGAGGATGGATGTTCCTCGTTCCAGGAGAAGCTGTTGTACCCGGACAAAAATGTCGTATGAGAAAGATTCCTGTATTGAAAACCGGCGGTTTGTAATCAGTTTCTCCGAATGCCGAGCGTGACGTCCTCGATTTTTGTTTGTTTCCCGCGCCTCATTGGATTGGAGCTGACTTGGAGTATATCATGGCAGGATCCGGAAGATCATCTTGTAATATTATCATCTTCATTTCTTTCCTCCACGACAGCGGTCCACATGCAGGTTGCCTCGATACAGGATGATTGAATCAATGTCCACCACTCCTCCCTCGTGACAAGGCCGCCCTCACAGGATCCCCGGTACCTCGGGCCATCTCTTAACGCGCCGAGAAGCAGGCGTCAGTCTTTCGACCGCAGCGCGCAACCTCCAAGATGGAGAACGAAGAAGCCTTTGAAGCAGATGCGGAAGTTGATGCGCTTGAGCAGTTACGTTCGCGCTCATCACATCGATATACGCAAAAGGGCCATGATAAAGTGACATCGGACTTAGGGGGCTTTGATTCTGATAGAGGTAATCATAACGAAGAATCGCCCCTGCTCTCCCACGAACGTGGGGATGGAAGCACAGAAGCGTCTGAACACGGCGCCGGCGAAACAAGGGGACCACCGAAGTGGGATGGGGAGAGGGATTTCGAGGGGCGGCCGTGGTGGAATAAGCCGTCGGTGAGAAATCCTCAGTCTAGGCATCGTGACATAGAGACTGATCGATGATCCAGGTGTTTTGGCTTCTTCCTGGCTTCTTCCTCTTCACAATAGCCTTTGGCGGCACAATCGTCCCAAGAATCAACCTCGTCCTCTCCCTTATCTGTGAAGAATACTTTACCGAAAAGTCACGCCATGACCCAAGCTTTCAGATGATGCCCGTCGTACTGGGCGACGAGAATCCGCAATGTCGGATACCAGAAGTCCAATCGCTAGTCTCAAAGTTCACACTATACTGTAACCTCATAGCCGGTCTATTGTCAGCCATCGTCAGCCCCAAATTAGGGGCGCTCTCAGACCGCTATGGACGAAAGTGGATGATCTCAGTCACTGTTCTGGGCTCGATACTCTGTGAAATTGTCATAATCGTGGTAGCGAAGTATCCGGATACCTTTTCCGTCAATTGGATACTTCTAGGCTACGCCTTGGATGGCCTTGGAGGTTCCTTCATTGCAGCGATGGCCTTGAGCTACGCCTATGCCAGCGACTGCACAGTGCCCGACAAGCGAAACGTCGTGTTCGGTTACTACCATGGCTCCCTCTTCGGCGGCATAGCCATTGGCCCGATCCTTGCTGGCTATATTGTCAAAGCCACTGGCAACCTTCTGTCCATCTTTTACATTGCTCTTGGAGCCCACATCGCGTTCCTGCTTTTCCTTCTCTTCGTTGTCCCGGAATCTCTTTCCAAGAAGCGACAACTCCGCGCTCGCCAGAAAAGCGAATATCCTGATAAGTCTGTTGGCACAGGCGAACAGTTGATGTACTCGAGCTGGCTATCGTACATCCTCAAGCTTTTCACCGGCACAGAGCTGGTTCAACCCCTCGCTATCCTCTGGCCCACCGGTGAAGGTACTAATCCCGCCGTACGTCGGAATCTGATTCTCCTTGCGGCTGTGGATACTACAATGTTCGGCGTAGCTATGGGCTCTATGACCGTCGTCATTATTTATACAGGGTATATGTTTGGCTGGGGCACCTTGGAGAGTGGTACCTTCGTCTCCATTGTCAACATCTGTCGCGTCTTCACGCTCCTCGTGATCTTGCCTGTCGTTTCTCGCATCCTGCGTGGTCCGCGGAGCACTTCTGTGCAGAAAGTTTCTGGGTGCGATAACATCGATCTAGGCTTGATACGGACCGCCATATTCTTCGATTTGCTGGGCTACATCGGTTACACTACAGTCAGAACTGGAAGCGTCTTCATCCTTTGCGGAGCAATCGCGAGTATAGGAGGTATGGGGTCGCCAACACTGCAGGCTGCGTTGACGAAACATGTCCCGCCAGACCGGACGGGGCAGATTCTCGGAGCGATGGGACTGTTGCATGGTTCGGCACGTGTTGTGGCGCCGACGATATTCAACCTTATCTATGCGCAGACGGTAGGGAAATTCACACAGACAGTGTTCGTGTGCTTGGCAGCCACGTTTGGTGTGGCTTTCGTTTTGAGTTGGTTTATCCGGCCACATGGTAAGTTACAATACCCCTTCTCAATGTTGTCGCTGCTACAAGTCGAAGTTGCTGACTGGTTCCTGTAGTTTACTGGGACCAAAAAGAAACGATCAACTCCAGTCCCAGCGACGGTGCAGCCAATGAAGACGTCTCACAGGAGGAGGAGGATGCTGTAAGATGAAGTCAACACTCACCGAGGATGATACTGCATAGCATGCGTGGAGTGAATAGCATTGACCCAGGTCCTGTTGATAGATTGGCCATTTCCATATATACAGATCAAAGATAGAATGTTGAGCCAGAATATATATCTTCACCGATATTTTATACTCTTGCTGATGCACAGATTTCTACAGTTCATCCCTCCCCCCCTCCCTTCCTTCCCCACCTTTCCCCCTATCAACCAACCTTTTTCCCGTCAAAAACCCCACAATATCACTCGTTCCATTCCACCCCAAAGGCCCATACCTTTGCCCATCATCATCCTGGCTCTTCGTACTCGGCCACCCGTGTCCAAATCCTCTGATGTAATAATGAACCACGACATCCTTCGCCCCTTCTTTCCCCATGCCGCACCACCATTCCGTCTTCTGCACACTACCATCATGTATATCGCGTTTCAGCTCTGACTGCGCGCGCGCGCAGCCATTCCTCTTCCTCCAATCCCGAAGCCACTCCTTGAGCGGATACGTCTCTCCGTCCGGCGTGCTCTTCCCATCGTAATGGATCACCGGGTCCTCGCTGCCGTGCAGTTCGAGCATCGGCAGCGGGGAATCTCCCTTGTTGCAAATCCCAAACAGTGGTTCACCGCCTTTGAGCGAGTTGTCTCTGTAGAACGCCCCGCTCACGATGGCAGCCGCGGCGACTTGCTTGGAGACCTCGGGATCGCACGCTAGGAGATTCGTCAAGCCTCCGCCGTTCGAGAAACCGACAAGATACACCCGCGTGAGGTCTACGCACCATGTTTCCCGGATCTGCTTTAACAGCGCCTGCGCAAAGGCAATGTCGTCGACTTCACTGCGTGGCGGAGACGCAGGGTCCCCGAGCCATTGCTCGTCGATATCCTGCGGGAACGCGACGATGGAGTCTTGCAGGCGGAATGCAGGGTCCGTGAGTTGGGTTTGGGTCTCGAATTGGGAGGCTGTTTGGTCTTTGCCGTGGAAGGCGAGGATGAGGGGGGAGGGGGAATGGGAAGGGTCGTTGGGGAGGGAGAGGAGGTAAGTGCGAAGGCCACCGGCGGAGGGGACGGAGATGGTGAGAGGGGTTGTAAGACCGTTGCGGGTGGGGGGGTCTGGTGGTTGGGGATTGGCGCAGCCAGGTGAGGGGGTGGAATGGACGAGGGTCGAGGAGAGGAGGGCGAGGGCGAGATAGACAACGCTGAGGAGGATCATTGCTGTAGGTGACTAAGGAAAGAAGTCGACATGGCTGTAGAGAACATAGAAGGAGGAATTCTAGTAGGTGACTGTAGAGGAGAATGGAGTGCGAGCAAGTTTCAATGTTTACTGTATTCACTAGCCCTAACGCTAATCCTAATGTGAGCCCCGGGTAGCTGGGGTGAAAACACTCGAAGCGTCAAGGCGTCATCAACCCGTAGGAGTTGTCACTTATCTCCTTTGACAGAAACATACGAGAGAGAGAGAGCTCTGGTCGTCCCAAAAAGATGGACCCCATAGCTCTGCCATCCGAGGTCCAGACTCTTCTAAGGAATGCATTGCGAGCACCGCCCGTATCCTCCAACGGAGACGTATCGTTGCATGCAACTGATAAGGATGGTTTTGCGCCTCAACGCGACGAACGGTTCAGAAAACTTATAGAAGGGATACATTTTTCACAGAGATTCATTTTGAGTTATCAGGCGGTGCTCATCGGACTTCTGTTGGTGTTCACAGCGATACACTGGGGATCTAGGCTTCGGGCCTGGCGAAGACGGAGGAATACGGTCAAAGGCAGATATGAGGGCGATAAGACTACTGTTGGAAAGGCGGTAGATGGGAAGAGTGCCGTGGTTATAGAAAGCATGAGCAGGGGGAGTTCGTCGTCGAGCAGCACCCTTCAAGAGGATCTCGATCCCACCTATCAGGACTCCCAACGGAGAATGGACGAGCAGAGCCCACTGCTGCCCAAGTCTTCAGGTGTAAAGCTACCATCCCAGCGATGGATGGTGATAAACAAGATCAGAGCATGGCTCGTTTATCAGCCACGGCCAATACCTATCATCGGAAAGACCTTGCCATCGAATAGCACTACCCTGGTGGTCCTTGCCTTCCTTGGCCTACAGATATTTTACACGTTCTTTAAGACTCCGCTATCGCTGTCAATGATTTTCGTTTTTGCAGACCGGACGTCTTTAGTCTTCGTTGCCAACCTCCCCCTCCTCTACCTCTTCGCTGCAAAGAACCAACCTATTAAACTCCTCACCGGCTTTTCCTACGAATCCCTCAACATCGTCCATCGCCGGCTAGGTGAAGTCATGTGCCTACTCGCTCTCCTACACTCCGCAGGAATGATCGCTGTGTGGTATACAGTCTTGCAACCCGCGGGCATCACTCTGATCAAGTTTCTACTCATCAAGATGATTCTACTGGGTATTGGCGCTTTCCTGGCTTATGAGATACTGTACTTCACGTCTTTGGGCAGCTTTCGTCAACGATGGTATGAGCTGTTTTTGGGCGTACATGTCGTGCTGCAAGTTGCGGCTCTGGTCTTGGTGTGGTTCCATCATCATCGTAGTAGATGGTATGTTGGCGTCGCAATAGCTATCTTTCTAATTGACAGGCTTGTGTATCGGATGTTGGTCAAACCGACGACAGCGCGGGCTTCACTGGAGTTCCAAGAAGACAAGAAGACTGTGGTTATCCGCGCATCTATACCCACCAAAAAGAAGTACAATCAGGTGAAATCGATGTTAGGCGCAGGTATCACAACTGGGTGGAAAGCCACAGAGCATGTCTTCCTGACAGTGCCGTCGCTTGCTCGCAAACACATCATCCAAGCACATCCATTTACCATCGCCTCTAAGGCTCCTACCGCCGACGAACAGGAGGCAAATCTAGAATTTATCGTTAGAGCTCAAGATGGCTTTTCTGGAGACCTAGTGCGCTATGCTGCTTGCCATGATACTGTCGCTATCAGACTGGACGGACCTTACGGCTCACAGACTGCTTTAGAGCTGCTCCAAGACTCTGGACACGCCGTCATCGTGGCCGGAGGCAGCGGCATTGCGGTTGCATGGCCACTGGTGTGGTCGGTGATTGATGAAGCCGTGACTCAGGACTTGGAGCATTCGATCACTCCAGCCAATAGGAAGAAGGTTCTGCTTGTCTGGATCATTCGGGACAGATCTCACATCTCCTGGCTCGGAGAAGAGAGGCTAGAAGAGCTACGCTCGAGAGGCGTGACATTGATAGTGCCTGCACCAACGTCAGAACATGGCCATCCTGATATTGCAGGAATAATCGAAGAGTGGGTCAATGATGTTGATGATCAGGGATCTATCAGAGGCAAGATTGGCATGGTAGCTTCTGGACCTGATGGAATGAATCGTGCAGTCAGGAACCTTTGCTCTTCCCTGTTGCGGGAAGGGCGAGACGTCAGTGTGGAGGTGGAGAAGTTTGGTTGGTAACGCGGAATGTCCTGGTCAAGCAATCTATCTGCTTGGAACGACACGAGATAGCACAGCCAGCACTAATTATATGAATATGTTTCTGCCCTTGGGAAAGTTTTAGATTACAAAGGCTCGTTTTACCACCAAACCAAACAATCGCTGACAACGCAACTTTATCCCCAAATTCCACAGCTCGGACCCACGGCCCCTTGGTTTACGTTCGACTACGTTCGCCCAAATCCAGACGCCGATGCCTTTACAGACATCTTCGCCTTTGATACCGAGTGCTAGCTCGACATGACTGGGCCGATTAATTGCCACGTTTGGGTAAAAACTTCAATCTCGCTGTCTCAAAAGGTCCAGCTACAATTCGCCAAGCTATTGGGTATCATTGGATAGAAGCGGTTGTTGTGGCTGTAGCGGCAACTTAGGATTGTCTCGCTCACATCAAGCCTGGCATCGAGCGTCTCCCCTGTCGCAGAGGGAACCAGTCCTACAAAGGTATCATGAACGAATGTGATACGGCAATGTTAAGCAGCAAAAACAGACCCGGCTTCTTCCACAAGACAAATGAGTAATGAATTGGGCGTTATCATTTTGCATCATAATTTTTGGGGTGTGAACCAAGGACTAGCTTTATTGCAGTAGGTCTCATTGATAGAGCGAAGACCGTCAAATCATAAGGAAGTCACCGTGCAAGCTGCAAATGTGAGAGGCAGCTAGTCTGCATGATGAACGCTTGCAAAACCACCCTCATGTCCAATTGCTATGACTCAAGTTACGGGGACTCGTTTATAAACCTGCGTGTTGGTCCACGGAAGAAATAAAAGCCCCCCTCTTCTCTTCTGCGATTCCCCCTTTCGTCACATTCTCCTCATCGCCCCCCCTTATGTCCCAGAACCAAAATCCACAGCCCGAAAACCCACCATGCCGAAAAAAGCAATACTAACCAATCATTCCCGCGTTCTCGGGTTCCTCGGATCTAGCCAAGCCGTCGATGTGGAATTCAACACCTTTGAAGAAGATGATGATGATGATGATGCGCCGCATTGCAGTCACTCAGTCAGATTAGAAAGACGTTTGTTTTGGAGCATCGATGCTAAGTTGGTCTGGGTTATGGATGCCGTGACGGGTGGGATGCGGACGCGGTGGGGAGGAGCTGGTGCGTGAGGGGAGAGGATGGGGTGGGAGGGGTGTCTGGGAAGTTGAAAAATGAGGTGAGAGGGAACGGGGTTTCTTTTGGGAAAGGAGGAGGAGATGGGCAAATTTTCGCGACGGGGCTTAATGAATGGCGGGAGATATAGCAGGGAGTGGGAGACGAGTAAGTATCATTATGAGTGATGTGGAGATTGTTTTCTCGAGTTGAAGACTGCAAAATTGGAAGGATGAGAGCTCTTAGAGCTGCCATTTGTGCTGACAGCTCGGTTTTTGTGATTTGAAACTTTTAGGATTCCATCTGTTGCGTGCCTTTATTTTGAACTGATCAAGGGCTTTCCTTACCGTTTGATCTCCACCTATTGGATGGCCTGGCCAGCGTCCTTCATCAGTGCTGCACAAAGATCCACCTCAACATTGGGAGACTATGGATAAGCCTCCATTGCTGATTGCGACATTGAATCCGGCTTTCCTTGCTCCGCAACCGTTTTCCTAGCTCCGTCACGACCTAGCAGCTGATGGGCAACTCCGTGGAAAGATTCTGCCCGGCCTTTTATCCACGCCTGTGCCGATTTGCTGAAGGCTATTGGCAGAGATCGCATGTTCGCGCCTTTTGATCTCCTCAAGAATAATAGATCCTTTTGCGTAAGATATGATACCAGAGTAGACTGAGCTCCTTGTGCTTTTGATAGATAGAGGAACTTTGGGGCAATTCCTTCATTCTGACTTAGAATGATCCGGCTTCCTGCTCGGGAAGATGAATGATTGCTCTCAAGTGTCCAACTCCAGCGGCGTTGGTCTGCTGAAGATTGGCGAAGTGTTCTCGTGGATGGAATTCGAAGCAACTGCGGTGTTTCATCGGTCCCACGGGACCCATTTTTACGGGTCCCAGGGTAGGCTCTAAAGCCTCTATCATCGCGGTTCGCAAATGCTCGCACTTAGATAGGTGTCGTGTTTCATCGGTGGTCCTATCCATTGAGAACTCGATACCCACCCTCTGAAACCCGGTTAATGTTGTCAACACTTGAAAGTTTGTAGTTGGTATGATCCGATGCGTGTACACTGAGCAGTAGGTGAACGTGATCTGTACATTTTCCCGTAATATTTCCGCACCTCCGAAGTCCATGAGAATATCACATATGACATTCGAGTCGTCCTGCCACCTGGTATAAGTGCTATCTCGGTAGAGCTCTGTTTCCTCCCGGAAATCGCATTGAATACTGTGCTTCCACAGGTCCACTTTTAGCCAAATGTTCATTAAGCGATTGGTAGGCGGTTGCTTGAACCATTGCCTTGCCCGAGAGTTGACTATCCAGCCAAAGTCGTTCTTTGAGAAACAGAGCCCCATAGCTTCGTACCTAATGCGCTTTGAGGTCTGGAAAAGTGGATGCATCAAAAGTTAGTATGTCGAAGAGCACGCACTCAGAACCGTATGAGAGGGGGAAAGATAGGATCTACCGACACCGAAAACGTCTGCATAGATCTGATCCCTGATTTCCTGAGGGAGATCCTCCAGGCCCGTGCACGCTTTACAATCCGAGTCGGAAACAAGAGACGTATTTGGAGACGTCATTTTGAGTTTCTTCGGGTGATTGATGGCGAATTACACCCTGAATTGATGAAAGACAGTCAGCTGTTGTAAACCGGGTGAATTTAGCCCTCGGAGTGCAACACTCACTCTGGTGAAATCGTACTGCCAGGATCTGAGAGATCTCTCAGTCAATGTGCTCAGATTGAGTCCTTGAGAACATAGAGAGCCGTACTTCGGAGTGATCTGGAAATTTTCGGTGAGCTTATTCAGATTGATAGCCTGAGCTGGTGAGAGAGAGCTAGCGACTGTAAATCTGGGTGGCCTCAGATTGCGACTCACGCTCTGGTGACGAGGTACCAAAGTCTCGTTCAATGCGTTTAGATTGAGATGGAGGAAAGCTCAGAGGCAGTATCTTGTAAGTAAGAGGTAGGGTGGTGAGCGACAATGTCAGCTCAACGCAGCGTGTGCTGTCGTTGATGGATTTGGAGGACGGAGGGAGTGGGTGGGAATGAACGTGAATGAATAGCCGTAATTTAGAGAGTAGGATTTTTCGGCCTCGTCTCTGTCTTGCCTTTGGAGATTGATTCTTGCATTTGCCAAGTTCTTCAGTCTGTCTTGTGATTGCTGACTTGTGTGGTTCTGTCCATGTTCCTACGACGACATCATGTAGTCTTTTACTAGCGCACGCAATTCGAAAAGAAACCCGCCCGGAACTTGCCCCTTCCCTTGCCTATCGTACCCTCCCTTCTCAAGACGCTACCAGTTTTGCTCCTCCTTCATCCCCGCGCCCAAGATCACCTATCCCAGAGCAGGTAGCCGGTCTTTCTCGACCACATGTCGCCCCAATAGGATTCAGGAATTTCTTCCCGTTCCCACCAATGGACATAATCGCTGGGGTTTTTTGCCAGCCACCCTTTGCTCGGAAGCTCGAAGCCCGCTGTGTCGGGCCAGCGGCGACGCGGCTTCCAGGACGGATCCTCGTCGGGATCGTGACTCGAAAAATTGCGTACGGATTCTGCACACATATGGGCCGGCAAAAACAGCTTGACATGACGGAACAACGGCGGTGGATTGTTGTAGCGAGCCACTTCGGGAGGTGATTTGCGGTACTTGTATATTCGATGAAGGAAGGACAGGCTTTGGGAGGTGAAGTAGACAAGATTGGCTTCGAATTCATCTTTTATCATTCGGTGATCCCTGTGCTTGTCCGACCCAAAATCGCCGTATCCCCCTCCGTACTTCTCCAGCCGTTCATACTTACGATGGAGATCCCAATATAGGTAAGCGTAAGCCTCTTTTACAAAGTCCATCATCGATTGATGTATTACTGCCATCTCGCCGACTTCCCAAGGGTTGGTGTAATCGTTAAAGAAAGTGACCTGCTCTGCGCAGAAGCGACGTTGCTCGAGGGGTATCTTGTGTTGGTAGTCCTGATGGTTGGACCTCACGTCGAAGTCTCGGCTTCGACTCAAATGGAAAAGGGCACAGAAGACTTCGTACCGAAGCAATGCCCGCTGTACTCTATAAGTTTCGGACTCTTGCAGAGGCAGGGAGAGTTCTTGAGGGCCTTTGGGCAAATCTTCGTCTCCGCTCCACCAACAGGTGTCATCCTTTACCTCTGACCAGGTAGTTTGCCTTCTCAATGGGTGTTTGGTGTCGTACCAAGTGACTGCCATATAGTCAACAACTTTTCTTGCAGCCATAGCGATCCTGAAATCGGCAATTTTTTCCACGCATCTTTCCGATATAGCAACAGTGAATGCGTTAATTGCGGCAAAAGTGTCGGCTAGCTTGCGTAGGGTGTCTGTCGGATCGGCGAACTGATGAGGTAGAGGACCCATGTCTGAACCCAGATACAGAAGCATGAGGATCTTGATCCCCTTTTTGTTGGTAGGCTCGATCTCGTTAAAGGCAATGAGCGCACGTGCAAGCTGTTGCAACTCTTGCGAAAGTGCGTTCAGAATGTTGTTGATGAGATTCTTGGGGTGTTGCTCGAAAACCAATCTCGCTGTCCTACAACAGAGCACAAGATTGAAAAGAGAAGGGAAATCTGTCATATGTTCCATCACATTGATCAGTATCGCAGGTGACATCAACGGCGAGGTGATAGTAAGGTCCTGGGCCATTGGCGATGCTGCCTTGAGTAATGCAGCGCCGTCGAACTTTTCCATCATACGAGGCCCTTGAAGGGTGAGAGGTTGACACTTGGAAACAGCTGATCAGCGTAGAGCGACGGAGAGATATGAATTCGCAGGGCTTGAAGTAAGGCGGCTACAGCATGGCATGGTAGGTGGCAGATAGTAGGAAATGGGGTGGAGCGATGTTGGCATGAAAAGGATGTAATATTGTGAAAGGAGAAATCAGATGGGGACTCAAACCCGTTGGTGTGATACAAGATGCCGTGCAAAAAAGACTCGTCCGTGATTAACACCGGTTGTATATAATACAAGACTGTTACCCAGACCACGTGAAAGCATGCCGGACTCTGAGCCAATCAAGTCCCCCATGAAGCTCCATACTGTCAGGCCAGGCATCCCGGCGACTCGTACCCATAGCTTTCTCCCAATCGTTAGAAACCAAATCTAGGATTAAATTAATGAAGTGAAAAGATGTAGCCTGTTTCATAGTAAGAGCAGAAGGCGGAGGTTGAAGGTGTAGACAAAATATTCTATCACAACTCGCACAGAGAGGAAGTGGTATTGCCATCTTTTCATGAAGTATGTGGGGGTCCTTGCTTTTTCCCCGCGCTTACCTACTCCATACTCCATCCTGCCATCCATACAGAGCTCTTATTTTAGTCGTTTCATTTCCGTTTCATTTCATTGCATTTGCAGAAATGCCAGAAGAAGGTACTTTCAATGTACTCATATTTAATCATTGGCTCTGCCCTATCTTATCAGGCTGCCTCGTCGTAAAGTCGTAAAGATGGAAGAATAACGGTTTTGAAAGACTCGCCCACGGTACTAGGTAGCTGATGAAATGATAGGTAGTCGAGTGAAGCAAGTTACTTTTGCGAATAAAAGAAAAAGGTTAAGTACTTTAGGGCTGAGGCTTTAGCTCTGCGAGTACCTTACTTACCTTACTTACCTCTCTTAGAAGACGTCAGGGCATAGAAGCATCTGCTATGGATTATCACTTCTGCCAGCGCACAACACTCTCTAATCTACTTACCTTGGAAAGGAAGCGGTGGGTCAAGTGGGAAAAAGAACCCCCACTGATCTCACCGTCGGGTGGTGGCATCACCAGTGTCCAGAAGCCATGGTGTGATACGGAGTCCCTCACAGGAGGATAATTTGGCGGAAGATGATGGAGTAAGGTAGGTAGAGTATGCTGAGAATCCAAGAGAATCCAAGAGAATCAACGAAAATAGTAAAAGATTGTGATGCTTATCGCCTATCGCCAAAGGGGTGTTGCGCCTTCTTCATTCCTAAGATGCGTGGTTTGTGCGTGATTTGCCACCAAAAACGTCATTCATAAATATTAATATGTAGGTACCTTCTGGCATCCCCAATTCTTATCATTCATCATTGGAAAAGAAGAAAGAATTCTTTTCGCATCATTAATTTAATTTCTTACTCTCTTACTCCTCCTTACTTACATACCTCTGTTGTGCAACATAAGGTACATAACATACGTTGCAAAAGTTCTACTCTAACTAATCTAATCCACTCTCCTTCTCGCTTCCAGCGGCACGGACCCTTTCTTCCATACTCACATCTCGCCTCTTGCGGTTGTAACCATGCATAGCGGCAGTTCCATGCTTTGGAGCACCACCATCCTCGTCCAAAATATTCATTGCGCTTCTTGCGTCTCT
This sequence comes from Evernia prunastri, assembly GCA_003184365.1. Lineage (NCBI taxonomy): Eukaryota > Fungi > Ascomycota > Lecanoromycetes > Lecanorales > Parmeliaceae > Evernia > Evernia prunastri. The sequence goes on along the minus strand of NKYR01000018.1, from coordinate 275,320 downwards.
TACGTCCGAAGAACTTTGACTCGCTTTGGCAATGCAATTCATCAAGTTGACACCAATATCCTTTCCCATGAAGTCCGCGTACTTCATCAGAAGACCTTGTCTGCCTCGCAAATTTGTCGCTCCCTATCCGATGCTGCCTTCGAGGTCTACAGTGCCCTGACATTGGATGAACGTGGACGTCAAGTTCAGGAGCTTGGAGCGGAAGACAATGGAGACGGCTGGCTTGACGCTGCTACAGAGTTCTGGAAGCCATCATCTCTGAATCTAACCAAAAGCAATGAAGCGATCCAGCTCTCCGATCGCAATCGGCGAAGGAGCCACCTGATGAACTGTGCTGCTTGTCGAAAAGAGACCCATCCACTGTTGGGAATGTCCGCCAACTCTTCCACCCCGTCTCTGGACAGGCGCGAAACCGAGGATCTTGCCCTGGTTAAGAACAAACTTCTGACTGCAAGCGGCTCGAAAACGGGCCTATCTACCCCGGATTCCGCAAGCATAAGCTCTCCATCAAGACCTACGCCTCAGTTTTCTACTTCTAATGAGCGATTCGAGGCCATCCTTAGTATTGGCGGGATGACGTGTGCATCCTGTACAAGCGCCATCGATCACGGCCTATCTCCCAGTGAACTACCATTCGTTGAATCCGTCAATGTGACACTGATGACAAACAGTGCGCGGGTGGTCTTTCAAGGAGAAAGTCATCTGCAGAAGATCGTCGATACCGTAGAGGATCTCGGTTACGACGCTGCCGTAGAGCGTTGTGACTTGGTGAACGAAGAGTCAAAGAAGGAAAAGAAGACAACAAACCCAAGCCAGAGGACGGTGATGCTGAAGATAGATGGCATGTTTTGCAAACATTGCCCAACCCGGATCCTTGAAGGGATCATGATCAATCACTCAGGGGCGGTCACAATTGAGAAGCCGCCGACGTTGAAGGATCCTACCATGAGAGTCATCTACTCACCTTCTCCGCCCGGTATCACTATTAGACACATCATCTCTACGATCAAATCTCTCCACAAGTTATTCAACGCCGAAATCTACACCCCGCCGTCAGTCGAACAAAGGTCTCAAGTAATGCAGAAACGCGAGCAGCATCGGCTTCAATTACGCCTACTCTTAAGCTTCGTAGTCGCCATTCCCACTTTGTTGATAGGAGTGGTGTGGATGAGCCTGGTACCGGCGTCCAACAGGGTCAGACGATTTCTTGAGAAAGCAGCATGGGTTGGGACCGTCACCTACGCCGATTGGTTTATGTTTATCCTGGCGACTCCAGTATTTTTGTTTGCAGCGGATGTCTTCCATAGGCGCACCATTAAGGTACGTAGATTCCTAAGTAGATGTTCCATACATGCTTTGAGATCTGAGTCGTTAGATATGCTGACCCCAACACTTTCATCAGGAGATCCGTGCGCTGTGGCGCAGAGGTAGTAGAGTACCTATTCTTCAGAGGTTCTATCGCTTCGGCAGTATGAATTTACTCGTCTCTGCAGGTACATCAATAGCATACTTCGCTTCCGTTGCGGTGCTGGGGATCAATGCCAGGACGAAATCTAAGTCTTCCGGCTCAAACTCAACGTACTTCGATTCTGTCGTCTTTTTGATATTCTTCATTCTTGTTGGACGATATTTGGAAGCTTACAGTAAGGCTAAGACGGGTAATGCTGTTGGATTGCTCGGGAATCTACGGCCACAAAAGGCAGTGCTTGTCACATCTTCAGAAGGATCGATGCCCTTTGGAGCAGCCTCGGAAGACAGCACTGATAAGCGAATAGAAGGCGCGTCGCGGATCAACACTGAACGTATTGATGCCAATCTTCTGGAGGTTGGAGACATTGTAATGGTCCCACATGGCTCATCACCACCGGCAGACGGGACAATCTTAGAGAGTTCCACTATCTTCAATGAAAGCTCTTTGACGGGCGAAGCCCGAGCCGTAGCAAAACACAAAGATGATAGAGTCTTCGCTGGAGCTATCAACATCGGAGACGCAATCACGATCAGAGTCACCAATGTAGGTGGCAGCTCCATGCTCGACCAGATAGTGGCTGTGGTCCGTGAAGGTCAGACCAAGCGTGCTCCCGTCGAACGAGTGGTGGACATCGTGACTGGCTACTTCGTGCCAGTCATCACTGCATTAGCGATCATTACATTCGTCATTTGGCTTTCGCTTGGAAAAACCCTGTCCCATAATTACCTCGGTCAACGGCAAGGAGGATGGGCTTTTTGGAGCCTTGAGTTTGCGATTGCAGTTTTTGTTGTTGCGTGTCCTTGCGGGATTGGCCTCGCAGCTCCGACAGCGCTCTTTGTGGGAAGCGGACTAGCAGCAAGTCACGGCATACTTGTTCGTGGTGGAGGTGAGGCCTTCCAAGAGGCAAGCAACGTCGATGCTGTCGTCTTCGACAAGACAGGCACACTTACAGAAGGTGGAGATCTAAGGGTCACGGATCATGAGATGCTTTCGAAAGACAGAGAAGCACGCATCGCTTGGGCGGTCACTAAGGCTTTGGAAGAGACCAGTTCGCATCCACTGGCTCGTGCCATTCTCGCATACGCCTCCACACAATGTTCCGAGGAGATCCGAACGTTCAATGGCATCACCGAAGAAGCAGGTCGCGGCATGCGTGGCACGTTCCTTAGCTCTGACACCTTAGAAGACTCAGATTTCGGAATGTACGAAGCGGCTCTCGGCTCCGAAGCCCTCGTGTCTTCCCTCATCTCCGACACTCTCGCACCCAATTATTTCACCAGCACCACACTCTCCCGATGGAAATCCGAAACCAAATCCGTTGCCCTCCTCGCTATGCGCAGGATTCGTGGGTCCAGCGATCCAGCCGGTGTCGATGGCTCCTCGGACAGCCAAACGCCATGGACCCTTGCAGCTATCTTTGCCATTTCTGATCCCGTTCGCCTCTCGGCCGCTTCTACTATCTTAGCTCTCCAGTCCAGAGGCATTCCTGTCTACATGCTCACGGGTGACAATCCAACGACCGCTTCCGCAGTAGCGAGCACCCTTTCAATACCCCAGGATCATGTCTTCGCGGGTGTCTTGCCAACAGAGAAATCGAGCAAGATCCGCTGGCTGCAGGAGAATGGACCCCGTCGACGTAATTCTTCCGCCTGGCTCAAGACGCTCTTTTGGAGGAAAGGGTCCGACGAAGAGGAGAAAGAGAGGGCAGTAGTAGCGTTCATTGGTGACGGCATCAACGACGCCGCTGCGCTCACAGCCGCTGACGTCTCCATCTCCCTCTCCTCTGCGTCCGACATTGCTATGCACAGCGCTTCATTCATCCTACTCTCCTCATCCCTTGATTCCGTCATCACCCTCTTCGACCTCTCGTCAAGGGTGTTCAGGAGGGTAAAAATCAACTTCGGCTGGGCGGTCATTTACAACATCATCCTCGTGCCTGTTGCAGCGGGAGTGTTTTTCAAAATCAAACGTGAGGGTTGGAGGTTGGGTCCCGTTTGGGGCAGTGCCGCCATGGCTCTGAGCAGCTTGTGCGTTGTGGGAAGCAGCTTGGCGTTGAGGTGGGAGGGGGAATGGTTGGACATATTCAGGAGGCGGAAAGTGGCCGCTCGCGAAGGATGATGCCGTGGAAGGGATTTGGGTAGAATGGAAATGGATGATGATATCAATTAGCAGGCCGGCATTGCATCGAGTGGATGGCGGTGGTGCCAATGAGCGCTTCGAGTATTTAGTTTTGCAGCGTAAATACCAAAATGATGTGACGCAATGAAGACGCTACGACCGGTCCATGACTCGTTCAGGCACACCGTGAAAGGATTGTTCCCTGTGCAGCAGTATCCTAGAAAGTCGTGTAGCCACCCTTGAATATTGGAAAAACCGTAACAGCCAGAAATCGCCGCTTAAGATACCATGCAGAACTCACTTACTCACTATGAGCCGTTCCAACCCACCCCTTCAGTACATTTCAAGAGCATGTATGCTCAGGGACCATGTCCAAAAGCGCAGCAGAGCGATGAAAGCAAATGCCCTCTGCAACTTAGTCGAAGGAAAAGATCGTGCGACTGGAAACGGAGATAGGTCAAGCTCGGCTCGGTTGGGTAAGAATAATTGGAGGAAAGGCCACCGGGAGGCAGGCAGCAGGGCATCCGACGTTAACATTGTTTCCCTTCTTGAAGAGATGTGCCTGGCGAGATTTCAATTGGAAGGGTACGACACTATTTGGGAAAGGGTTGCCGCACACGGTAGGTCTGTCCGAGTAAGAATAGTTTCTGGATCTGCAAATGGGATATCTTAAAACGCGCAGAATGTAGGGTAAGGATGGGCTTTGGACCACCATCTTCCCTTACCCTTCGCCCCAGACGCCCGCCACTTTTGCCCCCAAGACGCCTTTGATCTTCGCTCTCCCCACCATTCCGCCTAGCTTCGTTTCAATCACCGCCTCCCGTTCCTTCTGACTCCCGCACCCTTCGAACGCCTCGATGAACGCCCTCGGCGTGCCCCAGTGTTTTTGAATAGCTAATGCTTTGTCTCCGCTGATCCCCCTTGTGCACATCAGCATCTTGAGAAACACATCCCGCAGCGTCAGGGTGTCAGATTTGGAGGAAAGAGAGGCAAAGGAGGGGTACGTGATGTGGTAGGATTTATCGACGTGAGAAGGGTGCGTTCGGAGGTGAGTTAGAAGAGGCAGGTATGTCGTTGGCGTCAAAGCGTTTGTCGGTATCAAATACAATGGCTTCGACTCGTACAGTGACTTGAGCATCTTCGTCATGCGGGCTAGGTATCGTATGGTTTCATCCAACTTCACAGTCCTCTTCACGAAGTAGCCATTGACAACCTGTGTACTTGCAATAGCTGATTGGACCGCCTCGTGGAATTTTGTACTCTTCTCAGAGCTCAGGCTGAACTCCTCGATAAGGTATATGACATTCTTCACTCCGGATTTACGTAGGCGAAATTTCTGTTCCTGAAATCTGCCGTCTGTAATGCTCCCAACAAGGTCATCAAGGCGCTTACGCTCAACGATCCAATCGAGACAGATTTCGGAGCCTTCTTCGCCGTAACGGGAGAGAAGGTCGGGATCGTGGCACTTGGCTACCCAGAAGAAGTCGCCTAATTCCAATGGCCGGACCAAAGGTTTGGTGCCCTTCTTGGTGAGCTCGTCGGCGATGTAGTCTCGATCTTCTTTGGTGCGGACTTCGCGATTGTCGAGCACGAGGTGGACTGTGAAGGTTTCAGGGTCGAGGCGTATAGGTTCAAAAGAGGGAAGAGTGGAATTTTTATCTAATGGAGGGGCAGGTGGCATTGATGCTTCGTTCGAGGCTTGAAAATGAACGGACGAGGGCGCTTTGCTTTTTTGCTGCAGAGGGTTTGAGTAGGATCTAGATGTGTCTTGGTCGAAATTTGATGAAGCCCAAGGCCTGTCCAAAGCAGTGTCCGGCTCTGGACTGGACAGTAGCTCGACGACATTTCTCTTTGAAGCGACTTGCGGTTCCTGGAGTTTCAGTCCGGAGAAGGTGCCATACTTATCAATCGGAGCTCCTCCTAATCGTTGACCGGAAGGGCTCGAAGTTATTTCCAGCCTTTTGATATTCTTAGTCGAAGTTGAAGATTTTGGTAAAGGCATAGTCGGTTGTTCACCCTCGAGGTCATCTTCGAGGTCGAGAAAGCGATCAGCATCCCCAGCTTGGATCATACTCTCAGATCTGCTAGGCATATTGGAGTCTTTATTACGTTTTCCCCTGGCCTCATCCACTACTTCCCCTGCCTGTACAGCTTTGATCCTCCTCGCCACTTCCCAACCATCTTCTGTCAAAGCATATTTTCTGAGGGGTCTGCCCTTTTCCTGCACCAAATCCTTGTTGACCAGCGTGGTCATCGAGTTCCATGCTGTATAGAACTTGCCAGATTCGCTGGGGACACTGAATGATGATTCGCAGTGAGGTTGAGCAAGCTCAATGAGTTCCTTTTTGCTGAGACTCTGTAGCGACTCTTCAGGCATAGAGGACAGGGCGAGTATGAGGGCGTAGGGACCGGAACGGAGGGAAGGGACATAAGGCTTTGCTTTCCGAGATTTCTTGGGCGGAGGCACCGCAGGCTCTTCGCCATCAACAAGATCCTCGGCGCTGAGACACTTGCGTGCTGCTCGCACAATTAGCCGCGCCGCATTACAAGGTGTGTGCATCAAGGGCCCTTACCCTTCCCTCGAGGCTTCTTCGGAGCCGGTAACCCATTGGCCTCACAATGCTCCTTCAGCTTCTCGGTCAGTCTGTCGCAGATCTTGGGGCCAATACCATCGAGTTGCTGCGCTTCTGAGGGGTGGCTGAAAGTTAGCGGGCATGCTTTCATGGACTCGTAGGCTTTTTTGTACGTTGTAACACCCTTGGTGTTGCGCTCCTTGGCCAGGTCATGTATCTCTTTGATCCATTCAAGGAGCAGTGGGTTGGCACACGTAGAGGCCATGATATCCGGCAGAATGATCCGAAATCTGGTAATTTTCTTGAGGGGCGTAGAGAGATTTCGCGTCTTGAGGGATGGTGAAGGGGCAGGCGCGATCAAAGCACGCTAGTTTCGAAGATCACGTGACGTCGAAAGAAATCTGTCATAAAGTAAGGTAAGCCAGTCGCAGAAGGTTTACTCCGTAATGCCGTTCGCCCCAGCTCTTGGGAAGGGTTTGAGAACTAACCACCCTCTTTTCTACGTGCCTCTATCCAAGCAAATCTGATCAGGGTGGTATGGTATGGTATGGTTTAGACCAGGTATTAACGATCCACGTGGCAATTTTTGTCTTTGTGAATTATACAGATGTGAGCCCCTGGGCTTTGGACAAGTCAAAAATGTCCCTATCAGTATATTCTTCCGAATCTCTCCAGTTGATTGTAGTTGTAAATTGCTGACTATGATCCTGGATCGCTCTACATCCATCTACGATTAGAGCTGCTTGCGCCGCAGAACAAGGGTCTCAACTGATACAACTTCAAATTTGATCCTGGGCTTGCGTATACAATGTGCAAGACTCAAGTCTTTGCGTGAAGACTGATGAATAGTAATAGAAATGCTGGAATATGTGTCTGACATTAATACGGGCTATCAACCCATCCCTTCCTCGGGCTTTGTGTTAACGCTGTCCTGGAAAAACCTGAACTCCTGCTTCTTACAACGCTTGTACTCAGACAAAGTCGCCGGGTGTTGCAGACTACCTTCCAACTTCATCCTCTACCAGGTTCAGCCTCGACCTCTCCTCTTTCGACAAAGCAACCTCTCCGACCTCTTCTCCCGGCATAACCATCTTCCCATACACTCTCCCCACAAAAGGGTAGCGCCCACTGTACGCGAAATCCATGAAAGCAAATAAGAACGGGTTCCCATTGTCGTCCTTTACTTCCTCTCCAACGTACTCGCCATTGACCTTCTTCCTCCTCTGCATCGCGACAATCAGAATGTCTTCGACTGCGATCGCTTCGTCATCCATCCCTCCGCTCATGGTCCCGTCCTCCAATTCAAAGGCGGAGAAAGTGCCAGAGAATGGGTGATAGAGGCATGTGAGCTCGCAGCTGAAGCTCCGAAAATGCAAATAGACGACACAGATATGACAGCCGTCGTCTTCGGCGAACGGTTCGCCGACGATGTGAACCTGCGAACTGGATTCGGTAACTTCAGGGCCCGAGTCTGGAATATCGGAGAATGCAAGTGAATATGTTACATCGATGGAGGGTATGAATCGACGGAGAGACTCTTGGCATGACGGTTCGGCAAATAACTGGAGCTTCTGGTCTTGCGTTCCTTGGGTTTCTTGCTCAAGCGACGGAATGGGCGAGTCGAAAGAAGATTTTGTGGTGCACTCTTTGATTGACGTTTCGGTGGTGGACATCTTGAGTCTCTTCTGATGTGAGGCCTTCGACCGCAATGACTGCCACTGACTTGCAAAATAGCCGAAGAAAAGCTGCGCGGAAAAATCCAAATTTCAAACGAGCGACGCAAAAGATTAAATAAGACCAACAGATCTTGCATGACGCTGGTGATGGCGGCAAAGTGTATCAAAGCGGAACAATAAAGATCGTCGGGTGTTGTTGGATCTGGTGGAGGGGAAGGAATCCTTCAGGAGCCCAGGAGCCGCAAGTCTCTACAAGAGGGTAAAAACAGACGACACCCAATCCTTGCACGCTCCAAAAGGGTTTCACGACGCGCCTAACCCATCAAATTGGGTCTTCCTGCATTCCTGTCTCATCCTTTGTGCGTGTACGGATTACGAATGATTCTTTTTGGGATTAGGGTGCGAGCGCCTCACTGCTCTGCATAGACATGCGCCATTCGCAGATCCCACATATGCATGCACCTCCAGCCCGATCGACTTCGTCGAGACTGTGAGCCAATGAAACACAAGCCTTGTATCGCATTGCCAATTTCATCCCAACAACGAGCGCAGGATTTCCAGACACATCTCTAGCTCAAGAATGTTGAAGCAGCAGTCTGGCCATCGGTGTCGTCCACCTGAGACCTGGCTATTTATTGCCTTGACGCAGGAGCCCCACTCATCAAAAGCTACCCATCACATACATCCACGCCCTCGCAAGATCAATGCGAAACTTGCCGCCATGACCTCCAGCTGCCCATTCCTCCCTCGCGTTCCCAGAAGGATCATCAAGCTATCTCCGGTCGTCCGTCCAACTCCTTGTCCTCCTCCATCATCCACCAATCCAAACTCCTTCGTTCTCAAAGTGGTCAACACCCCGACCCCACTTCCCATCAAATCCTGACAGTATAAAAATTCTTCCGTTGCCCCAAATCCGTCATGCCCACCATCACCATCAGCAGAAAGGGAGGGATACCAGCCATCAACACCCACGTCGCACTCCTCCATTTTGTGCTCATATCATCTCTACGAGAACACGGTACAAGCAGGAGGCGTCAATCTCACGAGACATATCCACCAATTCATAATTTGCGAATTTCCCCCTCTTACTCATCGACCTTGAAATACCACATCACGGTATCGTATGAGTAGGTTATGCCGTGCTTAGCATATGCTTATTAGCGGATTCTTCGGCGGGCGACACGCATTCGGTGATCGGATCCGCCCAGTATGGAACCGTCTATCCAGAAAACGCGGTAGGCAATGTCTATTGGTTCAACTTGGTGTGCTTGCGGCGATGGTCTTTCCGCACTGGAAGGTGTGAGATTTACTAAGGGTTTGCGAAATAGGAGAGCGAAATAGGACAGGATATGTAGATTTGAGGAACAGAAATGCTGGCGGGATTTGTTAGGAGGATCGTCGTTTTCTTCGCGAAGGGAGGAGGAAGGTCGCTCCATGGGAGTTCCTTTCGGTGAGCTGGGCGGGTTCAGGACCTTTCAGTAGGGCGTATTATGCAAGTAAAGACATTTGCCACGAAAGATAAGCAAGATAATTACCTTACGAACGGCAAACCGTGCGCCAAGCCTTCCTCCCTTCATCGCGACCTCTTCAAAACAGACATTCTTCCCCCTCCCCAGTAACCATCCAACCGCCTTCCTACAGCTCTGTACGTGTGTGTCTCCGAGTCCTCCACCATAGAACCCTCTCATACCGGAATCCGCCTTGTAGGACTCGCTTCCTTGCCGGCCCCCCGTGCCACTTCCATAGCACCACCACCGCCACCAACTCCCGATCCCGATCCCGATCCTTCTTTTAATTCCCCGTGCCAACTCTCATGTCCTTCCCTCCTCCTATCCTTTTCACTTGCCAGATTCCCTCTTCAGAACTACAATCCTCTACGCTCCTTCCCCCCTTCCCACCCCCAACAGCCCCCTTTTCCCCTCCTAACACCGCGGTTCGAGAGATCCTTTCCCCTACCCGATCTACAGTTTACAGTAGTAGTAGGCGAAACGTCTGCCCCTTTCCTTGGGTATAGGTCTCCTGACGGAGTAGGACTTTGAGGATGGGGAGGGGGAGTGGGAGTGGGAGTGGGGATCGGCGGTTGTTGGGTGTGTGTGTCCTTTGATTTGACAGTTCTTGTGGTCTAGGGAGGGAGGTGGATGCGGGGGATGCGGATATAACGACGTGAGGTTGCAAGTGGAAGGGGTGTTGTGCTTTCGGAGCAGGACGGATTTGATTGGTACCATGCGGGGTCGATGAGAGTGGTCATGACGCAGAGTGTGGGAATCCTTATGGAAGTGGTGGGTCTTTGACATCAAGAAATGATAGATATCGGTGGGAGACGGGGGCAATTGATGTCAAAACATGACCATGGCGAGAGCAAGGCTCCCCTGGCTCTGACGTAGCAATCTCAAGTTCGCATACCATTGCTCTCTATGCTCGCTAAGTCGAAAGTAGCACCGCAAAAAGGTCCAAATCGCTATGCCAATATGCCTCCATCTATGCGCCATCTTCGTCCAAGCCCGTGGTCTCAATCAGAATCATCGGCGATTCCACCCTCGTCGTTGCCATATGGATCCTCGTCATCATCATTCGCGTCGTCACTACTCTCGTTGATCCCTTCCTCTTCCAACTCACCTGCAATACTGTCAAGCGCGTTCTGCTCGTCTGGATTCGCAGTTCCTCCGATTTTACTGGCGCCTTCGTCGTCTCCATCTTCTCCCACCTCCCTTTGAGCATCAACGTCTCCGTTCTTGCTCCCAGGACTCGCGGCCTGCAATGCTCCCGACATCTCCACTCCACTCCCGGGACTGCCGGCGAAAAGCGCATCACTCCCTCTCCTACTCGTACTGCTTGAGCTGCCCCCATAAGTGTTCGCAATGTTCCCATAATTAATCTTCTTACTAAACCCCCGCTTCACCATCATCTTCATGACTGCCTCCTGGGGACTGCCCGCCACAGGCATCCCTTCCTCGCCATCTTCTCCGATATACGCAGTCATGTCGCCTATTCGCTTCCTACGCCTCTGCCGACGAGTAACGACTCGAGCAGTGCCATTCTCTTCGGCAAGTTGTTGTTTGAGGATCTTGGCGGATTGGGCACGTAAGTAGTCTCGGTTTTCGTGCGTCCAGATACGGGTCTTGATAGCGATCTCGGACGGAGTGAGTAGGCAATTGGATACTTCGGGGTCATCTGCGAATTCGCTGTCGGAGATGACGTCCGTGTCTGGAATAACACGGCGAGGCTTGACGTGAAGTTCTTGCTGGGTTGCTGGAGGAGAGGGTGGACTGAACTCTGATTCGAGGGCCGAGGTGAGAGCTGTGGCATGGTCAAGTTTCATAGGGTCTGTAAGTGCAGCAGTAAGTTCGGATCCAAGTAGTGGATCGTTGACATTTAAGGATGAGTTATCGGTTTGACTCGCTGCAGTAGTTTTCAGTTTCTTAGCTCCCGGTAGGCGCCCTCTTTTGCGCTTAGCTGGAGTCTCAGCCGTTGCCTTGACACTGGAGGAAATGGCTGTGGACTCTTCTGTGGTAGAGTTCGCATTTCTCGGTGAAGGAGAGAAGTCTTTCTGCACTGGAGGCTGAGGAGATGTTGCGAGGAGACTGGGGTCGATAGGCAACGATGGAGGTGGCATGCTCTGGCTGTCAAGCTGTGCTTGACTTTGCGTATTCGCTGGAGTGTTCAGTTGGCCGTTGGCTTCCGATGGACAAGTGGATGTTGCTCTTGACGAGATCACTGTAGGTTGGATGCCATCCCCATCATCGCCATAATTGGCGTCAATCTTTTTGCGTTTTCGACCGCGCTTCTTCTTACCATCCTTGTCTTGCGTGAATGCTGGTGGATCGGCTGTACGCTCAAGATCGATAGAACGGAACTCTTCAACAGTCAAGCCACTGCTCTCGGTAGCCCTGAATTCATCGAGGCGATTAAAAATGGTCTGCTCCTGCACTTTGACTATAAAAACCATTTCTCGAACGCTTCGACGGAAATTGTTCATACGTGCGGCCAAGATCAACGCAGCGCCACAGACACCGGCTGGCCTACGACCAGGGGTCATCCAGTCACGATTCATACGCTGGACGATGCGGACGGCGTCATTGGCGACGCGCATGGTTTCACTTCCAAATTCGAGGCGCTTGGCGAAACGGAGAATCAGATCTTCAGGATTGATTGGTTGGACGACAAAGCCATTACCGTTGAGAGCAAGAAATTGAAGATACTTGGTGTACACGTGTCCAAGGTCGAAGACGTTGAGCTGTCTATTTATTAGTGCCAATTCCAGAGTGAGAGGAGCTGACACTTACTCCCAATATGTCCGAGAAATCAATCAGCATGAACTCGTTCGGGTGGGTCTGAACTCGGCAAGCAATGTATAGAGCGACAGCAGCAACACTCTTAATCCTACGACCCTGAATGAAACCACAGGGGCCGATGGCCAATTGGTAGATCTGCATGGCGTGGTCTCTGATCTGGGCATTCATATTCAACGATGTACCAATTCTGACAATGTGGTTGTGACCTAAGTATTTTCTCAGCCGATCATATCTGACACATCTGTGCCGATTACTCACCGTACTGTGCCGTCAATTCTCGGCTGTCCGTGGCTCTGTCCTTGTCGATAACATCTCCTCTTTTTGCGAATGCTTGATCAGCACCAACGTGGAAACCGTGGACAACATGTTGACCGCCTGTTGCAAGACCGTAGGTGACTTCGGCGACCATAGATAGCTCATCAATCACAGATCCGCATGCACTGCAGATCAGCTTGCCGTCTTCTTCGACTCCCTTTTTCTCATTACACTCTGGGTTAGGACAGTCTTGAGCCTGAAGCCTTCTAGGCCCCGGAGTTGGACGTCGCTGTGGGTTTCTGATGCTGTCTAGTCTCTCCATGGGCCTCTGGGGCCGCGTTGGCGGCTTTTTGATCTGGACGGCTGCCGACATGATATAGTAAATGGACTTTTTTTTATGCCAATTACATGGGGAATGAAAGTGCAAAGTGCAAATGCTCAGAGTATATTTTGGAAGCCGATTGGGACAGGATTAGTTCAGCAAATGGCTGGGCGGTGTTGTTCAACAATATCAACAATGCAATTAGCATCAAACCCTAAGATTGGTAGCAAGAACGTCCGATCAACCGCTTATCCATCTCAAGCGGGCTGCAGGAGAGTATGTGAGTGTGATGATAATATTGTCATCATTGTTGTCGAATATTGTGGCAGCGTTGGTTCTGTGGTGGACTGTGAGCGGGGTTTGACTCACAAAAAATTTAATCCCGGGAAGTGGCGAGATTTAGCCGACTGATCGACGCAAGGCTGGGTTCCCTCGGTTCGATCCTCACTCTGACCAGCTCCAAGGCAACAATATAATAGTATTTTGATCAAAATATCTTTCCACGTCCACAACATTCCATTTGACACCTGGAATCTGTCGAAAAATATATGCTTGCAATACGCAACCATCCGAGCAGACGTCATCGCTACCACGATTTCAGAGCAGATCAATTTGTAGCATGTGGTGGGGCAAAAGTCCCCAATGGTGCTCTCCAAGTGCACTATCCGGGTAGTTCCCGGGTGACCTACTATTCCACGACGTCTTACTCCAAGCTCTCATTTCATGAAAAATATTATACTTGCACTGGCGAGCACGTTATAATTGCACGGTCATATGTCTCTGCCAATGACACTTAAATTCTGCAATTGTGTCAGAATTATGCCCGACGTATATGATTGCCAAGCCTCTAGGTGCTGCTGTTGCAGAAGCTGCCTTACGATTTATCTTTGGACCAGAAAGTGCCGCTTTCTTGAGACGAACAATCCTGTTTATCGACGGCAGGCTATGTTTGTGAAGCTGACACAAGAGGTGTGGGATTAGCTATCCTTATTGACTATTGAGACATTTTCATCTTTTTGCATTGTGTTCATCACCCTCGAAGTCGCTCTTGATCTCCGTCAGAAGAGGCTTTCGGACCAGCCTTGGACCATTCGTTGTCGAGACCTCTTTTGACCTTTGTAGGTTTGTCTCTGCCGGACTGGTCAAAGACTATAATGGAGTTCAATTGAACCGGAGGCGGTCTTTTGTAGTAGCAAGACGAAACATTATCATTGGTAGGTTTACGCAGATGGAAAGCAGCTCTGGAAACTAGCTGACGAACAGTTCCCGGTATGATGAGGTAAATCGTCGTAGGCCCCTGGGTGAGGCTTCTCTTCAAACGTTTTGCTTCTTTTCGCTGCACCATACGAGTACGGAAAGGGCCTGGTCACGATATGACTGGCCCTGGAGGTTTCAATTGCCGGCTCGTGAAAGTCAATAATCGCGCAACAAGTCAGTCAAATCAATCTTGAATTCTGAGAAGAGCATACAATCAGCTCCTCTTATCTCGCGGGCAGTATTAAGCTTAGAGGCGCAAGTGTTCAGCACGCAAAATCCGGTACACCGTACACGGGGCTCGGATTCCAGGCATTGCACAAGCACGCGCTCCAATGCAGCTTTTCGGGGATTATGCCGCATAGAGTACTTTTGATTGACCCCATGTCAAGAGTCAAGACGGCACACATGCGCTTATCGCTTCTGGGTTCGACATATGCATTGTGCTCGCATATCTATGTCACTATTCCCCGCACACTGATGTGGGATTGCTGACGCTGGAATGTATGTCAATATCAAGGTTGCGGAGGAGTGATAACGATGCTGCCTATGAAGTCGTTATCGTCAATGGGGACACTTTTCCACTACTTCTTATCCAGCACGTCAGCATTACCCCTCGAAGCCCAGCGCCTACCTCCCTCTACTCTGTCCAAGCGAGCTGATCTCGAAGTGCGCTCCTTCTAGCCTATCTCCGCATCTTCTAACCATAATCCAGCAAATTGACTGCCCTGGCAACCTTCCTTTGCCACCCTACCCTCAAGCCCCAGTCTTCATGAAAGCTGTCCGCATCGTCGCCGAAACCCAAGCTCCCACCGCACTCATCTACACCGATGCCTGGGGTGAAGAAGAGGTATCGAACACCGGCTTCAAAAAGCCGTATATAGTGACAATGCCTAGAGGTCACTAGCTTATACACTTATATAGTTTATCCTGGAGCGCGAAGGTCTCTGCACCCGCGCCGGCTGCAAATGCAATTCCGGACTTGTCGTTTGCAATAGCTTCGATTACATCTACTTCTCGAGGACGCTTTATGATTGGTATGCGATTGAGTGCTTGGCTACGTGTACATGCAAGGCCGTCGAACCGGCTCCCCCACAAACCATCGACTTGACTGGAGAAGGGGGCAACGTTAGTGTGAACGTCATTGAGAGCCCGGGAAACAGGCATCCGAATACGGCAAACAGGTTGAACCCCGGCGGGACGGCTGGGGGTTTCGCAGGCTGTTTGGCGGGCGAGGCGACGGGTTGGACAGTAAAAGGGCTGGCGAGATGCTGTGCGGGATACTCATTCCACGCGCTGACGGCGCAGGAAGCGTATGCGACGTATGGAGTCGCGCCTTTTGCGAGCGATATTGTTGCTGCTGCGGCCACCATTGGGGTCTGCGTGAAGAATGTGTAGATGCTTTTGGCTACCAGTCCGTTATGAGAGACGCCTGATGAGATAGACATTACTCGACGATGGCGTTGGCTATTTAGATACCTTCTTTTTACCTTGCATGAATCGAACCTCCATGATCCTATGCCTGTACGGAAGCGAGCGCCCAGCTGGCTGTCCGAAGATAAGGTAGACCGTCCGGGGAGCTGTCCAGGCATCTGGACGGACTGCTGGCCCATATTTTATGAGGTGGGCGAGATAGACCTGTTTTTGGTGTAGCGTATCTTTGAGCAGATAGCAAAAGGGCTGACAGAGAACCTTCTTTCTCCATGGCCACAGTAGCAACTATATTACTATTCAACAATCAGATCCTCATGACGACTACTGATACTACTACTGACAATAACTCAAACGTATCCAAAGTTTCTACTGTTCGTACGATTCCATCTAGCCTCGCCGTAAGGACCTCTTTATCCCTCTACGGATCTGCTAAGAACACACGAAGTGAAGTCACTCGACGACCAATGACTCCATCAAACTCCTCTCGACACCCCGGGATAATAGTCCAGACTAGTCTATGTATTTGAACGGACTATTTGGAACACTAGGCGCACTGCAAGGGAGTAAACATTCTACTAAGCCCCAAAATGTCACCGCACGCAAAACCATGAGATATATCGGTGCCGTCTAGGCACTCCCTTTCCTGGTCGAGTCTAAAGGTGTAGGCACGCTTGACTTTCTTCTTGGCCGTCTCGTCAAGCTTTTCCAGTATATCATCGGCATCAATAAGATTGTGGTCTAACACGGCCAAATAGAGTTCATCATAATAGGGAAAGGCAATGCGACTGGCGCCTTGAGTCGTTCCACTATGGGGCAGGGCAGCCGGTTGACGAGGCATGTGATCATGCCCATTGGCCTCTAGTATCTCAGCTCCTTCAAGGCAACAGGCCACCCTCAGGCTGAGGGCGGATAGGAGATCACAAAGCCTTGTCAATAAGACCAGAAATCGTGCTGTGATTCGTGCTGGCGGGACCCATCCGGACAAACCCATCCCCACATTCCTTCAATCTTTTTAAAGTCATAGAGAAGAGGCTTACTCGACTCAGTAAACTTGCAACTCCCTTGGATGGTTGACTGCTGCTACCTGGCTCATTGCTATGGCCCTTATCGTCCACTTTTTCGCGCTGATGGACTGGGAGAGAGGTCAGCAGTGCATTCCCGAGGTGTAGCAAAGGGTCGAAACAACGTTCCCCAATACTAGATCTCTGGAAGGATACTATTGGCCTTGAAGAGTATTGGAGATTTTCCGCTTCCGAGAGCTCAGCCCCCCAATGCTTCATTCTAGAAGCTGCTCTGCAAACACAAGGACCGGATACTTCGATAGATATGTCTTCGAAGGACAATTGAGCGATACTAGGAACAGTCCATACCCTAGAATGTCGAAAGGGCGGATTTGTTCATGATTGACACTACTGGCACGACGGGATGAGCATATGCATACTAAATTCAATGATGGCATCAAAAAATCATGAGGTATGGTGAGAAGAAGGCTGATGAAGGAAAGGAGTTGCTGATGAGGTCTCAGATTCTTCGACCGTCACGTGTTTCAGGCTTGCTTCCTTTCTAAAAAGTAGAAGTGTTCCGATTGGGCTTTGCAGTCATCCCTCCATCCCTCCATCCCTCCATCCCTCACGAGCGCCGCGACCAACTTTGTTACATTAGCGCTTTTCCAACCCAGACAGCATCAAATTTGCAAAAGTCTCGAAACCGTTTCGAGTAATTAGAGATGAGAACGTACTAATTCGAGTACTGCTGAGACCAATACTTGGAAAGAAAAGTTCAGCGTTGAGTCCTTTAGCGCTAGTTTCAAGAATTATGCCCTCCGGTTCATTGGCTATCTGAATCATGGAAGCAGGATCACGCGCCTTTGTTCCCAGATACTTAGGTGCTTTGCTACCAATGATCCGCAATGATCTGTAAAAGTAGCGTTTCATCTGCTTAACAGTCTGCCAGCACAGGGCCCGTGCGCGTTACATTACCTTGATGCTCCAAAAAACATCTCATTTCTCTCGTTTTCCATCTTGCTTCTGTATTCAATCTATCACAAACGTGATCACGTCAGCACAACCCATCGAGATAATGGCAGTGTCAAAGATGCCTCATGTCACACCACCTAGACAGACATTCAGTCTGGTAGATTACACACCATCTCCGACCACAAGCCCTCTATCAGGCCTTCTTTCTCCAAATTCGACGAGCGTGGATATCACGTACCAGATTGTCCGCATAAAACCCACCAGCAAAGATTGGCTTACGCCAAAACCTTCGGACCTCATCCAAATCATTGGTCCCGTGTCGAGGGATAACAACTCCATGTCTGGTGACGAAGACGCAGAAGATGACAACTATGGAATTTCTTGCTTATTCCACCTCGCCTGGGGCGACAACTCGGTCCGTCTGACATGTCTGTACTACCCGTCCTCCTCCCTTTTTACAGATTTTGGACGGTGCATAGACGAGACGGCGAATGCGGTCGACGAGGCGGGGCACGTGAGAAGTGTGAATGTTACAATGCAGGATACGGTCTTCAATATGATAGAGACAGGAGGTGAGATGACAGAAGATGAGGATGTAAGAGATGACGATGGAAACCCGTTTCTGGTGTTGCATGTCAATGAAGGGCTTGCCGAATCCACGAGGCTGTATTGTAAGAGAGTAACGGATCGCCAGAACGGACTGACGGACAAAGTTGTTGAATACTTGGGCCGGGAGAAGATCGAGGAAAGAGTGGACGATGAGATCGATGGTGTGGCACAGAGGAATTGGAAGATGAGGCTGTAACTTGTGAGTGAGAATTGATGCGCCGCGTCTCCAGATTCACCGCTGAAGATCGGGGACACTAGAGCGGGTCTAGCCGACCGAAGCATCAAGCCTGCACAAGGTAGCAGAGTAGATATTGACCATTATGAAGATCAATTCTCTTGGGAATGGAAAGAGCTCAGCTGGAGTACGATCAGAGCGCCTGGAGATTGCTGGAATGTACAGCTGCACGTGCTCAAGATAGTCAATGTAAAGCATAAATATACAGACTTCTCAGCCATCACTACCGTTCGACCTAAATGAAGCACATCGCTCCACATAACTGTTCGTGAGATCCAAAACCGGTTGCGGTAGACTGGTTGCTTGGACGATACTGCGAACTTTGACCGCGCCTTCGCTCTCGATGAGCTTGCGGACGGTGTGAAGGAGGGATGGAGAGAACTGTCAATGATAGGTCAGCACTCATCCAGCAGCACCAGCCAGATAAGGTGGTGTCAAACATACCTCGGAGTACCACCGATATTGCCAAGCAACCAGCCGTATAACGCACTGCAGCACTTCTCCTACCCTGCCTTGGCCTTCATACATCCTCAATACCCCTCTCATTGCTTTGGGACTAAACCTGACTCTTAGGCACGACTGGTACGCTTCCACAGCTTCTGGGAAGTGATGGAGTCTTTCCGCAAGCTCGCCTAGGATCTCCCACTCTTCCGCGGATTTGCGGTATTCACCTGGTGATTCCTCGGTCTTAGAGCGTGCCATATCGGTTCGCCAGATTGTGTAAATGCGTAGGTCTTCATAAAGGACCATGAAAAGGTTGTCAAGCCAGCGCTCGCAGAGTCGTTTGTTGTGGAACTGTGTGTAGTGAGATTGGGAAGGGGAAGGCTATAATCGATTGAGCAAGCTCTCAAATGCCAAGTTCAGCTTACTTACATCTTCATTGCCAGCTTTGACTTCTTCGGAGGTTATGGTGTGATTGGGTCTCTCGATCGACTCGTTCGTCAAGGTGGCGTTGCTGGGAATCCCATTGCTTTGTTCGGCCTTCTCCGAATTGGCTGAGCTTGGTGGTGAGACATCACCATCCTGGCTTTCAAGGTTGTCTGTGGTCCCATTGACACGCGGACTTGGAGAATGTAAAGCAACAGTGCTTGCATTCTGATTCGCGGTGGGCTGCTGACTTCCACCAGTCTGCTTCTCGCTGCGATACTCTTCTTCCATCACAAAAACGTGGCTACGTATTTTCAGCAATTGGTCCCATCCAATCTTTGCAGTTATTTCTGTGAGTAAACCGTAGGCTTTAAGAAAGGTGCCTTTATAGCCTGCGGCATGCAGTTTTCGTAATGATGGATGAACCAGCTCGCTGTTGATGGCTTCCTGTGACTCGTCTATCTCATCTAGCATGCTTTCTGGCATGACTGGTAGAATTACTCGCAGGGGCTCCGGCATTCGAGGCGCATCTTTATCCTGATACGTGAACATCGGGCATGAGTTCAGCGTGAGAAGCGCAAGGTCCCATTGCTCTAGGCCAACGTAAATCTCTGCAAGCTTTGCCCACGTACCGAACTCGCTAGGTGCTGCAGTCACACTTCGCTTTGCACAATCTAACGCCCACTCCAACTGCCCCTTGCTTTGACAGAAAGCGGACTGACAATCGAGAAGAGAGTAATCCATCGGTAGTTGCGATATAGCGTCGTGTAGAAGCTTGACAGCTTGAACTTCCTCGTCCGCCGATATAAGAACACGGGCGAGTAGGGACGAGACCTCAACATCCCGTGTCCGAAGTTTTTCGAAAAGATTGATGCCGGATGTATATCTTCCTGTGGTGTGTATGTAATTGAGAAGGCCTGTTGTGAGGTGATTTGAGACGACATTGGGCACTTGGATTTCGGGTTCCGAGCCGAGCTGTGATCCTATGAGAGTGTAAATATAGCTATCCTCCAGAAAATTTTGTCCACATTACCTTTGAAATAAAGTCTTTCGGCAGCGTCGAGAAATTTGTGCTCAACCTCCGTGCTCGTGATTGGGTCAAATCTTCGTACGCCGATGATTTTCTTGATGCTGTCTCCGCTACCATCATCCGCATATGAATAGGCTCTGAGCACGGCGCATAGAAAGGTCTCTAGCCATAGCCCTTCGGATGCCACTCGCTTGTCGCCCCGCTCATCGATGCAGTAGCTCTCCACTCCACCCGGAATTTTTACATCCACCCGCATGTCCAGATGTGAAAACGCATTATAGCAGCTGCACCTGTTATCCTCCATTCCTCAAAACTCAACCGAATTCGGTACCCACCAATATAGGCCAGATACCACTTTGTGTGTTTTGTCCTGCGGCGTATATACAAGGGTGTTGACATAGGCTGCCAAGCTGGCCGATGAGGAAGCGTCAACCCCAGTGACATGGTGGTAGACCCCAAACTGTATCAGTGTTAAAAGATGTACATCGGCAAAGCAATGGGGCCAGTTTAATACCTGACGCCCTCCTGACTTGGCCTGCTTGACAAGGTGTACCAGGTCGGGGGGACCTAATTCGCGAATTGTCTGCAGCGCCTCATTGCGGCTCTCAATTGCGGACTCAATCTCATCTTCAACAATTCTAATGTACAGGCCGTTAGACCAATTATTCGCTCAAGTAAGTGCCAGAACTTACTCTGGGACTGCGGGCACAATCATTGCGCGTGTGGACGTCGGACGACTTTGACCAGGCTTGGAGAAGTCGTCAGAATACCCACCATCCAAGTGAGCGATTGGAATGGTCCATGTAGGTAGTAATCTTCTGAAACAGTAGCTGTAAGAGCGAGCTAGGAATTGATCGACTTTTGAATGTGTCCAAACCTACAAACATTGTTAGTGTTTGTCCTCTCCATACTCTCAGCCTTACTCATTACTAAGCAGCAACGCCAGGGACTACCTTACTGAGTTCTTGGCGGTTTGACGCGACATCTTCAATTTTCGATTCATGTCTTTTCAACACCTGCATGCGCATCTCCCTTCTATGAGTTGCTTGCTTCATTGTATTCTCCATCTTGTCAGTACTCTGTTATTTTGATAATCAGCATGTATGGGTAGAGTCAAGTTTCTCGATTTACAGACGCCTTGCGATGGTACGGAATGCTACTCCAAGACAGCTGCAAATTCATCGTAGTTGCTAAATAACAATAGGCTAGCTTTGCCCCTTTGAATATTGAGATCGAATCAGAGAGTGAAGACGAGATTGATGACAGCAAAGAAATTCAGGTACTGTTTACAACATGAAGTGCCACGTTACACTGAAGCTAAACCCCGTCAGATCGAAGAGGCTCTGAAGCTGTATCAGAATGCTTTGAAATTACATTCCCAAGGTCCTGATTTTTATGACGAGGCAGAAGATGCCTACAACGAGCTGTTTCGATCCGAGATATTTACTTACCCAGAATCACTCTCTGAAGCCCAGCGTATTGAGACTTATGGGGCGGCTGAGGAGCTAGAAGATGATTCTGAGGATGACTTATTCCCCGCAATCACGACTACGTCGATAGGCGTAGATGTTGCTCCAAACAGTCTTCCGCAGATTTTGTATCTTGCATACAAGAACCGCGGCCAATTCCAGCTTGATAAACTGAAAGCCCTTCTTAGTCGCATAGAGCAGGAGATAAAACATGACGACCACTCGACTTCTACGAACCTCGTCTTGGATACGGCAAAATCCAGCTTGAAACTTTTTGTCGAAGCTCTAGACCGAGATGATACAGATCTGGAGCTATGGCGACAGGTTGCAAGGATTGCTGAGCTCTTAGGCAGTCGCCGGATTGCACGATTTTGCTTGGAGTCTGTGGTAGATACTGACGAGGGCGACCTCGACACCTGGACGGAGCCTTTCGGTCTTGAAGAAAGCTTCGCTAGAGAGCAGCTAAAGCCTCTGTTAAGGTCGTTGGATGACCAGCTTTCGGAGTCCCAATTTACTGCAAAATCCCACAAGTCCAGGACCCTGCTTGGCCTGTTGAAGCCCAATGTCGATCCGGTACCGTATCTGCCCCCAAGCGCAGTCAGCCGTCCAGCTCAGCGAATCACGCAACCTGGGCAGAATCAAGTTATCGTAGTTCCTCTCAGGACCTGGGCAAGCTGCGGCAAAGCTATCCTATTTCGACTGACTCAGGAAGCGCAGGGGTTAGTCAATGCAGACCCTGGAGCCGGCTACTCGCTGTACATCCCATCGAGCAATTCAGCAGTGATTCTCCCGCCACTGCTAAGACAAATGCCCAACCGCGATTCTACCACAGATCATAGTCGACAATCATTCGTTCGAAGTCCCACCGAGGATAAAGCGGAATATGTGGATGCGCTAACGGAGGTTTCAACTGCGGATGGACCAGCAGAAGGAAACGAGGACCGACCTATTGACTTGACTGGCTCGGTTCTCCCGCAAGCTATGAAGAGTCCTACTAAAACTGATCAAGTTGGAGATCGCGGTTCCCGGAACGCTGTAGAAGTTCCGCTCACACAAACACGTGCAGAGAACGGTGAAAGTAAAGTCCGAACAGCTGTTACAGTGGCCTTACCAACACGGAAGAGGTCTTCTGAAACAGCTGACCTACCTGACTCTACAGATATAGGCCGTTCGCGAAGCAAACGAATCAAGGCTCGAGGGTCTATAGACCCTGACTCCTTAAAGGACACTACCGCAGAGGATTGGGCCAAATGGTACGAGCAGCAACTACAGATCTATTATGAAGCAGATGATCCAGCTTTCGGCACCATTGGAAGCATATTCGCAAAGCTTGGGTCACAATATCCAGGATCGGTGAAAGCACTTCGTGATATTGTATCGAACCATCCTACAGCATCAAGTAAAGGAGTCGAAAACACAAAGGCATCACTGAATATGGTAGCTCAGGATCTGAAGACGATGCTTGACGGTTGGGACCTGCGGAAGAGCAAAGCGTTTTTGAGTGGACACGATGCCAAAGAGCCTGTTGGGCCCATCGGTGGAACACAGAATCCAGGCTTCACAGCGTTTTTAGAGCATTCAACTCAGGAGGTTCAAGCCTCGTCGAAGCGGCCCCCCTTGCCTGGCGATTACGCTCTAGACAGCTTTGCGAGAAGTCTGAGCAACAGGAGCTGGCAAGGCTTACACCAGCTTTCTTATGAGTGGGTAGCTTGTCTTTTGAGTCCCGGAAAACTTGAGGGAGAACTTGTATCATTGTACGAGGCTTCCTCGTGGCCCGAATCCCTCAAACAAGCCGTCGTGCAATTGCTTGTTAATGAGGACGAGGCCATCTTTTCACAGACTCATCGTGTAGTCGACATGATAGAGCAGGAA
Source organism: Evernia prunastri (assembly GCA_003184365.1). NCBI lineage: Eukaryota > Fungi > Ascomycota > Lecanoromycetes > Lecanorales > Parmeliaceae > Evernia > Evernia prunastri. The sequence continues at coordinate 251,867 of NKYR01000018.1, read as the reverse complement.
ATGAAGGCTGTTGATGATACGGTGGAGTTAGAACGCTCCAAGAAGTCTAAGACGAACCATGTGCAGTTCGTACAGGCTATTTTCGAACTGCATTTGGACGTGTATGGGCGGATCACCAATCCTAGCAGCAAGGTTGATGCGATGACACGGCTTATGCAGCGCGATCGTCTTTGTCGTTGGGCTGCATTCTCAAGCAAGCTCATGCACCAATGGTGTTCGTTACCTGATAGTGAGAGCTGGTCGTCAGGTAATCTGGAGATCCGGTTTATGTGGTCTTCTGTTGTATGCACCAGTCTCCTTGAACCTGCCTCGCGCGATCACACAGTCCTGTGCTTTCAAGATCTGATCCGCATCCTCAACGAAGCACGCCTCAAGCACGGAGACGAAGTTATCATTGAACTACCCAACAATGCAATAATGCCTGAGATCTCCGTGGAAGCTGCGGAGAAGGAAACTTCGAGACTCACGACGTTGGATTTTTTTATGGGTATCTTTAGCTCCGAGAATAATGATTCACTAACCATTATCGAGAGCTTGGAGCCCCTACTTGATCTCTCGGTACAGCAAGTTAAGGCGGTAAACGAAACCAGCTCGAAGAGCATCGAAGGTCATGGCCCAGAAAAGTCGCTGGCCGAGCAGTCGGAGGCACCCACAAACCCGACATTGCTTGAGGCACTGCAATTCCTAAATCGAGGGAGCCTGCCTCTCAAACTCTTTCTCTGGCAGAGATTGCGGAACGCATATCAAGCCATCCATTATCCACCCCAGATACTTTCTTGTAATCTGAGGAGCTTTGCCCTCATTACTGATCACCTCGCTTCCCCCTCCTACACCGATAGCAGTCCTGAGGTTCGCCGCGACAACTTGCTCCAGTGGTTGAACAAACTTGATGATCTTTTGAATCGAATTCTATCAGCGGCACTTCTCCACAGCGATGCTTTCGAGACTCTAGATGCGTATCATGTCCGCGTATCCTTAGAGGCTCTAGCAAGATTACGGGATATTCTGCATGTCTTTGCTCTATGGGAAGACACGATCCGAGTTGGTAAAACGCAGGTGCCCGCCTCTGTGAATCAGACTGCCCACAAAGGCTTGAGCAAGTCAACAGACAAATTTCGTGACATGATTGTCAGAACTTGGACCTTGCAGTACATTCTTCTTAAGGAAGCAATAAAACAAAGCCCGGAATTGTTTACCAATTCGGATGAGATACTGCTTAATTACTTGAAGCGGGTCCACCAGACATTAGGCTTACGATGCTATTGCAGCCTCGCAGATAAGATCTTCCTGAAACTAATGAAAACCGAGCTCGAGAGATTCAAGCTTGCGGAAGGCTGGGACACTGACATGGCTCAATTGGTGTTTGATCTCTACGGTCTGAAGATCTCTTCAACTACTACGGAAATGCAGGATCATGGTTGTTTTCCTGAGGAGCTCGACCGTCGTACCGCGGTGGAAGTCATGGATACCGTCATGCTACATGTCAATAGACTCAGTATCAAGGACTTGCTGAAGAGTGACCTCAAGTTCGCCGTAGACAAGATGCAGCAAGTCATCAAGATACCCAAGTTCACGACAAACGCGACCGCGAGGACCTTCAACTACCGGCTCGCGAATAACTATCTGAAATCCCCTATCAATCCTGTTGATCTGTACCGGTCCTTGCGAGGCATCGGCGGTCTCTGTGGAAATCCTGCACGTAGCGAGGGGTCTGAGATAGCTGCTAAAGGCTGGTACTTCTTACTCGGCCATATCGCTCTTGCCAAATTTCGTTCGCAAAAGCGTTCTCCTGCGGTATCAACGGATGATCTCGAAATTGCCAGAACGTTTTTTAGACATGACCTTGAGTTTGATACCGAAAGGTGGGAGACGTGGTATAGACTAGCCCAGGTATATGACGCCATGATTGAAGAAGAGAGTACTTGGACGGCAGACAAACTAGATAACCACATGGCGGATCTGGCGGTGTTGCAACGAAAGGCTATCCACTGTTACTCTATGGCTATGGCAGTAGGAACACGTTGCGGTGACGCGTCGTTCGAAGGAACGAGCAAGATGGCCGATCTCTGTGCTGACTTTGGTACGAGGATCTACGCATCGACTCGAGAGCCATTTTCAATGCGAGCTTTTGACATGAATGATTTCATGAGGCCTTTCAACAGGGCCGGACAGGGCATGTATGAGAACCATCAGTTCCCAGGTATGACCATGTATTCAGCCTGGAAATTCGCAAGCTTTTTACTTCGTCGAGCTTCGGTTCAGAAACCTCAAGACTGGGTGTAAGTCTAAGCCCTTACCAAACCGTTCTACGATCGACTGATTTGGGTAACAGAGTTTCGTATATGCTTGGCAAGGTGCTTTGGAAGATGCACAGTTATGGCGACAACGTTCTTGGTAACGCCAAGCGCATTGGATATCAATTTGTCATCGATGCTTTTGTACGAGCTATCGAGTCCTGCCCGGACAAGCGGGACAGTCGACATCCTGACAAAGATCCGGTTCTCGAGCCCCATTATAAGCTCGTTTCGGTGGTCCATAAGCTTCGCCTCTCAAGGCGCATTTCGGTAGGATAGTCAGTCTGTGTCCTGTGTTGATCTCGCTGACATGGGCGTGTAGGTAGAGGAAGGATGCCGAATCTTGAAAGCTACGCCATACTCGCGGAAAGTCCCGGATGTCCAGGATGTAGATGATTGGGCAAGCTATATACTGCAAGTCATCAAAGCTCTTAGATTCGCAGACAAGGCAAACTGGCACCATCGCATGGTAGCAAGAGTAGGCTTCGCTTTCAGTCAGAGCTCTCAGAAGAGGAAAGCTAACACCTTCCAAGGCGGCTCACATTATCTATAACAACTCCTCGAACGAAGCACAAGCTGCTCTAGATTCAAGGCATGAGATCACGCAGCAAATCTTTACAAAGACCATGGCCATCCAAGTTTGGAAGCCTGACAACGAACGGGCTGGAAGACACTTTGTCTACACTGGTCGATACGTCAGATTTTTCGTTCGACTTCTCTATCAACTGAACGATAGGACTAGCTTGGAAGCGCTAGCGCGGCGAATTCGCAAGAAGGCTGGTGATTTTGTTGGTCATATTGGAATATGGCAAGAAGTCTGTCAAGCATATCTGAAGGTACGCTCTGGCACTGAATTAATGCTTAATGTCAAAGCGCTAATAAATGCAGCTCCTGCGCAGTCAGCCATACTGCAAAGTACCAGACCGCTATCAGGAAGATATATTCACAGGTATGAATCCGGAAACGTTCCAGCTCAATGCTTCTCGCCTCGAAGCTTCCATACATTCAACAATGACCAATTCTCCAATCGTTGAGATACTACGTGAGGCAATCGAATTCAAGAAATTGAACAACAACTACTTCAAAAGCGGAATTTTTGAGGAGCTCATCGGAGACATCTATGCACATCTTTACGACACATTCGTACCCGAGATCATCGCCAAAGAGACTGCGGAAGAAAACAGGGTTCGAATGAGACTCGTTAATATACTCGCAGCCCCAACCAATGCCGCTGAAACGCCCCCGCCTGACCAACCCGGCGAGCTATCCGCTGAGCGGAGAACCAAAGCTAATCGGGTTACTCCCAGAGAGATCATTCGGAAAGCTGAATCGATCGCTGCTAGGCCCGCACCCACGATCCCAGCTAAGGCGCTCAAATCCTTAGCACCAGCACCTGCATCAGAACAAGACAAAGCTGCTACCAATTCATCAGTAATTGCCGTCGTCGTACACGAAGACCCCGTTAGGGAACCAGGAAGCAGCGTGCCAGGGAGTGTACACGACAGTGCGGATGACGAAAGCGAGTTGAGCGAGGTCGATGATGAGGTAGTGGAAAACAAGCCTGCAAATGCAATAGAGAGTAGGCCTCCGTTGTTTCCGAACCTCGTGAAAGTACGGACGAATGAATCAGCGAGTGGGGACACGAATGGAGGCGGTTTTGTTACAGCGAACGAAGGACCGGATGATGAGGAAGACGACGACGATGATGATGACGACGAAGAGATCGGAGGCCCGCAAGAGCAGCAAGCAGAAGTCAAGGGTCGAGGCCCGGACGAGCAAGTGCCACAGGATAAGGGCGATCCAATGGAGCTGTAATAGGAAACATGACACAATGATACCCTGCAAGTTCTGCGGCAATTCGAGCACAAATAGAAGGACGATAGCAAAAGCTGCAATTTTCCGTATCCAAGCCCACTCAATACCTGTTTTCTATTCAATTAGCATTCTACCACCACAAATTATTTATCACACGTCATTTCTTCATCCTCTCATCGACAATCTTTCCAACCATTCTCTCCAATACCCCTCCTCCACTGTCCCCTTCCTCCAATCCTTCAAAGTACCCCCTAACGCTCTTCTCAACATACTTGCCCACCATATCCACCTCCACATTCACCTCCTCCCCCGCTTTTTTTGCAGCCGTCACCACTCGCTCCTGCGTATAGGCAATCAACATGACCTCCCACCAACCAGCTTTATCATCTACAGCCGTAATAGTCAAACTGGCCCCATCAAGCGTCACGTACCCCTTCTCTACCACATACCTCAGCACCTCCTTTTCTCTCGGTTGGAATCTGAACACCAAACTATTGCCGTCAGGCGTTACAGAGAGGATCTTGGCGACGGTGTCCACATGTCCTTGCACGAAGTGTCCGCCCATGCGCGTCGCGGCACTGACGGCGCGCTCGAGGTTCACGGGGGAGGACTGGGTGAGAGAACCAAGGTTCGTGCGGCGGAGGGTCTCAGGGGAAACACCGACGGTGAATTGGGTGGGTGTGAAGGAGGTTATGGTTAGGCATGTGCCTGGGTTGGGAAATGCATTAGCGGAGTGACAACTTTGGGATGGAAAAGTCAAGGTTGGGACGAAAGGAAAAACTCAGAAACCGGAAAGTACGGTCAGTTAGGTAGGATCCGAGGTAGCGTACCATTGATGCTAATGCTATCGCCTAGATGCGCATCTGTTAGGATCTCGGCGCAGTCGGAGATTGTCAACGAGGTTCCTCCTCCGCCAGCTGCGGTGTCATCTTGCTTTTCGAGGCGGGTGACGGCTGGCTGCGTTAGTTTAGCTGAGAAGAATGCTGGTTGAAATATGGAGAGACTGACTTCCTGTGACTTCAACTATGCCGGTGAACATGATTGACAGTGTGCAGCAATATCTATCGAAGAAAGAAAATAGTAGTTAACCCTCGGGAGAAATGGTGATGATATCGCGGAGCTGATTCCGCATCAAATGTCAAGGTAGATTGCTAGAAACGATCTGCCGAGGTCCTCTGTTCTTCCTTATTGCCATTTCCCTTCCTCCAGTTGAGCCTCTTCAATTTGGCCCACCATGGCTACTTCGAGGATATCTATAGGTCTGACAAGGCACCTAAGCCCTCGTATACGATTCAATGGCTCAAGATGCTCGCTCTGCAGAGGTTTTGCAACAGCTGCAGCGGATTACCCCACACTGCCGTTGGCGGGTATTCGGGTTCTGGACATGACTAGAGTCCTAGCCGGCGTATGTGTGGCATAAAGGAACCTATGTTCGTTTGACTAATGACCTGAGAAGCCATATTGCACGCAAATATTCGGAGATCTCGGGTAGGCATTGTCAAATCCAGTATGATGAACCCACAGGGCCGGCTACAGGATCTTTCCGACCCAGTACTAACGGTGGAATCGGAACAGAGCAGAAGTCATAAAAGTCGAGCATCCTACTCGAGGTGATGATACTCGAGCCTGGGGTCCTCCATATGCAAAACACATTAGGGGGGACAAGAAGGATAGTCCTGGAGAAAGTGCATACTTCTTGTCGGTACGCTTGACAGTGCAAGAAGCTACTGGGGCTCAGCGTTAGTGTGGTAGTTAACTAGAAAATTATAGGTGAACCGCAACAAGAAGTCTATTGGACTTTCCTTCGCCTCCCCGTCTGGCGTCTCGATTCTGCATAAGCTGGTGAAAGATTGTGATATACTCGTCGAGAATTATCTGCCCGATGCCCTGCAGAAGTATGCGATGGACTACTCGACGCTGTCGAAAATCAACCCTTCTCTTATCTACGCCAGCATTACAGGCTACGGCCAGACTGGTCCCTATCGCAAACGCGCCGGCTACGACGTGATGGTTGAAGCGGAAATGGGCTTGATGCATATTACTGGCGCTCGAGATGGACCCCCGGTGAAAGTGGGAGTCGCTGTCACCGACTTGACCACGGGCCTGTACACCTCGAATTCAATAATGGCAGCCTTACTTGGGCGAGCAAGGACGGGGAAAGGCCAGCATATCGACGTAGCTTTAAGTGATTGTCAGGTGGCGACTCTAGCCAATATGGCAAGTTCAGCGTTGATCAGCGGCCGCCCGGACTCAGGGCGATGGGGAACAGCCCATCCCTCTATTGTGCCATACCAAGGGTTCAAGACTGCCGACGGAGATGTTCTGCTCGGTGGGGGCAATGACCGTCTTTTTGGCGTGCTATGCGATAAGCTTGGTAAGCCCGAATGGCCGCAGGATGAGAGGTTCCACACGAACAGCGCGCGTGTGAAGAATCGAGAGACACTGGAAGCGATGATCGAGTCAGAGACGACGAAGAAGACTACCGCAGAGTGGCTGCAGGTGCTGGATGAGAGCGGTATGCCGTATGCGGCGGTGAACGATATCCAGGGAACCATGAATCATGAGCACGGTATGTATGCACCAAGACCACCTCCAGGAACGTACGGATTGATAAGAGGTCGTTCCATAGTGCTCGCCCGCGACATGGTCAAAGAGATCGAGCATCCCACCTGTGGTCCCATGAAACTTGTGAATACGCCAGTGAAGTACTCCTACTCAGAACCGAGCATACGGACACCACCACCTCTTCTAGGCCAGCACACGGATGAAATACTTAGAGACATCTTGGGGATGAACGAGGGTGAGATTAAGGACTTGAAGGCAGAGGGCGTTGTTGCATAGCTTCCACCTCGCGAGGATTTGTTTAGAAGCAAGTCACCAGTAATCCGCAACGGCGCTGCGCATCCAGGCTTTGGTATTGGCACTGTCTGTGGGTATCAAGCGGTAACATCTAGACCCAGCTTTCAGAGAGCCTTTTCTGGCACGATCTGTACATATCACATCGCATATTCTTGCTGGAATTACACGTTTTCAAACCAACAGAGCCCGTTTAGCAAGTCCTATGAGGACAACTCGAGCCGAATATGTCAGCCGCGATAAGCTGAAACCCATTTGGACAGAGCCCTCGACGAGGACAAGTCTAATAGATCCTCGGCATAGCACGTGTCAAAATGTTTAGCATTATCACCCGTACAGCTACGCGATCTACAGTCAGCACGCCTTCACGAGGACAGGAACCAGTAATGTTTGTACATATCATAAATTCGTTCCGTATCTCTAAGTTTAAAGATTGACAAGAATGGCTAGGTCTCAAAAGGAGATCACTAGCAGACTAATAACACGTCTCCTCGTTGAGAAGATTGGCTTGGGCAATCATGAATAAGGAGGGCAGACGCCATGAAGAGAACAAGCTCGACCGTAAGCAGTGCAAAGTCTACCCACGACTCTCGTCTATGATCTAGCTTGTTCCGAGATAAACCGGTCGCCGAGACCGCGGATTCTGTTAGCGGCCGCACTTTGGCTGCTCGGCGAGTCGCGGGTCTAAGGCGGAGACCAAGCTGTGATGGGCGATTTGGTGGCAGATGAAGCATTGCTTGAGTGGGTGGCAGATGTTTCAGCGGACTCGGTGGCGGACCAAGACGAACGTCGTAGGCCTGTGGCGCCAAACGGTGCTCTCGTTGCCACCTGCTCCTGGAGAAGATGGATTGTCAAGAGACATATGGGGTGTAAAATTCATGGTTGTTCCGATGCCTGAATGATGTGGACAGGAAATTCAAGTTGCTAATCTGTCTGCCTCGAGGAATTGGATGGACCCTGAGATGTGGGTATTGGTGTCTTGGTGGAAGTCGCGCTCTGTAAAGGCGTTAGAGCCGTAGAATAGTTGGGGGCTTCGGCGCTGGTGGAGGATGAGGGGGAAAATGGCATCCCAGCAGTCTGATGTCTTGGCGTGAAGATAGAAGCGCTGTTCTGACCGGGGGTGAGTGGAAACTAGTAGTTCTGCTGGAGAGCCGGACCAAAGCTCTCGCCATGGGTGATCGGATTGGGGGCCGCAGTACTTGTAGGGGAACCATATCCTGTATGCCCTGCTAGAACGCTTGAAGAATGCGTGTGTTGGGTGCCGAGAGGATATGGTGCTGGAGCCTGTGGAGCTTGGTGAGATGTCTGAGTGAGAGACCTGCTGGTAGGACGGTAGCCTTTCAAATGGAAATACCGATTCAGGCAACGCTCAGCATTGCGATGACGAAATTTGCGGTGAATATCTGAAAGCGTCTTCCCGTCATCACCCAAAGCGCAGAGTTTCCGGTCCTCCTCGGCAGTCCAAGGTCTTTCTGCTTCATGGTACTTGGGACCCATCTTGCTGATGGTATGTTTGCGCTGACTTAAGGATCGATGCTTACGCTTGTCTTTGAACAAAGGCGTTTCAGCAATCTCCTGCCAGCTTAGATCCTCTTCGCCCTTGTGGCAGAGGGCCCAGTCCTCATCTAGTGAGTATTGAGGCTTTCCTCTCCCCAGGCAATCATCCTCTTCCTGCTGGTCATCCTGCTGCGGTACTGTTTGCCTCGGGCTCGCCGCTGACACTTGTGACAGCACGTCAAGACGAGCGTGTAAGGTGTTCCGCTTGAACAAAGATTAGCGTTCATTTCATGCTGGACAGCTATTGGCTTACAGCATCATTACACCTCATTCGGTCCTCGAAGCTCCAACTCCTGATGATCGCCTCTTGAAACATAGCGCAGGCTTGCTCGTACGCACGTATGGCTTCTTTGTGATTGGATTGTTGATCCAACGACTCCGCGTAGTATGCCATGTTCAATGCTTGGGACATGTTAGTCAGGGGGCTCGGATGCTGCAGACTATCATGCTGTTGTGTGGGTGATAATGTTTGGGCTGATAGGCTGGAAATCGTTGATGGAGAGGCTATGTGCCCTTGAGTTGTTAGGTCAGGAGATGAATGTTCCCGTGCCGACTCGTGAGATGCCATAGGAGCAGGCGTTCTGGATTCTATACCGATAGGTTGCCGTCTGGTCTCCTGGGAATAATCATTCAAGTAGCTTGCTTGACGCTTTTGTACGTCCATTGAAGCAGGTCCTCTGGTTAGTGGCTCCATGGACTGTTGTGCAGTCTGCGAAGATGATTCCCTGAGATGCAGAGGCAAGATGGAAACATTTTCGTACCTAGACTGGTGGTAGTGGTTGGGTTGATAGTGTTGGTACGGATGACCAGCTTGAGACGGCGGTAAATCTCTCGCACCACTCCCTTGGTATCCCGAGGGCATAGCGTGCGACTGTGGGTAAGGGAGTAAGCCCATCGAAGAAGCACCTCTGGTTACCGGAGTCATAAACTGCTGTCCGTAGCTTTGGGCATAACCGTGCGGGTGATTACTATGGCAGGAATAGGGGCCCATCGAAGCAGTTCCACCGGTCGTTGAGTTCGTGAACTGTTGGCTACTTTTGTCGCGAGCTGGGAAGATATTGAAGTCTGCGTGGAGACGAGAAGGAACACTACAGTCCTTGACTGGATCCCACATCTTGGCTCTCGACAAGGGCTCATCATCGATTGGATCTCGTTGCCGCATACGGCCAGCAGCTCTAAAGGGCGAGGAGTCTTGCTGCTCGTTAGGGATGCCATCCATGGTCGAAGTAGGCTGGTGGTACGGGATTCTGCCATCCGTGCCTCGATCATTTTCGTAGGTCCCCCTAAGGAGGTCATAGTTGGCACCATTCAGAGATGCTTGAGCTTGGCTGGCTTGGCTTCTGTTGATTTCGTTCGGGGAAGAGTTAATCTGAGTAGGGGATAGCACAGAGCTCATCGAGCCCTCGAGCTCCTTCTCCTGGACCATTTTGCTCTCAATTTGCTAGTTTTTGACGGCGGCTGGTTGGGCTGGGTTTGATACCGTTGATTTGAAATAATTGCAGTGTCAGAAAGTCAAGGTGGAAAAGGAACGGGAGGGAGGAGTGGGAGATAGTCCAGCCTTGGTCGAATAGCTATGACACACGCGTGAGCATCACTCAACCCCCAAGCTAATGCAGCTCACCACTGATGTGCGTTATACTATTGGTGGCTTTGTTCAAAGCTCGGAATGGATGGGGTATATCCAGAGCTCCCAATGCCTTGTTCGAGAGCCAATCACCTAAAGTAAAGCGTTAATGACGATGGGTGAAACCGGAAGCAAGAGTTACCGTACTGGCCATGGCAGGTCTAACCTGGTAGGTATTGCTACATACATATCGGTGAGAAAGGCTATCCCTAGATAAGGGCAATCCACCCTTTTTGCTCCGACCCCTTTGCACCATATTGGTGGCAGGTAACTCGCTTTTCAAGTATGCGAAGTGACGATTGGTTTGTAAAGTGTCTGTCTAAATTTAAGAGTCATTGCTGCCATATGGATCAAGGTAAGGTCATGGGATCTTACCATAAGGGCACGTTGGCCATGCTTTAGCCCTTACGCGTCGTTAGTGCTGCCGATATTTTGGAGGTTTTGGACAGTCTCGGGAGCATCTGTTATGCAAAATTTAGTGATTGAAAGAGCGTGTGATTGCAGATACGAGAGACCGCTAGCAAGCTGCGTATCTGTGCCTTCTCACCTTCGTGAAATATACATTGCGATAATGCAACTAGTTCGTTGACCAATAAGCTTGGTAATGGCAGCTGCATGACGCTTGAAACCGTTGAACAATGGTACTCCAAGGGCCAAAGACCTTCGTCTTGCAGGTCCATGGTCTGAGGATACCGTTGCTAAACAGCATTGATGGCCGTGCAAAGGAATATACCAATGGCTTTCAGAAGCAGAATATGTAACAGCATGGGGTAACCTGCGACAAGGTAGCGAAATATTTCACCACAGCGTTAATGATTCAAAGGGATCGTGGAAGAGCAATTTCCATGGGTCGGAGGACCCTCGGCTGAAAACAATCTTAGGTGGTTTAATTCTGCATTGGCCACCTAAAACTGTGCCGTTCCCATTCAACGCAGCCGCCCTTAAAACTTGCCGAGGCAGTCTCTCGATCCATGGCCCTCTGACCTGGCTTCTAAGTACTCGTGACTTGCTTGTTTTCATGTGACTTTCGAGCATCGACCGGAACAATGATTGGTGGGAGTGCTCTCTCCGGGAAGAGTATTCAACAGCAATCCAATTCAACCTGGGCGTGGCAACCGGCAAACCAAACATCCTGCCAAACGGTCTACAAGTAGGAGCCGTAAGACCAGCAAGGCAATAATGAGTCCGACCATTAGTGGGAGTTCATGGAGCTTAGCAGGATTTGCTGACCTCCAGGTCGACGACACCTTCAGCGTCTGTCAGGCAATGGCCATTAGCTGTTGAAGCATAAATCTAATAAAAATCTTGGGGTGAGCCAACGAATAAGGAAGGTGAGCAAATTTCGAAGCAAGGCGAGAGAAAAGAATGCAAAGGGTCAACTGACGCCAGAGTCTCAAACGGCTGGGAGGACTCTTTCAGGAATAGCTCGCCATCCCCGCCGGATAGAATGATGCTATCTAATTTTTTTGGAGACGGAACAGCATTCACATGGGGAAGTACTTCGGGTTGGTGCAGTATGAAGGCTTCGGCGTCAAGTCGTCGACTCTGGCCCATGCTGCGTTCTCAGCGTGTGCAGGAAGAAGACTTCGGATTCTTGCCACGGTGGGTTTTATTCCTATGATCAAGATCCTATATAGGTATATGTTATATGATATATGATGTATGCATAGGCATATGAACATGAAGATATAAAAAACGATTTCTTCAATTTGCAACTAGGTGCTTCCTAGTCGGGTAAGTTAAGTTCAAAAGTCGATGCGAATTGCGGAGCTGCGCAAAGTTATGCAAAAATTTGTGCCAAGACCTCTCCGCGGAAAACGTTCCGCTACCACCACCAGCTACCGCTAGTGATGTAAACTTCCTCGTAGTTATTATCGTCTTCCTGCAGACGATGATAAACTTGACCTATACTCAATCCTCTGCCTCTCCACGGAGCTCCCACTCTATCATGAGTGGAGAGCTGCAACAGTTGTCCCGATGAGCTCCACGACAGAAGAGTCGGATTGGAACATGTCTCCTAAATCAAGGCGCCCACACAGTCTTTCCAATACAGAGAACATACGCCCAACATCACAGCCTGTATTCCCTCGCCAGTCTCCCACATCCCAAGTCGACAGCTCCACTCTCTCCACGCCTCGCGCCGGAAGTTTTGCTTCAACAGCTACGCAGATTGAAAAGCAATTAGAAAGTCAATTATCACAAGCCGTAGCAACTACGTTCCCGCCTGCCAACGCCCCCCCGGCAGTAACCCCAAACCCTGCGATATTTTCAAACCCAGCTCTTACGTTCCCTGCTGCGGATGGCTCTGTTGCAGTCAATCACAATGCTCCAGAATGGGAGGCTGCGCGGGAAGCAGTTCTTAGCCAAATGGTCACGAGTCAAGACATTGTCGCTACGCCTACCCCCAAGGTGACCCGGGGAGGGGTCAAGACTGGTGGGAGGCGAGGCAGAGGGGGCAGAAGAACTAAAGTCAAGATCGAAGAGCCGGATGAGGCCCCAAAGAGTCTCGATGGCCCTGTTAGAGCTAAGAATAAAGGTGGAAGACCGCGAGGTAGCAGGGCAGGGGGGACTCCAAGAGGTGGAAGGGGGGGAGGAACGCCGGGAAGCGGTAGAGGTGGCGCAACACCCGGGAGTGGTAGGGTAGGTGTCAATAAAGGGGGTCGGCCTCGAGGTAGTAGAGCCGGAAACAGCGCAGCAGCGTTGGCTGGCCGGCTAATCGGTCGAGGTATCAAGAGAAAAAGGAAGAAAGGCGACGATGATGATGACGATGAAAAAGACGATACAGACGCATCTGAAGAGTTTATACCAATTGCTGCAACTAGTTCTGGTCGCCGCATCAACCAAGTAAAGACTTTCTCCCCTGTGGTTCTCGATCCAACGAGAGGCCTCAGCAACAAGACCCCGCAAAGTGCTGCGCGTGCTCCTGTGCCCGAACCCCCATCGGCCACAAGGAAAGCAAAAAAAAGAAGGAAACCCGGCGAAGCTGCAGTCTGTATCAATTGCGGCCGTGGTCACTCGCCCAATTCTAACATGATTGTTTTTTGTGATGGCTGCAGTACGCCATGGCATCAATACTGTCATAACCGGCCCATCACACCCTCGTTCATCCAGATTGAGGAAAAGGAGTGGAATTGCGCAGAGTGCACGATTGCGCAAGAGGAGAAGGTGCATCTGAGCGGCAAAGTCAGCGCAGACAGAATGTCTCTGTCCGAGAAGAGAGCGTATCTGCAAGGGTTAGAAAAGGCCGAGCTTGTAAGTTTGCTGCTGCATGCGAGTATTCTTCATGAAGATTTGCCAGTCTTTGCACCACCACCTCCGCCACCTCCAGTGCAAATGCTCGACCCTACGGCAGATGAAGAAGAGCTCTATGTCTACATTGAACCGGATCCACTGCCTTACCCTAAGGCTGGCAATGGCTTACTCCTACCGCCGGAAGATGAGGATCTTGACATACTGATCGACGAAGACATTGTGACATACAGTCACCTATGGAAGGGCCATGCTGGTTGGGAGGGGCCTAATGGGATGCGGTGGCCTTTCCCGCAGAGCGACATAGGGGTCATAGGAGCTCCCACCCATCAAATCGGCATTGGAGCTTGAAGGTGGCAAAGAGTCGGGTGGTCCAAGCCAATTGCGGGACGCTGCGTGTATAGCTCGAGCCGATTTTACTCCCTGTATCTATGTATTATTCGTACCTCTCTGACAGTGTCTTCAGCCGACTGGCCAGAAAGTGCCACATGGAACGGATCCTTTAGATTTGACAAGACGAGCTACTTTGAGCTGGTTGTGTGGATTACTTTGAAATTTGACATGATTGCGGTCTGCAGACCACCTTGCTTGGAGGGAGCCAGCGTTATTATGGACTGCGACTCTTTTTCGACGAGCTGCATGCCAACATTAGAACATGACGAGTATGAGTACCAGAGGTAGCTGACGCCACAGCGAGCATTGGCTTTCGCTGTGGTTTGTCAATGCGGAAAGTAGAAACGAGGCCGCCGTGAAAAACTGCCTTGGGTGCCCGCTCATTCTGCCCCTCAACCCCACTTATTAGCGCCAGTATGGGTATTCTGGTATTTAGGTACTAGTGCGAGTAGGTCGATAGGAAAAGGGTTGTACTCGTACTGTGTACATTATTGCTCTGCTGTTGAGTCAGTCTATTCTGATAGGTGATCAGAGCATTTATCACATCATCTCGCATTAATATATTTATTTTGTTTCTAAGTGGCCACATGACTTCGAATTCAATTGTTGGAGGAAAGTCATTCGAGTATGTTGTACTTCCTACCTACTCGACTACTCGTAACTTGCCTACCGAGCTACCTACCTCTTACCTTAGATACTTACTTACCTGAGGCTAAACAACGAGGCTCCAAACCTTCCACCCTTTCCCCGAGTACCTAAGGTAGCTTTGGGGCAACGGACCAACTGCGGGTACAGAATTGTAAGGTACCTTTAGAACCTTAGATTTAAATAATATTATTGTCTCGACTCTCTCGATATGGCAGCAGAGCATGTGAGTCACGAAGAAATTAAGAATAAAAAGACGCTTCCTTTTCTCACCTGTATTTGCCTGGATATGCCTGCCAGCGCGACTTCCACAGTCATTCATCCTCGTGCCAATCCAAACTGCCATCCCTTACAACGAAAATCCGTGTAGTCGTATGCGCAAGGAAAATAGAAATTCCTGTAGGCGCCGTATCATGTAGGTATGAGACGTTGGAATGACATGCAGTTTGGTAAAAGCTTCTGGCGGTGAAGGATTGATGCCATTTGAGCCAATTAGACTTCCTGAAGAAAATTGTTAGCGCGCCAGAAAAATCCCACCCTTAGAGTATGAAGTGATGCCCTTCCGCCCGCTCCTCTCTCTCTCTCTCTCTTTCTCTTCTTTCCTTCTACAACCCACTTTACAGACAACGAAGTCGCACTATACATCTTTACAAAGAGCATACATACATACAAAATCAAATAATACCGTCGATTCAACATGCCTCAGGCGATCGCTGTGCTGTAAAGACCTACTGAAGGGCATGCCGAAACGCATGCCCTTCAGTACTGGCCAGCCCAACGAGTATTTCAATCGACTATCGACGTTATTATCTCTTCGACTGCTTCACAGCATCGCCCCTGAGCACTCGAAGCTCTTCACATTACAAAGCCAGGTCGCGCTCCTCAGTCCTCGAGGCTGAAGGAGAGTTGTGGTCTGCTCACCGCCCTCTCTACGAAAACAAAAGTTTCACCTCAAACGTCTCCAAATTCGCCTTGAAGAGTACACCATTTCCGCAAAATTTCACTATCGACCGATTTGACTATACCGCACCCTCCTGTATAGCATCTGTACACCTGGGGGTTTTAGGAAGGGTAGCACGAGACGGCTATCTACACATCAAAAGTACCACACGACATACACCAGAAATCTCATCATGTCTCGCAAGTCGAACCATAATATTCGTGGGCCCATCAATGCGGTGCCGAATCCAATGGAAATCGACCATGCTTTTGGACATAAAAAGTCCAAGAGAAACCAGCCTCGACCGGACGAGGCCAGCAATCCTAATACAGAGAGAACGACGGCTCACAATTCCTCGCCGAAGCACACAGGAGCACATTGTTCTTCCAGTGCACCGAGTGACGATGAAGCCGACGGAGACGTCAGCAATGCTGACGCTGCCGAGCCAGATGAAGAGAGTGACGAAGATGGGGAGGGCGATGCATATGCCCCGTCTGGTCGCGCCATCAAGGAGCATGGATATCAGGCGGGGCATTCCAATGAAGACGTCTCCGATCCCAAGTCAACGTTCGAGGGAAAGAGGAGCCATAGCCCCCCGGCTTCCAAGGGCGAAATTAATATTACAGAAGCGAAAGTCTACTTGCGCGATTCTGATGACGATGTCTACAATCGTGTAGATCTGATCAGCGATTCAGAGGAAGATGAGCCCAACGTCGAGAAATTAGAGGAAAGGAACATTATTGAGTCAGAAGAGGCTGACGACCTCAACGCTGCGCCAGCGTATCTTGAGGCTTCGGATGGATGGGGAGGTTTCGAGCTCGAAGACCACTTGTTCCTCGAGGATCTTCCTTCTTTTGACGAGCAGTATAGCCGCATTGGTTCAAACATCCTTGACAGTGAGATGGAGTTTTTTCAGTCGGCAAGCGCCTTCGGCGGATTCCCTTCGCCTCCACCACCGACGCCATCCCCTCGACGAGTCCGTTTCAAGGAGCCAATTGCGCAATTGTCGAACGACTCCGACATGGACTCGGATGACGGAGACATCAATGTTCTCTTCAGTCCTGTTGCCGCTCCTACTGTACCGTCAGGACTGGATCTAGATCTAGGTAGCCCATATTTGGAGCACGAAATCGACGATGGCAGCTCTGTTGGAAGCTCCAGCGGCTACGAAAGTGGGTTGCATGACCTGATCTTACCTGCAAAGCTAACATGGTTCCTTTGCAGCTGACTATGGCGACACCACTGATGAAGAAGATGTTCCAGCTTCTGCAACCAAACGACCACAGTCACTCCTTCGTCAGCCATCGCTGTCGTCGCTGGAACGCGAGCGTCAGATCCCGGCGACGCCAGCAGCAAAAGGAAGTTTCAGACTTCTTAGAACACCCCCGGGATATTGCCGTGGCCCACGCATGGGTACTTGGACAGTCGATACCACTAAACCGTGTGCGGTCATCGACAGCACTGGTGAGAATATGATCATTCGCCCCGCCACGCGTCCATCCAGACCTGACAGAATGGCATTGTCAATAGCCAACAGCACCGCAAGCACTGCAACCACGAGTCCAATTGTCTCACAGCCACCATTGGCCACTGCACCTGATGACAGTGGTATTGACCCCAGTGGCTTTCAAAGTCAGGCTTCAATGTACGAGTATCACGATCCAGTCCTTGGGCCAGGCTCGGACATGGTGGCGGCTTCTGCTCCTCTTGTCACTGGCCACAGTCGACAGCCTTCCAAAGATAATTTATTCTCTGCTTCCTCCGTCTTCCTTCCCAGGGATGCAATGGGAAACCTCAGCTCCTTTTTCGTAGTCGAGGACCTGGACGATGATGATGATGACGACGTGAATATCGATGACTTCATTGACTTTGGCGACGACTCCTCAGAAGACCAAGACCAAGCTGTAGGCGATGATTCAGCTCTCACATCGCCCATCACAGCAGACTGCCCCGGCCCAACCCAGCTCAAGACACCATCGCCTGATGCTACAACGGCTTCAGATGACCTTTTGAAACATCTTGATAAGCATTTTGTGTCTGCTTTCCGCCGTGGCCAGCCCCATCAGCAACCTCAATCGCGTTCTCGCCCTGGTAACCTGCCTTTGAACAGCTACTCACTCAAGGGAGGAACGCAAGCTGCTGTAAACTGTCCAATGGGCGCTCAAAAGAAGCGCAAGATGAGTGGAAATTTCAACCATCATTCAACACTTGGGGTCCCAGTTGCCAAGAGAAGAATGATGCATCATCGCTGAGTGCCGACAACGGACTTTCTAGATAGACAAGGGCACCCCAATCACTTTGGATTCGCACGCACCGCCGGCTACGAGTGTGTGCTTCCACATGCGATTACTTACATGAAAAGTACTAAGAGGAGGGAGACTTCACGTTTTGACGAGCTATGAAGCTACGGCCTATCGCTCATGGAAATGATACGAGTTGCGCTTATAATCATTCGGGTTGTCATGTACAAGCGATTCCTGCCTATCATGCACGGAATGTTCGGTTCACAGAGATTTACTAGGAGTTATGCGGGTGATGTAGAGGTCATAGTCCTTCGGATTTGGCTTGGGATACGGATACGATGATACCACTAAAAGTCGTGCTTTTCTTTCACTTCTTTCTACCTTTAGGTTAGATGGGCTGAAACGAGCGTTGCTGGCAACTTTAGTTACGGTTATCCAGCAAGTTGGGACTGATAGAATAGGTTCCTATAAAAAATAACAAGTTACGCATGCTAAACGTTTCGTATGGACCTGCTGGCTCATCACCAGTGACTTTTTTCTTTTACCTTACTTTTGAGGCTACTTTGAGGCTTTGCGCATGGCGCCGCCTACCAGGCTTATAAATGTTAATAAGCTCCATCAGACTAGAGTACCATCAAGGAGCCCAGCATCAGTATCAAGGTGTCAATGTCTACCTTGGATCATTCTTACCTAGGTGGCATAGGTAGTTGCCCACTGCCCAAGCTGCCTTCACCGCTGAAGAGTCATGGCCACTAGTCCACTTCGGGATCCGCTTCGCCGTAAGCGGCCGAGACCATTTTCTTTGATTTTCTCGCGACTTGCCAGCTGACAGACTTCACGTTACACTTTTCCACGTATTCACATCCTCACCAATTTCAAACAGCTTTTCAACACCAACATCATAAATCTCATACAATCATCACCATTTATGGGGCCATTCAGAACCTCTACAACCCTCACTCCAACTCCGAGCCCAAGCCCAAGCCCAGCCATCTCACGCTGCAAAGCCAAGCGCATTGGTGTATCCCAGACCGAGAAAGTTTTCGCAACAGAAGGCACCTCAGTGCTGTGGCTACTGGCGGAGGGTCCGTCCTGAATGGGCGGACGGTAATAATACTGCGTGCATACTTGGAATCAATAGAAATGTATGCATAGCCCATGTTGAATTAATTACATAGTAAGAATTCACGCTCATCGTATGCCAGCAGATAGGAATTTGCGAAGACGCAACTCATAGTACTGTGAATGTCCCGGCTGGCTGAGTGCTGCCTACCACTTGTCCACTCGCGCGACAATGTTCGCCTTCGACGCAACAGACAAGCACTTCTCCAATCCTGATCTAGACGAATCATTCGCTTCTGTGGCTCCTATCCCAGCACTTGGTGGATTGACAGCCAAGAAAAGAGATGGCCTTCTACATGAGAGTCTTGGAATCAGCCACGGGGCGTACGAGATAGGAGGGAATTCCAATAATTCCAGCCCAAAACTCCATCCGAGAGCCATGCTCACTCCAGAACCAGTCGAGCCTACATTGAGCAGACATGGCACTCCACCAATCGATATCGTCATGACGCCTTCGATGACCAGAAGTCGGAGCAGGGCTAGAAGCGAGCACGAGGATCACGCATTGGCTGAAGCTACACCAAGGCTTCTCCCAAAACCTGCGCGCAAGAAGAAGCGCGGGCCAAAGAAAGGAGCAGTGGCAGCTCTGAGTACAGTGCGAGGATTTACACCCGTGACCTCTGGCGACGATGATTCCGACTTCGACTTCTCCTCTGAAGGCTTTCAAAGGCGGAGGAATTTGAGCGTTCAACGTTCCAGCAGTATTGTGAGGAAGGATCTAAGCCTTGATCGTTCTGGGCGATCAAGCATCGGCAGCGCCCTCGAAGTTCGATCTTCATCGCCTTCAAGTGGCATCAGCGCTCTCACAAGACAATTGGATGCGCTGGAATACAATGGCTCCCATGACAAGATTTCCCTCCTGAGAAACAAAAGCAAGCTTGGCTCGGAGACGGGTAGCAGTGCAAGCGTAACCTCAGGGACCAGCGGCGACGAAGATACACCGGAGACGACCAGTTACGAAGTGCCTCTGGAGCACGACTTCATCAGTTCCGATATAGCAGAGAAGGACAAATGCCACGCTCGGTCAAAGACTTTTGGGAACAGTGATACCGTGGTTCGGAAGATGCAAGCGACTGACTTCGCCCCTCTCCGCTGTCTTGGCAAGGGAACATTTGGGACTGTCCTTCTGGTCAAGCAGGCATACACTGGCAAGCTCTATGCACAAAAGCAATTCCGGAAGGCTTCGTTGACCGTGCACAAACAGCTCATAGAGCAGACAAAGACTGAGCGAAGTATCTTGGAAAGCATCAATCGTCATCCATTCGTGGTGAAGCTCTATTATGCGTTCCAGGATCATGAGAAGCTCTACCTTATTCTCGAGTATGCTCAAGGTGGGGAGCTCTTTGAGCATTTACGGACTGAGCGCATGTTTCCTGAGGAGACAGCTGCTTTTTACATGGCGGAGATGGTACTTGCTCTCGAGCATCTGCATCACACCGTTGGTGTTGTCTACCGTGACCTCAAACCAGAGAACTGCCTTCTCGATTCGGAAGGGCATCTGCTACTGACGGACTTTGGGCTTAGCAAAGAGGCGGTTGACGGAGAAGCTCGCTGCAGGTCGTTTTCTGGGACTCTTGAGTATTGCGCGCCCGAAGTCATTCAAATGCAAAGCTACGGTACGGCAGTCGACTGGTGGTCCTTTGGCATTTTGGGCTTTGATCTTTTGACCGGCTCGTCGCCCTTCCGCGCCAACAATGACATGAAGATCAAAGAAAAGATTCTGAAGGCAAAGTTGGTTCTTCCCTACTTCCTCAGCCCTGACGCAAAAGACTTCCTCACTCGCCTTCTCCGCAAGGAGCCTAAGAAACGGTTGGGCGCTTGCATGCCGAAGGACATGCAAAGCATCAAGAATCACCGTTTCTTCCGGAAGATTGAGTGGGCGAAACTCGAAAGACGGGAAGTGGAACCGCCGATCAAACCGCTCATCACAGATCCAGAGTTGGCGGAGAACTTCTCGTGTGAATTCACCAATCTAGCGGTCAGTCCTGTCGTACCGGGCCCGTTGAGCGGTAACAAGGGTGAGCAGGATCCTTTTGGTGGCTTTAGCTTTGTAGGAAGCCGCAGCTTGCTGGAGTGTGGGAATGGTTTCCACTGAAAGAGAAAGGAAGATAGGGCGGGGAAAAGGGCTGCAAGATTGAGGAATCAAGGCAAAGGCTCCCTCCCAAGTCATTATGATTACATGGATTGGAAGGTATGACGCTGAATCTGTTTGATGCACAGCATGGGCGGGAAACTTTTGGGAAAGGCGGACCGACTGGATAATACTCAATGCTCGCATATTTACTTTGAGGCTCTTTGATTACCTCTGCTTTCCATGGACGGTATTTGCAATTTCTCGCGATTGGGGATTTGGGATGGATTAGATTGGTCAATGATAACCTCGATATCTACATTTCTTAACGTTTCTTTTTCATCGAGCGGTTCCCCGCTCATCCTGTATGAGATGTCGAACAGGCTCGGCGGTTGTGTTGGAGCAAAAAAAAAGAAAAAAAAGTACTCTAGGGAGGAGCTCGTTATGCAACCCGGTTTATTGCACGTCCATAATTTATTATCACAAAAGGTATGTGTACCCTGGGTATTCTCTTCGGCAGGTCCCACCGTCCCACGGCCGCACGGTCCCAGGTCCCACCCAGGTGGGGAGCATGGAATCTTTGGGATCCTTTCAATTTGCATGAAACGGCAATTAGCTCGATACCTACTTTACTTTATCCAAGCTAGCTTCATCTCCAGCCTATGAGAATTCAGGGGTAGCGCGCGGCAGCCTGCGTTAGTGCATCCGTCCTCGGCCCCGGCCTCTCTCAATGGAACCTCGGAAGTGGACTTTTATCTCTGACCCCTGACTCTGAGGGATGACTTTGAGGTAAAGTAGCATTTATTATTCAAGTCCAAGGTCAGGGGTTTTTTCCCCATTTTTTTCTATCGTCCATGCTTTCAAAAGAGTAGAGCTGCAGGCCATTGACCTGGTTAACCACTCTGTCGGTGCAGGAGAGAGGGATGGCGAAATGGGTTTGAAAGGAGGAGCTTATTGCGAGTCCACCGCCCACCTAGTGTTCTCCAGCCTACAACATAGGTATGCTCGGACCAGCAGCAGCGTCCCAGCAATCCATCAAATATCGATACCTATCGTTTCGTGCGGGGTGAGATAGGGAAGATGAGATTGGCTTTGTAGGAAATATGAGCTAGCGGGAGTGTGAGGCGTGGAGGTTTTGCAGGTGAAACAGCCACACTACTACTTACTACCTTACTCTTGGGTGTTGAGTGTTGAGTGCTTACCTTAGGTTAGTGTTGAGTGTTGAGTGTTGAGTGCTGAAGTGTTGATGCATTCATTGTTCATTATTCGGCACGTACTTTAGAGTACGTAGCAATGCACTACAACATAAAGCAAGGTTAATCGATCATCCATGTCCGCCATGCGCCCTCCCGCATCTCCTACCACAACTTAGAAAAGTCCAGAGCTCGGTCATCTCGTTTCCTAACCGAGCTCTCCACTATCCGGATCCCCACCCTCACAGCTCTCACTCCTCATTCCTCACTCCTTATTGTTCACTACACTACACACTCGTCCTTCAATTCACGGAACGCTGAAACATAACCATGCAAGATGAAATGCCATCCCGGCAAATTCCTTCAATCCCTTAACGCAGATCTGCACCACCTGCTGGATCCCTCCCTAGCTTGACAATTCAAGTCCATCCAGGCGGGAGAGGGGTAGATGAGAAGGGGATGGAAAGTCTTCTTCTGTCAAGGCTTAGTTACAAAAAATTAAGATACTGAGATATATATCTGTCTCCCCCCCCGCAGCTGGGCTTTCCTCTTCTCTAGGACATCACACAATCGTCTTCCACACTCATTACTTGCATCAGCATTTATATTTCTGTTTTTCTTCGTCAATATTTAACATTCAGACGCATCAAGCTCGTCTTTTACTCTCCTTACCTCCTACTACACATACACTCTCAACCTTACTCAAATTATCCAACTGAAGCCCCGTCACAATGAAATTCGCTGACATCTCCACCCTTCTCCTCTTGGCCGGCTCAGTCGCAGCCACGCCCCGCCACCCCTGGAAGGGTAAGTGGGAGCACTCCCGTCCCCACTCCTCCTTCGCGTCCCTGCAGGATGTATCCGCCGGCTTTACCATGCCTGCTGGGACAGGCACCGCCCCGGTGATCCCTCAGGGCACCATGGCAGGGGCTGCCTCCAATGCCATTGGCTCCCTCGTGCCCTCCTCCTCCTCCTCCTCCTCGACCGAGTCCGGCGGGGACGACACTGAGAAGGACGCCGAGCCAGAAGAGAACTCAGGCTTACCCTCTTCCTCAGCGCCCGCTAAGGCGGTTTCGTCAACTCCCGCCGCTGCCGGTGCCAACCAGCCAGCACCCACTACGCCCGCGTCCTCATCCGCTGGCAGTGGCGTCTCCTACAGTGCCACCTTCACCGAGTACGTTTTTCTCTGCTCCAGCACTTATCATGCTCCCCCACTCCCACCTACTCCATTCCGACTCTCCCACCTGATCGTATCATTACATCCCACTAATCCACCTCAGGTACGGACTTGGCGACGGCAACGGTTCCCCCAACTGTAACGCCGCCACCGTCTCATGCGGATTCTATAATACCCCCGGGTACAACGCGGCCGTTTCGCAGAACCTATTCGGTGCTGCGTCCGGCAAGACCGACACCTGCGGTACATGTTGGCAACTAGACCCAGTATCCAACCCCAACGCTGCCGATACCACCGCAACGGTGGCTGGGCTGAATTCAATTGTGGTTATGGTGAACAACCTTTGCCCGGCGTCGAGCAACGAAAAGGACGTAAGTAAATCCTCTAGACCAGCCTTTGATCGAGTTACGGATATGCTAACGACACTCCAGTGCGGTCAAGCAACTCTTCAAGATACGAACTTTGCAGGTACGCTGCCCCTCACCGTGACTCCCTCAAACCCACCACCCACTGTTCTTCCCCTCCCCACCCGTGTCCACTTCCGACCCACAAAAGACTAACACCACCCGTACTTAGGCGCCAACGTCAACTTCGACCTCTGCATGGACGACGGCGCCGCCCACGCCCTCTTCGGCACCTCTGGCATCGGCATGGCCTTTGGCAAAGCCACGCAGGTCGGCTGCGACCTGTGGACCGGGAGCCAGAACTACACCACCGGTACCATGCCGAGTATGCCCAACGAGACGTCTTGAGTGGAGCGGGGGCCGGGAACAGACCGGAGGAGGAGGATCGGCGGTCGTGGTAGTGGTGGTGATGGTGGAGTGCTGTATCGTCCTGTTCTACAAAGGGGTGCTGGGACGGTGGCTCTTTGCAAGAGCGTCCACTCCTTTTTTTTCCCCCATTTCAATTGAACCCCTTTTATTGTTGTTTGAAAAAAACACCCTGGATATGAAAATGTAAATATTACTTCAACCCCTTCTGGAACGTTTCAAAGATTTTGCTTCTTCTCCATTGCATGGCATAGCCGTTATTGATAATGAGGTTGATGGGGTTTTCGCCAGTACTCGTAGGGTTAGAGTAGGTAGGGCTGCTACTAGCGCTGTCCAGGACGTTTCCCTTTGATGTCCACCCAAGACCAGCCCTCGACATTCTGCATACTTCTTACGAGCCGGGCAAGATTAAGGAACAACAATAGGCTGGATGAGATTTCACTGATACTTGCACATTTACTGAGTTAAAAGCCTTAAGGGTGCAGCATAGCTGAGTACAATCACAGAGGTCTTTGCGTACTTGTAACGAGCCGGGCAAGACTAAGGAACAAAATAAGCTGGATGAATTTCACTGATCCTTGCATAGTCACTGAGGTTCATAAAGCCTTATGGGTGCAGCATAGTCTTGGATCGGGTGCGGTTGGCCCCAAGCCCTTCCATTTGCAAACATCATATCGATATGGGAGTATCCAGCCGAGGAAGCTGGCAATCAAAGTAATCTCCATGAAGCTGCTGCTTTTCCCGGCCATTTCAGCTGGCAGGCTACAAATCATGCCCCCTGTTCTGGTGTCGTGGCAGGAGTTGCAATGAAGCCATGCGGGCCAGCTGTGCGATGGCGCCTTTTGTGACTGCAAGCAAGAGAAAGTGGTATTCTTATGTCTCTAGCCAATCTACATATGACTGGCTCTTCTGAGGTATTCGCGGTAGCGCCGATTCTTCAACCGCAGGCAATACACTGCCATCCAACGACTATCGAGCGAACTTCAACCATACCACCACGGCTCAATGCCAAGCACCATCCATGGTCATTCATCGACCCACGCTCACTTCTTCCCTGGAAAGCTGAGCTTCTTCGTAGCCTCATCTCGATCATTCAGAACCTTCTGCACCGCACTCCGCTCCAGCATGCGCTTGTACCAAGCATCGACGTTCGGAAAATCCTCCCCCACATCCGGCGCCGCATCCCTCATGATGAAGTCCAACTTGGAATGAAAGGGGACGTAGCTCAAGTCGGCCGCCGAACACCGGCCGCCGACGAGCCACTCCTTACCGGCGAGTTCGTCGTCCAGCACCTGCAGGACCCGACGCGCATCCTTGACGTAGCCCGCACGGGCCTGCGGGTTGGACTCGACGAAGGCCCAGTGGAAGACGCCCTGGAGGACCGGGCCCTGGGTCGTGGTTTGGAACTGGAGCCACTGCCTCATGTGGCACCGCTCCGGCAGGGCGGCGAAGCTGATGCGCTTCCCCGTGTCGTATCGCTCGAGGACGTAATCCATGATGGCGCCGGACTAGTGAGGGATTAGCGGCTTTTGCTCGGGTTACGGTTCAAAGGGCGGTTCAACGCTCTATCTTACCTCGGCGAGCACGAGACTGGTGTTGGGGTCCTCGATGACGGGCGTCATGCCGTTGCGGTTCAGCGCGAGGAAGGCGGGCTGCTTCAGCTCGGGGGTCGTGTAGATATTGGTCGTGTAGGGCACGTCGAGCTCCTCGAGGAGGAGAGCGATCTTCCACGGGTTGGGTCCGGCTGAAGATGGATGAATGAGCAGAGCCAAAATCCTTGAAGGGTCCTGAAAAGGAGAGTGGAAGGTGACTTACGATGACCGTGAAGGGTTATCGGTTGTAGAGAAGACATCTTACTTTGGCGATTGAGACGGTTCTAATTGAATAGTCGGCTCGAGGAGAGTGTTCTCAAAGAAGAGGTGCAGTTGTTCGTCGCATTTTCCTCTCCTCCTCCCAATATATAACAAATCCATGGGCACGCCAAAGCTAGGACGAGGAGTAGTACCGGGGTTTATGGCAAGACTGTCTAAAGCGGACGCGGATTTAACTCGAGTGGTGGTTGAGCTCGATCCGACGTGATTGGCCCTGGGAAGCAGAGAGTTAGGGCTGACCTCTGTGTCTAAGCTGCGATTGGCTGGGATCTGTAAAATCCGTGTATCTAAAGACCGAGAGCCAATGGGAAGAGACGACAATGATTAGCTTATCACCTCTGCTCCCTTGCGAACGCCGGACATAACGAAACTATCCCACAACTTAGTGAAGTCGTGAAAAGATCCTTCAAAAAGGATTCCTAATCAAGGGCAGCGAGGCATAACATTTTCGGAGCAAACTTGGCGCCTAAAAGCCGACTTGGGAGACGCGAACGATCCCACAGTCTGGAAACACTCGCTCGCGATTACCTCACTTCCCTTCATAGACTTGCTCCGATGAACTCACAGTGGCCCAGATGGGTCCAATATTCATATGGAGTATATCACTTGTGAAGATCAATACAAACCCCCTCTTCCAAAACTCCCAAGCTCACCTCCACCTGTCACGCCCGACTCCGCATGGCTCACCCCTCCTGCGTCAACACCAACAGCCTCCATTCAAGATCCACCACAAGAAATCCCCACCCGAGCAATTAACTGCGCCTTAGAATGAAACGTCAGGGCATAAGTTCTGAAAAGCCACCGTGACGCCCTTCCCGGCGGAAGGCCCGTCGAACGATGTGGTATGTGAACGATCCAGCATTGTGGAATTGAGATGGCCTACGGTAGAGGCGGCAGGCCTAAGAACGGTCTCTAGTCAGTTTGACAGCTGTTATTAGATATCATTGGGACCTTCTGGTGTGCAGATTCTCCCAACATATCTAGCGACTCCCCAGCCGATCTAAGCAACGGTAGCAAGGGTCCGACAAAAGTCCTACCGAACAGAGTGGAAAGAGCCAGCCTAGGAAGGATGGTTGAGACTTCTAGTCAGAGCTGATGAAGGGGCAAGAATGCTGACGTGCGCGACGGGCTCGGGCATGGATGGTGTAGGCGTAGGGTGAAACCATTTTGGGGCTTTGGGGTCGTGATGCGAGCCAAAGAGCTCTGAGGAAGTGGGCCTGTAAGGCAGCAGCTGACCGTTGAGGATGGCGTGGGAAAGGGAGGGAATGGAGGGTGATAGGGAGTAAACGCATCAAGAGTCGTACATGGCGCATCACGAGGCAATAGCCCCAGGGGCTGGTGGCAAGCGAACAATTATGTCTTCGTGAAGAAAGACAGGTCGATATTTTAATTTTGCTCCGCGATTGATGCATGGCCTTCATAGCTACAGCGGTAGGGTCGGTCGTCGCCTTTGCAGGACACCTGCGGGGTGGTTGTCTTTTGGATTTGC
The DNA here is from genome assembly GCA_003184365.1 of Evernia prunastri. Classification (NCBI taxonomy): domain Eukaryota; kingdom Fungi; phylum Ascomycota; class Lecanoromycetes; order Lecanorales; family Parmeliaceae; genus Evernia; species Evernia prunastri. Next base: position 224,558 of record NKYR01000018.1, on the reverse strand, counting down.
ACCCCTCTGTTTATGCGATGGCGAGAGCCGCCGGAAAGCCGCCCGTGTGCCTGCCTGTATCTACAGTCAACATTTCCAATATGTAAAATACCGTGTCACAATGATCACAAGAAAACCCAGGTTGAGGTGGCCAATTATCTCATTTCATATAGCAGTGATTACCGCAAGGGCCGCTGGAAAGTCAAACAAGACTGCGAGATATGGCTTCCGTGATGGCTTTCCGAAGAAAATCTCCACTTTGACCGTCCCACAGCAGCCAATTAAACTTTCGACATATCATTAAGACGGACGCTGAAGCAAACAGCTAGTCGCTACCATGCAGATTCTTCTCTCGCCATCATCACCGCCGCTCCTAGCGATGAGGTACTGATACAAAGGAAACCCACGGATGAAGCCGCAGGACTATGTGTGTTCTCTCGTCTTCAGGTTCGAACCGTCGTGTGGATATTGAAATAGACTTTGAGTATAGGTGAAAGCGTAAATCGTTAATCCGTGCTCCCTTCTCCCGCAGGAGGTGGAGGCACGCAAGGAAGGCGTGGGCAGGGTTGATTAAATATGAGTAAAGGGTGTTCATGATCCGAAGACCGTATTACCGCAACGCAAACGGTTGGCCGACCTCGAAAATTTGGCAAGAAGTGGAGTAAGGAGTGGTGCTGTGATAACGCCAAGCCCGCCGGCTGTCCTCAGGGGAGATCCTCTCAATCTGGCCGCAGTCTTCTGGAGAGTGGAAATTTCCCGTTCGTTTGCTTTCTCAATTTGGCTCCCTCGATCCCTTGAACCTCGGCGCTGAAAGGCAGCTCACGCACTCAAATGGTTCTAGGAGAAGACTTATTGGTCCTCTCAACGAACTCATCCACGTGTCTACACATAGCAACGAAGAGGTCAAAAAAACTAGAAGTAGGCAGTCAGCTCAATCTTGCATCTTCTCCATCCTTAAGTCTAGACCTTACAATTTACTTCCGCCAAGCCCCATCTCCATCTGCATGGTAGGACTCCTAATGAATCTCTTACGGTCCTGAATCATCATCTCAATGAAAAGAGGGCGGAGGCGACGATCCGTGTCCAAGGTGTTGGCATATGCGTACCGAGCGGATCGAATGAGAACGTCGTCTAGGGCACAGAATCGGAGGCTTTGCTTAATAAAGGCAATCCTGTTTCGCAAGTAAGCAGCTGATTTGGCGGTGACAGAAATCGTCGCACACCTTTTCAATTCCTCCAACCCAAGTTGATCGGCCGCGCAATAGACGACTGTGTCCGTCAGCAAGTAGTTGCCGTCCACCCCAGAGTGATATATTGTGGATGGCACCCGTCCACGGTTGTCTGTGCCCTGGGCATTCTCGAGCTCCCAGGCATGGTGGTGTTTGCTTTTGCACAGGCGGGGAAAGTAGTCATCCGTGTACAGATACTCAAGTACGCAGGCAAAGACCTCAGGCGACCTTTAGGTATGTCAGTCCATCCACAGCTGTTGATTGTATCGGAGAAATAATTCTTTGCGTACATATCAGGCAGCTTCACCTTCTTCGACGAGGTCTCGTAGAACTGGTCTCTGAGACGCTTGGCGAAGTAGGGCGATTTAAGAAGGGCATGCTCGTAGGCGGCGAATAACCGTAGCTCAGGGCCAACCACCCTGCACGTTTCTTATTTAGCAGGCTTCTTTGCAACGAAATACCGAGATTATGAAACAGATTTAGGGAATGAACCCCGCCTACTGCTCGCGAAACGAGGAGAATATACTCACAATGTGATGATGGGACTGATCATGGTACTGTAGCCATTCAAAAGTGTATTAGCCTCTGGACCTAATGCCTGCTGTTGGAGCGCATTGTCATACCTCCCCGTCATGGAGCTGTCCAGCTTCTGCTGCATCTTCAACTTGGAACGCTGCTCACCCACCGACCTCTTGCTAGGCCTGACCGCCTTGTTTACGCGATTCCTGGTGCTGCTGGAACGGAAGGAAAACATGTTGATCGAGGACCCAAATGGGGGAATTGCCGAGGAATGGTAGGGGTATCGCAAGAATAAGGAGAAGAGTGAACTGATAGAGTACGGTAGGAAAGGGAATGTGCAAGTGCGGTTTCTAGGCTTGAGGTGACGCTTCGCGCGCACGTTGCATATTGAGGCCTTCTGAAGCCACTAGGGACAATCCTCTCTTCACTTCCCGAAGGAAGATACTAGGAAGGATAATGTCCCAAGGCGACTCTACGCACAAGAATCTATAAAGATTACTCGTGGTGGAATGTTCGACAGGCTTTGAGAGGAAGAAGCGTGGGGAGGAAAGGAAGGAAGGAAGCGGAGCACCATAAGAATGGTTGTTTTCCTTGGCGGGCACTTGGCGCACGTGATCAAGTAGCCTACCAATGGTCAAGGTAAGGTAGGTAAGCTTGGTGTCGTCGTTTCTTGCTGCCTATCAGATGCATGTTGACGACGCAGTTATCTAAATTTAGCCTACAGTAATTTCGGGGTACTCTTGTTGTCATGGCGAAGTCTCTCAACAAGAACCATGTCTGTTGTCGGTCTGCTAAGTCCGTCTCTGAGGTCCATCTATAAATCTTGAGCACTCCGTACTCCGTATTACCTGATTGATCAATTATTGTTTCAAAATGTCGTTGATCATGGCTTGCTCTTCTACACAGACAAGTCACTTACTATTTCAGCCTTGCACCTGATCTTCAGTTGCTTGGGAGTGTCTCCGTAATATGATTGATGAATTACTGCGGAGATTGACCTACTCTAGGGTGATTAACGGTTTCAAAGGGTTAGGTGGTGGGGGAAAGAGAGGAGTGAGTATCACTTGGTTCAGCTAAGATCCGGTTTAAAATCGGTGGGCCAAGGTGTGAGGATATTCATGGGGTGTTTCTCTACGCATTTCCCAGGGAAAGATCATACGTCACGAATGGTCTATAGTCGTTTAGCGAAGCGCACCGGTTTTCTGTATGTCCATGTAATTCTTATGTTGTGAGCTTAGCAACACCCTCTAGCTCTAATGCTCATGATTGGAAGCTAATGGCACGAAGAAATGGGTATCTAATACTTTGTGAAACAGCAAATTATGCCGTGATATGCCTTCTAGAGCTCGTAAATAATTGTACTGGTAAGAATGTAACATCATGAACCTTTGCAATACCCCGAGATCTACTCTGCGTCCTCAGTCCCTATCGCAAAGTAATGACTTGAATGGTCTTGACATCTCCCAGCTCATTTGGTTAGGCCGGGCGCGAGCGAGTCACCCTTCCGTTGGACTGTGGGGGAGCTGGAATTTTCTGTATACCTTTTCAGCTTTTCCGTCAGTCAGTTAGGGGAGGTAGCGGTATCACCTTGTGCTTGACTACTTTCTTCGTTTCTTCCGCAGGTCCATCTATCGCTTTCTTCTGTGCTCTCTTGCGGCCTCTCTGGAGCTTTGGGGCGTCTTCGCTTGCTTCATCTACAGGCTCTGATGTGTGTACGGCCTTGAGGTTGTCGATGGGTGCCTCAAGCTCAGAAGTCGGATCCAGATCATCACTTTCAGTGTCCTCGTCCTTGATCTTCTTGTCCGTTGCGGCTTTGCGTGGGATGCGCGTCGTTTTCTTCGCGATGGGAGTAGGAAGGGCATCATGATCGCTGCTCTCGTCTTTGACGTGCAAAGCGTCTTCGTCTCCAGCTGTGGCTTTCTTAGCCCGTTTGCGACCCTTCTTGATTGGCTGGACGTCTTGGCTATCAGCCTCGCTCTTTTTGGCCTTCTTTTCGGCAGCTTTGGTCTTCTTATTCGCTGGCCCTTCATTCTCAGACGCGCCATCAGCAATCTTGTTCTTGATTCTACGTCCCTTTTTGCCACTAGGCTTGGTTTTTTTGGTGGTTGGTCCTTCGTTCTCATATCCACCGTCAGCATCCTCAGTCTTGACTTTCGGTTCTTTCTTGGTCCTAGCTTTAGTTTTCTTGGTGGTTGGATCTTCATTCTCAGATCCACCGTCAGTATCTTCGTTCTTGATTTTTGATTCCTTCTTGGTCCTAGTTTTGGTTTTCTTAGTGGCTGGTTCTTCGTTCTCAGATCCGCCGTCGGCATCTTCGTTTTTGATTTTTGGTTCTCTCTTGGTCCTAGCCTTGGTCTTCTTCGCCGGTGGCTCATCCTCCGCTGCACCTTCTACATCCGGATCATCTTTGACAAAGCCACGCTTCTTGTTATCAGTCTTGCTAGGGCTCGCACTTCCTTCTCCCGCAGCCTCCTCCTTCAAGGCCTTCGGATGATTAGATGAGAAGAACAATACGAACAGCAGGGGCGGCAATTGCCCAATGGAGGTACTTACTTGAGCTTCTGACTTCAATCGCCGCTTAGTCTCGAGGGTTAGATAGCCATTCTTTCCTTCACGGTTCATCTCAACGTCCTACACAGAGTCAGGGAGATGTATATAGACCGATGGTAATTATTACTACCCAGCGCCAGTCTTCATCATCGATATGGCCTTGCTCTATAGCGTTTACCACTTTTTCTTGGAATTCCTCCGGAAGTTCATCGTAGCCATCGAGCAGGCTTGCATCGCCTTCAATGTCCCTTTTGAGGTTGGAAATTTGTTTCGGGGTCACGCAACCCCTACCGGCAGATGAAATCAACGAGAGTAATGATGAACGGATCGAGAGATAAGTACCAGTGTTTCCAAGCCCAGCTTTGCCAGTCCGGACCAGTGATGAATGTTCCATACCTTAGCGAGCCTTTCGAGATTTTGACTGCCTCTTTCTTGCACTCGGTATTCTTGCATCCTGCGCGATTATTCGGCGAGACCTCTGTAGGATTGTGTTTCAGTTCACAACAAAATTCAAACATTGAATACCGGAAGCGAAGCAGCACTATAACGCGAAGTTGTTTTGGGAAATCGCAAAAGTCAAAGTATTCAAGAGGAAAACATAGGGAAAGGATCCAAAAAAGCGGGATTTTCCAAAAGATCACTTACCGATACGATACGATCCGGACATGTTGGGAGGATGGATTTTCAATACTCATATATTGACTTTACAGAGCGACTTGATGAATGACCTGTTTAATAAGCCCAGAATTGCTTGTCGATGTTGTCAACGAAGGTAAAACGCACACCAGAGAAGGAGTCCCTTCTACTTAAGCTCAGTCTTGTCTGAGAGAAGGAGCTTGTGAAAAGGAGACTGTCTGAGATGGATACAATAGTGTCGAGTGTTGATTGTATTTCGTCTTGTTGATCTGAAACTAGAAGCGCCAAGACTAACCCAGAATTTCAGCCCTACTGCGGCAACCAAATAAAATGGAAGTTTGACAAGGTCAATCCCATTCTTTGCTTACTTTGAGGTCTGTCATGACTTCTAGTCGGTTCTCTATCGAGCGGGACGGAATTGTAATTGCTACGGAAGCCGTATCAAGAAGAGGCTAGCTCTAGGACCATGGCTACTGTGACTAACATCCAGAGACTCCTCTGGGGCTCAAGTATCGCCACTAATGGCAAGAGCCTCGCCTGCACTGAAAGGATTCGTGCACGCTTTCAGCGGTCCTAGTTCCAGAATAACATCTGCAATCGTACCGGCCTTTTTAGTTCCAGCAGTTCGTCAGGAATGCACGCCTCCCAAGTGGACGCAGCCGCTGAAGTATCAAGTCTCTCGAAGCCACGCCTCCCTTGCCGCATCTCAGTATTCGACCGAGAGCCGTGATGATAGTCACTTCTATAGCAAGCGTGGCCTACCGCTTGAAGTAGAGGGTCTTGTATCCTCGCAGCGCCGACTAAAACCCGCGGAATGGGCCACAGCCATCGAATCATACCTGCCTCAGAAGCTACGTCTCGGGGGCGACAATCTTGCGGAGGAAATTATCCAGGATGAAGTCCTACGACCTATTCAAACTTTGCCAGAGGTTTTGTTTATGGCAAGATCATACTGCAAAGCGGATCTGTTGAGCTACATTGGCGTATACCAAGAACGGTGGGAAGTGGTGATTTGGCTGGTCAAGGCCATGATGGAAAAATACCCAATTTATAGAGAGATTGAGAGGAGGTCGGACCAGCTGCCACCACTGCCGTGGCGAACAGTTGATCAAAGTCTGGATGAGGTTACACACAATGCAATACATGCCGAAATGCCTCAGCCCTTGGATGAGTTACCGGAGCACAATAATTGGTGTGGCCGCGGTTCTCTTGACCAATATATTTCGCCTTCTAAGGTAGATGGTTGGCGCGATCATCACATTCTAGGTCGCAAGAGCCTTGGACAAATCTGGGACAGTCTGGGCATAATGATCCTACAGGCAGCAGATCGTCCAGCGGAGGATCCTAGCTATAGTATTATCATGTCTCATGTCTTTCAAATTTTAGGCCATTTACATCGCATCAATGCATTTCCTGACTCAATTTACAACTATGCTCCCCCAGCAGATCCGACTGTCCTCCAACGCCCACCAACATTGCATCTGCTATCACGCCGTATCATGAGCACATTGTCGGATATTGAATGGGGACTTCAGTGGGAAGAGACGATCACAAAGGCTATGTCTCAAGGATATGAGCTGCCCAAGGCCAGTGTGCAGCCAAAAATCCGCGAATTTGGGCCCGAGTTGTGGCTAGATCTCGTCCTATGGGCATGCGTAGAAGGTGGCTGGGTCAGTGAAGGAGCCAGGATAATCATCGAAATCGAAAGACGAACGGCATCCAAGGATACACGATGGTCGACAATCAGCTGGCCGGAGATCTGTAAGATGAAAGCACCAAAGCTTGACTGGACATCCATCTTGAGATTAGAGATTGACAAAACCCGCTTGAACCAGGTAGGCGGTATTGGAATTGCCACTGGCACGAACTCCCATGTTGAAATGGGTACCCGCACAATCAGTCGGGAAGTTGTGTTGGCTCTGATGGATGGCTTGCTCAACGAGCCCCAAGCTACTACCGGAGGCCTAGATATGACCACAGGAGAGCTTCGACGGAGTTTCGTTGCGTGTAAAAGCCTACTCGAACGCAATCATACGGAACTTGATAGTAATTTCATGGACGCTGCCATCCTACGGGTTGTTGAATCTTGTGTGAATGTCAAAGAGCAGCCCAAAACACTCCATAGATTTCTAGACTTGAAGAACACCGACCCTCAGCAAGTGATGGCCAATTCTGGCACTAAAATTCCACCTCAGGTCCACGAGATTGACGATCCTGCGGCTGTTCTAGGCTTACGCTATAGAAACCTTCGCCGTTTCTCGATCGACGGAAATCTGCAGGGAAGCCTTCAGACGTTAAGGAAGATCCAAAGCGCCATTGACACGCAGCGTGAAAGAAAAGTTCTGTCGTTTGCGGAGGAACTGAAGGGAAGAATTGAAAGAGGCGAGGATGTGTCAGACCTCATTGGAGACAAACAGGACCCTAAGGCACTTACAGAGCCTCCTCGGATCCCACTGAGGGTTCTAATACCTTTCATAGACCTTATCACAAAGAGCAGGATGTTCGACTTGGGGAATTGGCTTCTTCAGAATGAAGACATCGACGGGGGCCTGATGGATCCTGCTCTCTACTCGGATCAAAACCTGCAACTAGCGCTTCTGCGATTCGGAACAGCAACAGGAGATAACCGTCTACTCAAAAAGGTCCTCAACGAATTGGAGACCCCCCTTTCGGAGCCGGCTGTTCATGCTCTGTTACGTTTCCAGGTTGTCTTAGGAAGATGGACCGATGTCGAAGAATTGTTACGGTACCTGAAACATGCTCCAGACATGGCGTGGAAACCTAGCGATGCTACTGCGATTGCGAAAGCCATCTTGCAATTGGAACACGAACCGTCAGGCGATACCTCCGCTGACTCGATTCCACGAGCGCTCACCCTCGTACAGAACTTGGTCAATGGCAAATATAACACCAAGGCTGATCCCTCGCTGCTGATACCCGACTTGTCTCAAACGAAGATGGCCAATCAGCTTGGTCGGATTTTTCAAACGCTACCCGGGAGCTTGAGCAAGATTACTACTAGACCTGCTGGAGAAGACCTTCGAGCGCATGCTAGCGCTGACATCACGCCCAATGCGTTCAACATCATTCTGGAGACCATCGTCGATCTCTACGGAAGTGCCGCAGGCAAGGACCTGTGGAATCAATGGTGCCGTGAGCCCAACATCCTGAAGCGAGAACAGCAAGCCCGTTCGTCTCTCGGAGTTCGCGAAAGGGTCGTGACCCCCACGCTCTACATGCTCCGCAACATCCTGCGACCCATCTTGGAAACCAGGCGGGCTCTCCACGCGGCCATGAAGGAGGAATTGATCAAGACCCAGAAGTCGAACACGGCAACGCCCCAGAAGCGGGACGGTCAAAACGCCGTCGACCCCGACGAGAGGTTCCTGCTCGGTGACGCGGATCAGAGGATCCTCGAGTGGGGCGTCGGTATGTATAAGAAATTTGGCTTGTCGGAATTCGAGATCAATGGTGAGATACCAGGGTCGTTTCCGCAGCCGGGGAGGGTAAAAACTGTGCAGGACGGGGATGCTGTAGATACATAGCCGCGTGATCCATAATCATAATGTTTACAGTGAAGAATACTAGACCTAATCCGCCATTCTATCGTCATCGTCATTGCTATCATCCGTCTCCGTCCCGGTCTCCTTCTCCGTTCCCTTTCATTTAACCTCGTGCTCGTGCTCGTGCTCCTGCTCCTTTTCCCTTCCCTTCCCTCCTCTCTGCCTCCAGATCCTCCATCACGTTCTGCAGGGTCCCTATCCCATGCTGCCGTCTTGGAGCTTCCTCGAGCGATGTCTCCAGATACATTTTGGACTCCTTGAAATTCTTTTCTTCAACTTCGAGGTTCAAAAGATGATGTATGCGTACGACAAGGCCTACCGACTATACATCAGCACCAACAATGCTTTCAGATGGCAGGTTCGAAATGGATAAGACGTCGGACGTGTCAGCATGGCTACGAGCTAATCAGCGGCTATCCGTATAGAGAAAGAGGACGTAAGCTAAATGCCCTCGCAAGCCAGTATCCCCTGTTGATCATTAGTCATTAGTAGTCTAAATCCACAGGTTGAAATACCTTGACCAGCGGCCAACTCGGTCAGGGTTTGCTGGTTCAGCCGAACTGTCTAGACTTTGCCATGTGAAGATCGCCATGTCTTCGAACCGTTCCAGAACGTCAGCGCGGCTGCCCAACACCACAGCCTAATTGTATCATTAGCTCCAAGAGTCCAGGCAACGAGACAACGTTGAGGGAGCGGACAGTTCTTTCTGGGACAAACACGGCCTTCGACCTGAGCACCCAGAAAATTTCTGGAGAGTGACCGAATTTTACGTTCGTACTTCAACGTACTTCGGTCCTTTTTTGAACATTTCTGTTCCTTGGGAAGACAAGAAGAATGGAGGTGTAGCCATCTTCAGTCCCAATGGATTCGGTTAAAGTCTTTTCTAAAACCAACTCTAATAATTTTGTAATTATAGATATCTGCATCCAAAGTCCTGTCCAGTGCTCGTATTGTAGCAACCCTGCCCCATCTTGGGAAATGTAGTGTGATTACAGCAAGGATTGACTATGAGGGGCAATAGCCTGGTTCTACCGTATGTAGATTGGAACTCGGTACGGAGGTGGACACCAAAAGTGCTGGAGGTCGATGGCAAAGGAAATGTACCTCGGACCGGAAATTTGAACGGACGAGGACACGCTTTTGTCCTGTAAGACTCGTTAAGTATCTTCAAGGTATCGATGTGGCTATGAAGGGAGTCCTTTTAGCAACCCGATATGCATTCATAATTCAAGGTCATAAGCATGGAGGGCCAGATGCAGGTAGGATACAGATTCCTTATTGATAGTCGAATTTTAACATTTCAACGACTCTAGATTTATGATATCAAGAAGAATATTCTATATTGACAAGCTTGGTCAAAAGCCTCGCATTGTCATCACTCGACTTTGTAGGTATTCTATCGAAGTCAAATTAGTTCGTGGGCCTGCAGGGGATTTTTACAACGTACCCAGAATTAACTTCGAGTTCACCTCGAAGTTTGCTCCCTTTGCTGCCAGTCGAAGACAGTAGCTTACCGCCTACCGTCCGCTACAACTTTCAATAGTTGTCAGGGCTTGACGCTGCAGCGAGTGGTTCATAACGTACGCACCCCAGTATTCGCTCACTGTCAGCTTTATACCACCTTCTCCCAAGTTCGAAATCGAGACATACAGGTTTTTATAGGCACCAGCGTCAATCCAAATCGGATCCACCACGAAATTATTACCGAACTCCCTTTGTAAATATTCCCACAAGCATTTTCTGCTCCAAGGGCATCCGGGGCTAGAGAGCCAGACACTGTCCACCCACTCATATCCTATACTATGATACCCAGAGAGCGAGGGTTCTTCGACTTGAGTGGTAGTGCGTTCCTATGCTGCGCCGCGGCGACTTTGCGATGCGGGATCCTTTTACCGCGGAATCAAAAGAGGGAGGGAGTGATTGAGAACGATAGTGTGTAGGGGCCACGACTATTGTCCAATTGGATATAAGAAGCGTTGGAATTGTTGGCTTCTGAGTTACGCTGGAAACGTATGGTGAAAATAACAGAAAGGAAGAGGGCTGGGGCTGCTAAAATCCACTTTGGAAGAGTGGAAGATACCTTCCTTACGTTAACCCCTGAAGTGAAGTCGGTTATCGGGAGCGCATAGACTGAAATTGGGGACCTCTTTTGGGTCTGATAGGGGCATGGGCTCCGATATGTCGGGTCACGTCACGTACAAATCAAAGCAGCTCTCGTGGTTCCAAGCGCGCTGTGCGTTGTTCAGGTAACCCTTCAGGCATGGGCAATGGCCCGCGAAAGTCGACTGTAAAATTCCGTCACTGTCCAAGTAATCCCAACCGGGGCCAAGGTTCTGATTATTTTACGCTAGTGCAGAGATAAAGTTGCACGTAGCGCTAATGCCTACTTCGAATCTTCTTCTCCTTCTCTTCTTGAGACCATTGCTCCCGATATACCTACGTTGCTCTTCCAAGGCTCTGTAAAGGGAGAGGAAGGAGGGGACGTGTATTACCTACTTAGAGTATTCTGGATATCATGGATGGATATGACAATGATTGCAATTGCAGTAACCTACGAACAAGCTTGTACCTACCAGTTTTGTTCTACATCTTTAAATTAGTCGATGCGGCAAGGTCTGAACTACGCTCCTTAATGAAAGACTGATTGATGAGATTCTTGAACTAGATTATCGACTGTCTCCGTATATCACTTTGCCGACGCTCTGGATGAGACGGAACGGACACGATTTTCTACTCAACGGTCTCAACTGCCTGGCGCCAACTTGTGACTCATCTTCTTAGTGCAGATCCAGACTGAGGAATGGCACTCACCTTGCCACAGCATCGAGCAAGGTAGGCAGGGCCTTTAGGTACGAGCGTACCTAGCTTGGGAAGAGATGCGTCCGCTAATGCTTTGCTAGCTCTAGCAGGAAGATATCAGTCTACCTAGGCAGCAATACCAATAATGCCGAGAAGCCGCCTGACCTTGTAAGGGACTGTCCTTTTCCCACTTTCTGTGGAATTGACAGCTTTGACTGATTATTTGGGAAAGAGGGACGGCATTGCCTGTTGTAACGGAGGGAGCGGAGGCACCGGCATGACAGACGCTTATTTGCATTCTTAACATGCAATGGATCGGGTCTTGAGAGGGAGGATGAGCTGGGGCCGTAGAGGTCCGCTTTTGACTGGAGTTGCTTCCAAGGAAGGATATGCTATGTGCATGGACGAATGACAGGCGTTGAAAGTGCTTTAGGGGGACACTCGAAATCCCTTTACTATCTATCATTGAGACTGGGTCACAGAAAGACATATCAAATGAGTCATGCTAACAGCTTACCCCTGTAGTGATCTGCTTCTAGAAAGAATTCGCGCTGCGGTTGTCTGCATCTCTTTTTGAGCTAGCACCCGGAACAGCCTGGCGCGACGCTCAAGCGCTCAAAGGTATGTCACTATATAGGTGAGTGATGAGATAAAGGTCAGTGCGGTCCAAGGGCACGGGATTTAGACAACAAGCATGGGTGGAGTTCCGGTTTGCCATGTCACTTCTCCCTCACACCGCTATCCACTTCCGCATTTCAGCATGACCTCTAAGTCCGTAATTCCGTGTTGCCTGCAATATTACTCTACTCTACGTCAGTACATGGCATTACGTCAACAGCACCAGGTATAAGATCACTCACAATTTCACACCTTCATTTCTCTTCATCACAACCACATCCCTTCCTACCTCTCCTCAGCCTACTACAGTACAACAACCCTTTCATCCTTCAAAAAATCAATCCAATACCAATACACTTACCTCCCACGAATACAAACATGTCTTCAACCGGTAACACCAACCCTGGGAACTTCGCCAACCGCCCTACTGAAGAGGTCTCTGAGATCGCCAAGAAAGGTGGCCAGTCCAGCCATGAGGGCGGATTCGCAAGCATGGATCCTGAGAAGCAGGTAATTCCCTCAACTCAACCCATGAGCTATTGTCAGCGTTGATGATGACCATTGCTACAGAAGGACATTGCGTCCATGGGCGGTCAGGCCTCGAGCGGATCTTTTGAGAAGGGCAGTGAGGCGGCCAAGGAGGCCGGAAGGAAGGGCGGATCTTCATCTTGAGGGACAGATGGAGAGCAAGAAGAACGGTCGTGACTAGGCATCTTGCAGGATTTGCAGAACGGATCATGGAATGACCGGCTGGCATCAGGGCCCATTAGCACACTGTCTTTACAGACGATCAGCTGAGAGGTAGCTTCAAATTGGCCTCAATTAACGGCCTTGAAATGAGCTTTAGCTTGACTCTTTTGCCATGTGCGATCATGACTTCCTTCACCATGCCCTGTACTACACTACACTACCGGCACATGTAGGTTATACCTGTGAGATTCCTTGGATTTAGCGTTTCAGGATGTGTGCACCAGAAACGTGTGCTGAGGCCTTGCAGGGATGGCAAGCCTGACTTTGATACACTCTCGTCACAGCTACGATGAACAGAAAGTCAAAAATCCAAGATGAGATACTCTTCGCCAATTCCCCACCCACTAAAACCCATGCTAAGTAAACCGATATTGCAATATACAGTCAATGACAGCTTGACAGACTCCTCATGCCATTTAGCACGTCGATAGTCAGGAAACATTGTTGGATGCTATACCGAAAATCGAGATTTGAGCAAGGATGTTTGGTTTGATGATATCATCATCTTAGCTCGACATGTCGTCAGTGGCAGTTTGGCAAACGTGGTTTGTGTCTCCACAATTGATGATACATCAGAACAGCATACAATTCGCTCCTGTCATCCGCTAAGGTCCGGGATTGAGCAAATCGATATTCGGCGAACCATGTTTGACAGGAGCCCGACGCGTTTTTAGCCCACCGACAGTCAGGAACAAGCGAAACCGCTATCTTCGAGCTGCGACTTGGGTCAGGGGTAATGTATAGGGGTAGATGGTCATGATGATTTCATGACTCGAAGACTATTCGACTCGCCATGTCGTCAGTGGCAGAAATGCTTCCTTGGAAATATGGTCAATGAGAATCAGTACAAGAAAGGTGTCTATTCCAGAACTTGAAGTGTTTTCAAAATTCCTACTCCTCATTTTCTCGACAAACCTCGACGCAAACCCAATTCTTATCACCTCGCTTTCGAAACAATCGCATCTATGTCTTCCGCCGACGACCAGTATGAGCAACAGAACGACGTGACCGGCGGTGACGTCCCCAGTGGAGACTCGGTGGACAATGACTACAAGAGCCGCACTGGCCAGCACCACATTCCCGTCCAGAGTGATGAGGCGCCCGTGTCCGATCCCATTGATCCTGCTACTGCCGACTCCGATGAGACTTTGGGTATGACACCTCCTCCCCCAACCGTTCCTCACGCTGTTCTTTGGGCAGGCCTGTTACTGATTCCATCGCAGCCAAGGATGACAGTGATGCAATTGATCAGAGCAACATCATTGGTGGACGCACACGAGGATCGAAGCCCAGTGGAGGATACGCTGAACCTGGAGATGAAGAAGGGTTGCCTGGAGCGGATGATGGAACATCGTCAACTCGCTGAGCGATATCCAAGAGGAATTGATATTCAGCAGGGTGGTTTCGACACAGCGTGATCGCGCAGGGAAATGGTTGGATCTGGGAGCCATTTTGTTAGATATCATAGTTTTCCCTTGGCTGGCAGCATATTTCCATCTAACGTCACAAACCATATGATTGTATCCCCATTGCAACGTCTTCTATTCTCATCTTGTTGCTCTTAAAATTAGATGATACGCTTGTGGACGGACAAACAAATGACTATCATAGCATGTCGCTGTTGGTCTTATGTTTGAGCATCATCCACATGATTTGGGATGTTTGCGCCTTGGCGTGCATCAAAGGGTCAGTATGTATGGATGTATGTAGCATACCCACGTTCTACTCGCCGTCAAAGACAAGACGACCTCGAACAACACTCATGCTTCGTCAACGGCTCAAACCTCAACTCTGTCGAGAGCAAACCCCCCCTGTCGTCACCCCAGCCAATGAGCGGTGAGACCGTTAGCTGTCTCCTAAAATACGCGCCGACGCCGCCGAGGCACCTGCATTAGCTCGAACAAAACATCCAGTCAGCTCCAACATTGCGAACCGTGAGATGCAATTATAGCTCCTGCTTCCTTGGCAAACCCAGGAACATTGGAGCAGTATCATGCCTTTTGGCGCCCTGAAGATGATCCTTTCTACCTACGGTGGGCATGGCCCGCAGAGAGGCCCGAGGGGTATATGTTTCGGTGGGATCTGTGTAGATTGTCTGTCTCCTTGTTTGAAGCCTGCGCTCTGCGACGCAGGCATCCTGAGCACCAGCAGAGTCGTCGTTGCGTCTCCTTCTCGCTACGTTTATTGTTGTATCGCTCATTGTTTGGTCTCGTATAAGCTCTTCTCTTGCTTGTTGCTTTCTCTCTTACCAATTCCTTGACTTTGCATTCTGTCGCTGCCCAACTAATACTCATCCAATCTTCCCAAATGGCTTCGGAAAGGGCTCTAGAAATGTTTCCGACAATGTCGTCGTTGAGGCGCCCAACGCACAAAGGGAGCACAAGATATATCAGAAAGCCGACAGCGGGCTTGCCCGAATTCGACATGCTCCACCCCTCGGGCAAGACAAATGGCTTCATCATACAAATTACAGAGGCGCCCCCTCCTCCTCCTCCTGCACCTCCTTCCGTCATCCAGGAGACGCAGGACATAGCAATACCAGCTCCAAGGCAGAAACCACAACCGCCGCCTCTTGCCATACCTCCCAGGGCATTCATCGCCGATGATCAACGACCTGCTACACCGCTGAGTCCTGCTACACGGTTCTCTACAAGCAGTCGAGCCGCTTCGCCTGCTGAAGTACCACTGCCACCCTCCAGTACGAACACACCATTACTTGTCCGCAACAACAGCGGCGCTACGCCCGTAATGCGCTCAATGTTCCCTCGCTATGACCCTAATATACCTCTTACGCAACAGCAATATCGACCTGATATAGAAAGGGTGCCTGGATTAGCAAGTGCTATGGCTGTGGCAGGGAGCTCGTCCTATCGTCCCCCTGCATACTCACAGCAAGCAAACAGCCGTCCGAGTTCTGCGTACCTACAAATAGAGAGAGAAAGACAGGAAGCTGCAAACATCAAAGAATTACCATTCCAAATTTCAGATAAAGGCGAACACGAAACAATGCTCTCCAGCCCTGAAGAACTTCTGGATCTATGGGACATTGCGAATGGGCAGACAGCCTCCGAAGAAGTCGCTGATATGTACATGCTGGAGCTTAGCTGGTGAGTGGATCCGTTCTAGCTGTATCTTGAACGCTTGCTGAGACGTGGACAGCGATGACCTGAGCGTCGGCCGAGAAATAATCACCTTCAACGCCTCGACCTCCGACCCTATCTATACCCTTGAAGCCTCCCAGTCCAACATCACAGTCTCACGCACCCACCCCGGGAACCACAACCCCACCATCCAAATCACCACTTCAACCCTCCAGAAGCCCACAGCAACAGATCCCCTGGTGGCCTGCATCTTCCCCAAATTAGCCGGCCTGATGGCCCTCGACCACTCCTCGAATGTAGCGGTCGCTCACAAGCTCGACCGCAAGGCGAGCGCTGACTTGCAAGCCGAAGCCATCAGCAGGGCTCAAGAACAGGAAGCAAGCATGCTGCTGTGGGACAGCGACAGCAATAAGCACTGCCTCATGCATCCGACCTTGCTCGACTCCGCGGCTACAGCCCTCCCCATTGAGATCATACCCAACCCTTCGAACCCGCAGAAAATCACAATCTTCGCCCCAGAAACCAACACCCCTCTCCTCACGCTCTCCCTCCAATCACTGGCCTTGACCCTCCACACACCGGCCATAACAGCTCTCCCATCCCTCTACATCCTCGATACCCTCATGTCGACCCTCCTCGCGCTCCTCCTCCACCTCCACCGCTCCTGCGCCACCCCAAGCCCATCCCCACCCCGGCCCATCTCGACCTCCCCGGACCACCCGCTCTACCCACCCCCGCCGACGCTGGCACACAACTCGCCCCGCTCGACCCTCCGCAAGAAAAGATCCGCATCCCGCTTCTCGGTGTTCCGATCCAACAAGTCGATGAAGTCGAACCGCTCCCTGCACTCCGCCTCGGCATACGGGCAGGATATCGAATTGCAGTTCCTGCCACCGCACCAGGAACCCAAGACGGCAGGAAGGAAGCATCAGCTACCGAGGCAAATCTTCTCGACGGACGACGAGAGTTTGCCGAAGACGACGAGGGCCGTGCTCAAATTATTGTACTGGGCTTTCGAAGTGTTGTTTTGGTTCATGGGTGTGGTGGTGCAGCTGCTTGCTGCTGGGGTCGTTGGGGCGGGAAAGCTGGTCACGAAATTGTGAATCACGTACGATATTCTTGGTATGTCAGGGTGCTGGATGTAAAGATAATGACTGGGGGAAATGAGCGTCTATTTCAGGTGTCCTGGTCCTATGTAATGATAATATGCAAGCCAAAAGCTATCCGTGTTATTCATCAAGAAATGCTAGCAGCAAATTTCCAACCTCCTGGCGAAATGTAAAGTCTGAAGCAAAGCAGGCCCATGCGTCAGTTTCCAATGCAACACGCTCGCTTGCGGAACTGGCATCATTCCAAAGGCTCGATCCCGATTATCAGCTCCCAAACGTAAGACCTGAACCTACCGTCGTCCGGCCGATTGAATCTTTCAAAAAGCTTCAAAAAGGTCCGACTGCTTCTGGACCAACTGCGTCCAATCTCCATCTGTTCGCTCCTCCTCAGACCGACGAAGTGCCATTTTCACCATCTCCAGCTCTGCTCGGTTGACGTCTTCATCGGCCTCGCCATCCTGGTCAGTCTCTTTGTCGGTCTGGGTCGCGGCTCCCTCTTCATCCTTCTCAACCATACTGCCCTCATTCCCGACACCGTCAGCTTTTGCCACGTTGTTCGTCTCGTCCGCTCCACCCTTCTCGGGCTTTCCACCAAGTTCTCCCTCCGTTTTTACTTCCTCTTTCTCCTCCTCTTTCACATTCTCCCCCTTAACCTCCACCCCCTCGGCTTCCCTGCCGCTCAACTTCCCGTGGACACCCTTCGCCAACTCCTCATTCGCGCCCATAACCTGCATCATCTTCTCCGTGTCGGCGAGGACGAGTTTCCAAAAGTGGTCCGCAACAAGCTGCGTCAGGTACTGACGGATCTCCGGACCGCCGATATCGAAGACCGCTTCGATCACGGTCAGCATCTCCGGAGCCTGGTAGTGAGGCGTCAGGGCTTTGAGTTTGCGGAAGGCGAGATCCTGAAGGCCCGGCATTTCGAGCATTTGAGCCACCTGATAGACCGTGCCGCAGCGGACCACCTCATTGCGAAGCCTGTCAGGGGTGAGGTCGCCTTCGAGACGGACGTGGGCGGTGTTGTCATCCAGAATGTTCGGGTGGTACTCGCCACGATCGATGTATTCGCCAATCGGCTGGAAGTCGCCGGCCTCGAGAGCGGACAGTATGGGTGACATGATATACCAGCCATTTTGGGGATGACACATGACGAGCTTTGACAGAAGCGGGCTCGCATCCAAACCACTACGTTTCACTTTAAACATCCTATGCGGATTATCGACGTATATTATAACCATGTCTAGACTAGAAGAGAGAGTTGTCAGTGTTCAAAGCTATACCGAGTCCGTACTGCCATGGACTTACTCGTTGACATCAAGCTTCTTATTGGCCGACTGTAGTGGTGTTCCATAACGCGGATAGATGGGCATGGGAGTCGCAAGCTTGCCAGTACCGGCTCTCGAGGGCGTCGATGGTCTCATCGAGAAATGACCAGAGACATCGAGCTTGCTTCGCTTGCTCGACTGGGATGATGCCGGGTACGGCGGCTCTGGGTCGCTGTACAAAGCATCCATTTCCTCTGAAGACATTGAAGGATTGCATTCTTGCTTGATCTTAGGCCAAGCCGTCGCGTCTTTCGGAAGGAAAAAATCGGTTTCTTCATCGTCTGATTCTTCGTACTGATAGCCGGGAGGAAACTTAGACTCGGGCATGCCCTTACGCTTGCGGCCTTCGAGACTGTCCCCGGTAGGCAACCTCTCTTTCCGGGTCCTCACAGGTGTGTTATTGTCCAGAGGCTGGGCATGAAGTCTGGCCTTCCAGTGGTCGAGGTTTTTCCACTCGAAGATCTTGTCGGCTTTGTACTGTTCAATGTACTCCATCCAAGCTTGGGCAAGCAAAGCCCTTGTTGTCGACTCCCTGATGGCTCGACCCATGTCAATGTCAATTGGTTCCAACTCCTCCAAGGCAGCCCAAACACTAATGAGGACAGTCAGTCCACCAATGTCAGGCAGCCGAACAGCCAAAGAAGGACGACTTACAGCTTTAGTGTCCCCAGGCAGAGAGCTGGGAAGCGCCTACCGCTGATCGAAAAGCCGCCCGCCTTGTAGTCCTTTCCCCAACTGCCGTCTGCTTGTCGTGCACTTCCCGGCCGTGGCGATCGGGTGAAGAAAGTTTGAATAATCTCTTCGTCGCAGATCACGACCGGCCAGTCTTCTCCATCTTGCTTCATAGACAAGTAGTCGCCTTCTCGTGGCTCATTGCCAAATGGGGTTCTGCAAGACGATGATGTGTGTTTTAAGTGAGCCATGAAGTGATGAAGTATCGATCCTGGTGAAGAAGAGATTCTGATTCTTGACTTGACAGGGGTCGAAAGATTGTGACAAAGGTAGATCTTAAGTAAGGTCAGGGAAGACCTGTGGGATGGTAGTGAATAACGGCGCAAAGGCTTCCGAGTTGTCACTGATGTAGGTGAGGTGTAGAGATTGAGATGTGTTCGACAATGCGGGTTTGTGTGCTTGTAGTGAGGAGGCCGAGGAGAACTGAAGTGTCAGGGAAAATAAATAGAAGATGGGGACTGGACTTTGTGTAGGAAGAAGGTAAAGCTCAGAGATTGTGATCCTGAGGGACTCGTGAGCTTTGGAAGTATGTATCGAGTGAAAAGAATCTGAAGCTAGTGATCTTGAAAGACAGTTCTTAATGTTGTCCTTGAGGTTGATTGATTTGCATCGCGGTAGGTACCTGGCAGGTATGTCACCATGCATTTGTTCCCTGATGTCTTCTGGCACAGTGTGTCACCGTACAAGAAAGAAAATGAACCTAGGAGGGGAATGCTTTGAGTTGGAGGAAGAAATTTGGATTAGGTAGTGGAATGAAGATTTCGTCTGCAGGGACGAATGAAGAGTTCCGTGGTCTCGTAGATTCACTGCTGAAGTTCAAAAGGGTCTTCGATTGAGATGCCTTGGATAAGATGAGGGAGAAGAGTTTGCTCAGGACACTGAGAACCTAGTCACAATTCGCTGCTGTATCGACAATGTGGCTTTAAAGTTCGTGTGACAGATGGATTGCTTCACAGGAAGTGAAGAAAGCGGTAAAGTCACAAAACAGAAAGAAGAGATGAAGCTTGGATAAGGAGTCAAGGTCTAGTTCACTAGATGAGGGTCAAGAGTCAGCCGTCTTCACTCCCGTTAGCCAAGACTTGATCAAGAATTTTGTTCCCGCGGGACCTAAATGCTTTGAAGAATCATAGTAGCCCACGAAAGCGAGGGATCAAAATGCAAAGGCAAGGTTGGAAGGGGTTTCCAGCCCAGGTCAGGTTTCCAAAATCAATGCTACGGCCGGGGGAAAAGACCAAGACCAGGGACATTCGACCAAGAGGTTGGCCCGCCTCGCTCAACGTGCTTATTGGCCGCACTCCACTTTCCAGACAAGTATCTCCCGCAACCTGTGCAGCCCTCTTTGGGCAAAATACACCGTGACCGTCAGTGACAAGATGACGATATCAGTGGTCGCAACGCCTTTCCAGCCGGCATAGTCAGGGTCAAAGTATTTGGACACATACTCCCCAGTGATGAAACGGCCAAAGACCGTCCACATCGCGTACAAGAGGTAGGTAGCTATGAGAACGGCGATTACTGTGGCGATATCCTAGTGACTTTTAGAGAACTGCTTCGTTGGCATGACAGGCTTAATACCTTCTGCTTTCGCACGCTACTCAGGACCATTATTTCCACGAGAGCGGTTACAGAGTTGATGACAGTGACGTTGATGAGTACGAAGTAATAAAGGGCCTGACGCTTTGACCCATGTTCAGGGACAGGTGCCGAAGGAAATAGCAGCAGCCAATAGGCGATGCTGATCACAAAGGGGAACGTGACAGATGCGGTATAGAAGGTCGAGAATACAGAGGATCTCTTGGATTGGATATCAGTCGACTTTGGTATCGAAAGACCGGCCTGTATCTGGGCTAGAAATTTTCCCTTTGTCTGTTCCTCTGGAGGCAATCTGCCGTAAGGTGCCAAAAGGTGTTGCAGTGCCCAGGACTGTTAGAGAAGTCAACGGATTGATGCAATACGAAGAAACACACACACCTACCGTTGTCATCCAGTAATAGACAATCTGGATCGTCAGACTAATACTGCTAGCTTCGAACGCGAACTGCTTCCCTCTTTGAGCAAAAGTGAATACATAAAACATGTCCAAAGCGAAGACGACCGATAGGTACGCCGAAATAATTGTGCGTACTGCCACAAGTGTCTTTTGAGTAAGAAAAGGCCACGGCGAGTGGCAGACGCAAAGAAAGATGGGAACATCGTGGGAAAGCGTGTTTCGAGGAAGAAGGGGAGTAGTCTCTGCCATCGTCTCCGACCTGGTTAGAAATCTCCTGGAGGGACAGTCTTCGAGGTCGTGGCTATGAATTCGATATAGAGAAGCTAGGAAACCATAATGATGCACGAGGTAGAAGGATGGAGAAGCTGCTAGGCGGAAAGGTGCTCGCAAGGATGTTGGCATAAGAGAAGCATGGTCATAATAGAAGAGATCGTTGATAGATAGAAAGGAAAGCGATGATGACTCTAATTTAGCAAGTAGATTGGTTCCTACAGGAAGGAGCAGTCCAGATGGTGAGATTACTTTTCACCGCACCTCCGTCTTACTTGCGTCTTCATCGCATCTCCGTCTTACTTCCATGTTGCTCTGTCTCGAAGCCATTCTCATTGAGCTATCAAAAGATGTTAAGGTGCTATCAAAACCGAGATCGATGTAATTCGTAGTCAAGACGTAGATCGTGTACTTGTATTCGAGTATGAATAGGACGATTTCAGGAGCACCAGGAGAACAACGGCCGCGGCACCAGCGGCGGCGGCTTTGGCAGTACTTTACCAGCCAATTTTTTTTGGCTTGGCGCCAAGCAATCTAGCCTTGCTGCGCTCCTGCAACGTTTCCAAAGCTTGAGGAGCTTCGTCAACATTAGACGCCAGCAGAGGCATCTTCACCACACCAATGGCTCCCTCATAGAACCGGGCCTGTAGCTCCAGCTCCAGCTCTATCGCCAAGACAGCCGAGTCTCTCATCGCGTCCCTCCAATCCTCCTCTCCAACCGCCGCAATGCTCGGCGGCCTCCAACCCCGTCAACTCCTCACCCAGCTCCTCAACTTCGCTCTCGTCCTTTCAACGGCATTCATGCTGTGGAAGGGTCTCTCCGTGGCCACAGACTCTCCGTCTCCCATCGTCGTCGTTCTTTCTGGTAGCATGGAGCCCGCATTTCAAAGAGGAGACCTGTTGTTTCTATGGAACCGAGGGCAGGATACGCAGATTGGGGAAATCGTGGTCTACAATGTGAAAGGAAAGGATATACCGATTGTGCACAGAGTGGTGAGGAGGTATGGGGGAGGGTGAGTTGAAGTGGCTCCAGCAGACTTGAAGAGACGGCTGATCGTACACAGGGATGAACCATTGCAATTACTCACGAAAGGGGATAACAACTTGGCAGATGATACGGAGCTTTATGCAAGGGGCCAGGATTATTTGACAAGGTCTGAGGACATCATTGGAAGCGTGATCGGTTATGTACCTTTTGTGGGATACGTGACGATTTTATTGTCGGAGCATCCTTGGCTGAAGACAGTATTGCTGGGACTAATGGGGGTCATGGTCGTTTTGCAGAGAGAGTAATTTCTTGAAGTTCGCATGGGATTGAAATTCATTCCCACGGCGATCCTCAGGTCATTCTATCCCAAGACTCGTACAGTGTTTTTTGCTTGTTATACCCTTTCTTCTTCACGTGCTTACGTGAACCTCCAACAGCGGTTACGTTAGGCAGCTTGAGCACCAAAGACATTCCTGTTTTGATCCGCCTTGGACCGCATGCCATCCACGCTCCTGTTATGATATACCATACCACATACTCCTACAAACCTATTGCTAGACCGCTTGGTCTCCGATTGTCCCACCCTGCCTATATCTCAACTACCAGCCAGTGGCCTAATGGCATGATGCTGCGGAAGTGACAAGCAGCGATATTCCATGACTCTCAGCTCAGGAGGCCATTTTGCCAGGAAGTTGACCGGCAAGTTCAATTGACGTTGTTGAATTTATTTGTTGAGATGAGAGGCGAGAGCATGAGAATCTAGCAAACGATTTGTTCCTGACACGAAGATGATGATTTCAAGGCCGAAGAGCTCGCGCAGAGCAAAGGCGACAGTTGGAGTTGAAACACCTCTGTTGGGCCGCTTGACCTCTGGCGCTGGCTCAAGCTGGAACTCAAGGTTGAGATGCCTGCTAGAGTATGTGGCCAACCTTTCTGGCATCTGAAGAACGTGTCAGCGTACTCTGCTAGTCGTCCAGTCGAGGTCATAATGAGTCTTCCGGATGGAGCCAACATCTGCCGATTGATTGGACTTCAAGAATTTCAAGGCGAATTGACACCCGTTTTAGTATTGCCCGCTTCGAATGCCGAGGAAGAATGCGAATTGAGGGTTCGAGAACAGTCACGGTCTCGTTCCGCGAGCGGGATAAGAAATCTATTGCATCAGCTGCATGAAAAGAAGTACCAGCCCCGCGGTTACGTAGATTTTCTGGACTTGCTGGATTTCTCAGATTCTAATTTCTCTAGGACCAGATACTTAACGTAGATCCTAGACCGTGTTCGAGAAGGCCGAACGGATGGGCTTGAGAAGGTGCCGCCAGGGTAGGAAAAGGGATAAAGGGTTCCAAACGCAACTGCAGATATAGGAAATTCGGGCGTTGTGCGTTGAGATGAGTATCTGAAGACGAACTTCTTGCTTTAGCAGATTAACTAGTACTGATGAATGATTTCGGTCAAACCAGGTAGCCACAGAGAGTGTCTATGGTACTAAGTCTAGAGCTTTCTCTGCCAGGTTTTACTACTTTCCACAGTTGTTGAATGATGAAATGAACTACTTTGATAGATGGACAGATACATCAGGAAATCCCCTTTATCCTTTAGTTCTTAATGGCCTCATGGTCTGCATCAACATTGTCTTTTCCGTGCCACTAAGTGGCTTCCCTCCTCTGCTTGAGGCAAGCATATTGTCCAAAATTTCAGATCAGCCAGTAGGATTTCTAGACGGGTTATTTTCACTTACTGAAAGTTATGCACTAAGGTACAAATACTTTCCATTACTTACCTTATGCAAGATGTTTATCCGCGCTTATTGATAAGCGCTAGCGGTGGGGTTAAAACGTTTCATGCTTTGAGTTAGAGCTTGAAACCCGGAGAAAGGCTTTCGATAACATTATTCTTAATTATAATGAATATGTTTGATGTGAACATATATCTGCGGACCACAATCTCGACATCCTCTCTGTTACTTCCGACCTGAAACACACAAGTCACTCGACATTAACAGTGTCCTCCTCAAGTGATTATTCTACGGTCGAACAGAAGCCATGGCGACAGCACAGAAGCGAATCACAAAAGTCCGTCTACATGAACGTATTCGGATACACTTGAGTAAGCTAACGCTTTACCTCAGGAATATGCCGATATACAGAGAAAGCCACTGGATGGTATGAGGATCAGCCTACCCTCGGAGGCAGACATACACCAATGGCAGATACTCATTGACGGTCCCAAAGGCTCGCCTTACGAGGTATTTCGCGTCCTTTCCCGATTTTGGAATCACGGCCAATCAACCAAAGAAAGGTTCGCTGAAAATGCACAGGGTGGAGTCTTCAACCTACATCTCAGCCTTCCCACCGAGTACCCTTTCAAGCCTCCTACCCTGAGCTTCAAGACAAAGATCTATCATCCAAATGTTACCAACGATGACAAAGGTAGCATGTGTCTAGGGATGCTACGTGCGGACGAGTGGAAGCCTTCGTCTAAGATTGATGCCGTGCTTAGCTTCGCTCAAGGTCTGCTCTTGGAGCCTCAACCTGATGATGCTGTGGAGGGAGGTATTGCGAGAGAGTACAAGGAGAACAAAAAAGAGTTTGTCAAGAATGCAAAGGCGTGGACCAAGCAATATGCGAAGAAGTGATAAGAAGAGCCACGCATAGGCAGCAAGGGAGCACGCGTCAAGCGGCAGTGGGGGATCATGGTTTACGAACATTGCCTGCAATGCGTTAGCGGGCGTATGGCGGCTTCTTCATATCCATACCGACTCCCATCAGATACAATTGAAATCTCCCAACCCCTCACAGAAGGGTTTCCATCTTGGATCCTTTGAGAACGCTCAAACGATAGCTGTGCTGGGTGACAACATCTGCTGTGCAAATGTGCCTAATGAGAGGCACCCTCTTCCCTCAATCTGAGGTGGAGAAAGATTTATCGATAAGCGCTTTGAATTATTGCTGACTGACCAGGGTATTCAGGAACGCCAAGCGGCCAATGTTTCAAAGTGCCAGGGCTGTGAGCCCGCGATGGGGGCGTGTACATAAGGTAACCTAAGGTACCTAAAATCTTTCAAGCTTCAGCCTGGGGAGTTCAGCCGCACCGTTGATCTATCATCTGGTTTAGGGGGTCCAAAGCCCTAAATAATATATATTAATTAATATTATATCCTCAGAGATGCATCGTAAGGTTTTAATCCAAAATGCGCACGTTGCCTTGCGCAGCTCTTGCTGTCGTCGATGTCCACAACCATGTATATTGATCGCTATACTTACCTAGATCTCGTACTTTAGTCTCCTAATCTCCGATACGACAGAATCTTTACGAGGGACGTAATGTCCAACACCACAAACATCACAGCCGCCCCGATCGTCGTTCCTCCAAGCGGGAAATGGTGAGTGGTCATAGCCACCTACACTTTTAACCACCTACTGAGATATTCACCGAATTCCTAGGGATGGCAATGACGGTCCTTGGGCCACCTTCAATATCCACGTCGGCACTCCAGCCCAGACTGCCAGAGTCCTTGTTTCCACAGCCGTAGGACAAGCCTGGGTCATTTCAGCGAACAAGACACAAGGAGGATGTATCGCTACAGATCCATCGACCTGTCCGCAGACTCGGGGCGGGCTTGTCAACATAAACGCTTCGACTACATGGCAAGACGTGGGCATTTACGGCCTAGGTTTGGAGCAGAACATACAAGACTACGGTGATGAGTACGACAGCGGCGACTTTGGCTTTGACACTCTAGGCTCAGGGGCAGCAGGAGATACGAGCGACGATTTGAACGGCCAGGTCATTGCTGCGCTGGCCACTAAAGATTATGACGTGGGAATACTTGGTGTCACCGACCACCCTACCAATTTCACTGCGTTCGACGACCCGCATCCGAGCTTTTTGTCTAGTTTGAAGGCAAAGAGCAAAATACCCAGTCTGTCTTTTGCCTATTCCGCTGGAGCGCAATACCGTATGGATAGCCCGGTTGCATTCAGTGACTTCTGTATCTAACATTGGCCAGGTCCGAACAAGGCCAATGGAACCCTTACCTTGGGAGGATATGACGCTTCAAAGTTCACGCCCAACGATGTTCCTTTCATAATGGCAAGCGATATATCACGAGATCTAGTTGTAGGACTGCAGTCAATCAGTTTCAGTGACGCGACAACAACAAACGGCGAACTACTCTCGACAGGCCTTTTGACATTCATCGATTCCACGGTACCACATATTTGGTTGCCTATAGATGCCTGCCAGGCCTTCGAAGATTCATTTGGCATTGAATGGAATAGCACCGTCGAACGATACCTCGTGAACGATACCCTTCATAGCCAATTACTAAAGCAGAATGCCAGCATCTCCTTTATACTCGGAAACGACGTCAATGGTGGTTCTACTGTGAACATTACATTCCCATATGCGAGCTTTGACCTCAATATTAGTGCTCCATTTGTCGATACCACTCAATACTACTTTCCTCTACGTCAAGCAGCCAATAGCACCCAATATACACTTGGACGAGCATTTCTTCAAGAAGCGTGAGTCAGAAAACACTTGGGTCACTGGAAAAGTACTCACATTGATAGATACCTTATCGTTAACTATGAACACAACAACTTTTCCGTCTCCCAGAACAGCTGGCTACCAAACGCCTCCTCACGGATTATACCCATTGCCGCAGCCTCCAATGCTACAACGTCGAAGATAACGAAGATCACCACGCCCTCTCACAAAATCTCCACCGGCGCAATAGTAGGCATAATCGTCGCGGTTGGCGCCTTGATCATTGTCGCCGGCATTGCAGTCTTCTATGTCATCAAGCACCGAAGTAAAAGAAGGAAGCTAGAGAAGGAGGAAAACGAAGGAGATGAAATGACTCCCTTCCACAAAGCAGAAATGGATGGCACGCCAGCCGGCAAAGCTCCCTTCGGAGAGCCACCGTACGGTCATAAATTCGGAGAGGAAATGGAGGGCAGTAACCCCAATTTAGGCATGGACATGAGGAAAGGATCGGAAATGGAGGGCAGCAATCCGGACTTGGTAATGGCTGCGAAGCTCAAATCCGAGATGGAAGGCGATGCGGGCGTTATGCGAGTCGAAGCCCCAGGAAGCGGCGCTGTGTTGCGAGCTGAAGCCCCGGGAAGTGAGGGCGTATCAAGAGCCGAAGCTGAGGGAACTAGAGATGGTTGGGAGATGGAAGGAAGTAAAGGGACCCTCAGAGCAGAGATGCCAGTGCCCACCTTCGCCCCAGTCGAAATGTACGCCGGTGATCACGGCCTCTATGAATTGCCATCCCCGGTCAGCGGCAGTGATCGACCCTCTCCGATCAGCTCACCACATTCGCCCGAAAGGCGACCTGGCGCAGCTTCGTGGAACAGGCGGCAAATGGATGTTCCGCGATTACCCCGATCTGGAAGCGACATCTCTTCCCCGGATGAAGAAAGCGAGGGATATATTCGGAGTCCCCGCAGATCAAGACCCTCGCCCGGCAGTCTCACTCCAAATCGGGTGTCGCCGCAGAGCCAGAGCAGGGAGCGGCAGGGGAGCGGTGGAGAAGTCGCTGGCGGTGCATCAAGGAGGGCGACGCCTACCAATTTGTCGCCTAGCGATGAAAGTGACCCCGATAGATGGCGTCGGGGCCACAGCGGTAATCTAGCACCCAGGGGTCATACATCCAGGGAGCTGTCATCGCCGACCCAGGGGGGCAGAGAAGGAAGCAGACGTCTAGGGAGTACATCAAGCGCTAGTACGCCAGGGATCACACCCCTACTGAACGCGCACCGAATAGCGGATCGCCGAGGCCACCAGAGGGGTTTTTCTGATTTATCTCGTGTATGAAGTTTCCCGGACATAATCGGTCAATGATGTTTTGAATTATGGGCAATCCTACACGGGCATGTATGACGGATGGAAAGCGTTGTAACAGTAGGATATCTTTCTTCCAAAAAGGTCTACATTAGCAAAAGCATCAAAATTCTCTCGGCATGATCTATCAATAAACGACCGTTCACACCGACTAAATACCCCCTTCCCAGCCGGATCTTTGTGCCCCCATCTGCAAAATTGTTGCGCTCGGTATGTATACAAACGACCCTTACCTCCACCACAGACCATGGACCTACCTGTGCCAGTACTCCTCCGCGGTATCTTGTACCCGAGCTAGCTCCATCTTGCGTTGACGGCGCTTCTCCTGCCTAATCGGTGTAGATTATTGCACGGCTACCTCCTATTATCCATTAAACAGAGTTGATTGGGAAGGAGGGAGGAAGCACACAGGCGCACACACAGACAGAGAGAGGTAGAGAGAAAGCCAGCAAAGCGAAGAAAGAAGGCAGCTTAGCCTGGCTGTAGGTTGGAAAAGTGGTCGAAATGCTTTCCATATATGAAAAACCCAGACGCAAGTCGCTAGAACCTAGATCAGTAGTCAGGAGAGAAGAGCAAGCGGACTCCCCTCGTCCTCGAGTGTATACTCTCCGCCTGTCAACGATTCTGAAACGCAACGTCATCGTCTCAAAAGGTGACATCTGAAACAAGCAAGAAGGGGACCTTCTTCCGCAGCAAAGTCTCAGGACTCTCAGTTCCACATCATCTGCAACAGTCAAAACGGTTTTGTAGCATTCATTGCATTTGCTCTCATCTATGTATGACACCAGCCTCGGACCCTCTTCCTTGCTTATCGTTTACAAAGGTAGGTATCCGAAAGCCCAACAGACTGCACCAGTCCGTCGCGTTGCAATGACGCTAGAAACGCGTGGGAATTCCAGACGCCGGACGCAACTTTGATCGCAGGTCAGAAGCCATTGCGGGAACTGAACACAAGAGCGCGACTGCCCGGTGAAACGTACAGATTGAATTCGCAAGCCAAGCAGGGTATCATCGATCGTACTAAGTGATGGTATAGCCCCCATCAACCCTCAGCTCGGCGCCGGTAACGTAGCCTGAAGCTTCACTCAAGAGAAAAGTGACCGCCCCCATCAAATCCTCCGGCTGCCCCATTTTGCCTTGTGGGATCAGAGACGTCCAGTGCTTGAAAAGCTCTGGGTTGTCATCGAGGATTTTGGCGGTCCTATAATGCGTTAGAATCTGGCCGGCAAGCGTAGAATGCAGGTCGAAGAGGCTTACAGTGCGGTGAGCATGTAACCGGGAGCAATAACGTTGACACGGATCCCAGCATGTGCCCATTCAACAGCCAAACTGGATGCCAAATGCCTAACAGCGGCTTTGGCCGCGTTGTAAGGTGCCTGTGGCTGCGGGACATTGACAATGGCGCCTGACATTGAGCCGATCATGACCATGGAGCCTTTGACCTTGCGTTCCATGAGATGCCTGGCTACTTCGCATGCGAAAAAGTAAGTGCCGTCAACGTCGACACCCCAGAGCTTCTTCATGCGGTCTGGTGGGTATGCGATGGCATCAAAGTTTTCGGTGAAGCCGGCAGATGTCACCAGGTGGTCAATCTTGCCGTGATCTTGGACAATGTCGGCAACGACCTGCTTGACCGACACGTGGTCGGACACGTCACAGTAGTGGGCTGTGACTTTAGGGACGCTACTTCTGTCAATTGTTGAAGGCCTTCAGGCTTGCAGGCGTAGACGTACTTTTCAGCGCCGGGGTTCTCCTCCTCGAAGTGTCTCATGAGCTCCTGTGCCTGACGCTCGCCTTCCTCCTCTATGTACAATTAGCAATTTAGCAATTTGCATCCTCGAAAAGAGAGATACTGACTGTTCAAGTCCACAATGGCTACGTCGGCGCCGGAGATGACGCAAGCCTGGCTCATAACAAGCCCCAATCCTCGGGCCCCGCCAGTCACGACGGCCACACCACCCTCCAATGTAAAGGAAGCTAATGTTCTCTTGAAATGAAGTCCACCACGGCCCTGGATAGGCTGGGAAGGTGGGTGCTCGGCCTCGTCGGGGTGTTCGATGCGAATGGTATTGTCTGTACGACCGAAGGCACCCTCGTGAGCCTTTTCATTCTCGAGAGCTCGCTCGGCGGCACTAGGAGTGCGCTTATCCTCTTTGTAGAGTTTGGTAGTACATGTGATTGGGCGGATAGAATATATAGGTTTGGGAAGAGGAAGGGATGTGATGCGCGCGGCAGGTGCTGAGAAGAGCTTGGGTGAGCGTGCGATTACGCGTGAGGTAAACATTGTGGAGGAAGAGTGTATGATTGAGTTTGCAGCAAGGTCTGCAAAGGTCTGCAGAGAAAGGGTGTGGTGTAATATAGTATGGTGTAGTATGTGGGATGGGGTTGCTTCAGGAAGTTGTGGGTCGTGGGTTGTGAGGTGTGTGATGTGGTACCAGGGAAGAAGGAGGTTAGGAAGTGACGTGAGCTGGCGGGGGGAAGGTCAAGAATAAGAATAATAGGAAAAACAATATCAATGGTGAGTAGGTACTTTAGGGAAGGATTTCCTCGGAAGAAAAGCCAAGACGTTCTCGCGATGACGAAAATAAAAATGGTTTTGAAATTGATGTGCTAAGTAAAATGTATGTATGTATGTATGTATGTATGTATGTATTCTTCTTCTTTTTCTTCTTCTTGATGAGTAGTAGTAGTGAGAAAGGTCAGTTTATGAATGAATTATTGATTTTTATTGATTTTCATTCATACTATTGAAATTATGAAGTACTCGGTATTAATTACTTGATTAATTAATTATCGATTAACTACTTAAGTATGAATATTTTATATTATTTATAGCAGATACCTTATGTACTGACTGCTGTTTTCATTATTGTAAACAATCGACTTCCATTTTCCATTTTACTATTAATATTGTGTGCTAATAAATAGATTTATAAGGTAACCTCACCCTTATAGTAGGAGTCTACTCGTAGTAGTTCCCGCTTATTTCCAGCGGGTTTCCCTTAACTTTTGCGCTCTTCAATTTCAGCTAGTACGTATGGTAGGTATTATTGTCAGAGGATACGACGTTATTTATACCCTATTCTCTCTCTCTCTCTCTCTCCCCCCCCTTAATGGAAAACATAAGACTACCTATGCTCCATCGGTTGGACTTGGAACACTTTAAGACCAATATCAAACCAACTTGAATGCCCCTCAAATCCTCATGTAGAAAAGGCCAGCGTGTAGTTTCAGGCCTGCAGCGCCCCTTTTTTCCCCCATTGGTCCTTCATTATCCCACCATACACGTGGGCATTCGCTGCTAGTCGGTGGGGGTACTCTTTCCCTTCCTCATGCCCCAACTCTGCCATCTAATTTCCACCGCCTTTTCCAAACAATAAAGCCAGGGTTCCCCAATGATAATACACCCTCTCATTGCTTCAGCTTGACAACGAAGAAAGCCGACGAACACCCGGGCTCCTTAACATGTCCGGGTCTTGTGTAAGCCTGGCAGGATCAAATGCTCCGAAGCGTGGAGCACCCTCGATTGGGGCCTCGGATTTCCACTGGTGATATTTAATAACTGTTTTCAAAAGCATCCATCTCGTTCTCATCCATCAAGTCCCACTTCCTCGCCGTCAATTTCCTCATCTTCTTCCCTGGTGTCTTGCTAGGTGATTGCGCCTTGCACTCGGCCGCATCTGTCAAGCTCATCCCATTGAGCTTGAACAGCGCTGTTCCCAGCGCGTCGGGTCCGTAACCTTGGCTGGGACTAGATGGCTGGGGCTTCCGGGCTGATTTGATTGGAGATCGACAATGCAATTCCCGCTCAAGAGCTTCAAGTTTGCGACGGAGAGCCTCATTCTCATTTTCCAGCTCTGTAGTGTGTGTCTCCGGGTCTATGGGGTCTTCGTGAACTGTGCAGGATTAGTACGATTGTGGAGAGCTTGGAGAAAGTCGACTTACTTTGGATACCCTGGGAAAGTATCTCCAACTTGCGATCAAGATGCTCGTCATTTCGGTCAGCCTAAAATACTAATCAGCGTTGCTCTCCGATATAGCGCTTACGGTCTTAAGCTTACCTGCTCCCCCCACGCACCCATCCATCGTCTCCTCTCCTCTTCGGTTCTCCGCTCCATCTCACTCCAGCATTCTTCCCTTACCTCCGTCTCTATCTGTTCCGCTTTGTCCTCGGCCTTCTGCCAATTCTCCTCCGCTTCTTTCCTGCGCTCTTCTTGCTCCGTCAATTTCACATTCAATATCTCGACCTCCTCATTCAGTCTAGCAATTTCCGAGAATGCCATCTCCACGACTGCCTCGTCTGCGTGCACAGCCGGGGGTGACGTCTGACCACTCGGCGTTCTGCCACTGGTATTGGAAAGTATTGTACTGGAGACTGATGGGATCCGAGGAACGGTAACTTCACGAGCCAGAGCGGAATACCGCAGGATTTGGGAGGTAGCATTGAACTCGTTCAATGGATCGGCAGTTACGATCATGATGGCCTTCTGGGCGTTTCTGTGGTAGGTAGTGAGGGCCGAGTGGTGATGAGAAGACGAGGGGAACGAGTTTGAGAAGAGCAATTCAGTCAGCTTGCATTGGCGGAAGGGAACCAAGGTAGGCTACAGAAAATTAGCATTCGTCCCTGCCCACGGACCAACTTTTCTTACCTTTGTGCCCTCGTTACTGTCGCTTTGCATCTGCAAACATTGGCCGAGGTACATCAAGCTCTCATTGATCTTCCCGGCTTCTGCCAGGGTAGCTCCCGCAGTTTTCGCATTTCTGGCACGTTCGGATCCAGCCAGGTCAACGATAGTGAGCTGAGAGCCGGTCCATGAGTTTGACAAGCCACCTCTTGGCCGCCTTTTCACTTCGACGCAGAAGAAACCATGACTTCTCGAGCTGACGCTATTACTTCCAGTTCCAGCAACCCTCCGCTCCATCAGACCCGTCTCCAAAACCATCAACGCCTCTTCATAGCTCCCACATACTACCTTGCGGAGACCAGCAACCACTTTCTGATCTGGTGATGCTTCGGTTGATTTGAAGAGCAAATGTCTCCGACGAAGATCTTTGTGATTGCTTGGTACTGACAAGAGATCAAAGATGCGGTCATTGTATACCTCGTACATCGAGACCAGTATTGCGTATTCCACGTTCGGCTCGACAGGAAAGGCCAGATTGCTGATGTCTGGGAATTGTGGGACCACGGAGGGTCGTTGAGGAAGTTTACGTTTAGGTGCGCTAGGCGTGAAGGCTGGGTCCTGTAGATTATCATCAAAACGCACTTTAGCTCGCGTTCTCGTCATTCTCGGGGTTGGGGGATTCAAAAGAGAGAGCTGGGACGGAAAAGTGCCTGCATGACTGGGGGTTTGCTCTGCATTGGGTACAGACGCCACCTTGCCCTCTTTGACGACTGAGCGGTCTGGTTCTTCGAGAGGAGGAGTCTCAGCACCGAGACTGAGGATTGACCACTGGCTTCTCGGACCAGTCGAATGATGGACCTTCAATGAGGAGTGGGGGACCTTGAGGGACGAACGAGAAGGATTGCCTACCATCATGGGTGTAGGGGCTCTCGAGCGGGATGGCTCTTGCAGACTGTCTCCGTATACATTGTCCAGGAAGCCTGAGGCGGAGAAGATCTGGGCTTCTGAGGCGTCGGTTGTATTTAGGGATGCGATCAACGATGGGTGGTTCGCTGGCTGCAGCGTCTGTGTGTCGAGGGAGCGATACAATAGGTCCAGAGATAACTGTGTCAGTCCTCGCTGCGATTTCGACCCCAAGATCGTATGGCTCTGCCCGCACGTCAGCCACACTCACCCTCCACAAGCTCTGCAACAATTGCGACGAGCGAACCTTCCCCGACCCCGTAACCCCCAACGTAGCCAGCAACCCGTCCCTCCCTTCCCCCAACACCCCCTCAATCAACGGCACCACGCCCGTCCCGCGGAAAATGTCAATCTGCTCCGCCGGCTCCTCAAACACCTTCGTGAACGCGAACTTCTCCACCGCCCGCTTCCGGGAGTCGCTGGGTGGATGGATCGTGATGTGCGTGGGCGTCCCGTCCCGCGACTCGTCGGCGGGGGGTTCGACGGTGAGGTAGCGCTCCGAGGGCGCGAGGAGCGGGTAGAGGGACTGCTGGGTCAGTTGGACGAGGGGGGAAGGCGGGGGGCGCAGGCGGAGGTAGACTTGGAAGAGGGAGGTTGGAGATGTTTTGGAGGGTTGGCTCGTTGATGCCATGGTGGGCGTAGCGATTGAGTGGAGAGTGTGTGTGGAGGGGAAGTAAATTTCGCGAGGTTCAGATAGTTAGCTTGATGGTTTTGATTGTTTACCTCGGTTGCTAGGGGTTTGCTTGGCACCAACATGAACTTCATTTCCTCTGAATCTTGAGACACTCAGAGCAAAAACGGAAAATGTTCTATCACCATTCAGGAGCACTCAAGCACACCTTTCTTCTGAACCTCGCTCTAGCACAATGTTGTCCCTCTTGAGACGGCTCAGCATTTGAATTACATCCCCAGTAGTGTGGGCAGTATTCAGGGTAGGAACCTCGAAGCGTTTATAGTCTGGCAAGTGCTACATACGTCTTCTCTTCATCAAGCAAAAGGCTCGTGCCCCTTCCACACTACTACTATCTAGACATTGCGTATAGACTTGTGCTGTCCTTCATCGCGGAAAATCAAATTGGCACTCTCATCAGTACTCGCTGAGATCGATGATTTGAGCCCGTTCCGCATCTTATTGACCGCAGCTCAACACCCTTGTTATATTCATTTCCCGAAAGCTGCTTCAAAGCGCCGTATCCGATGGTAACCAACTTTTCTTCGGCCTTGCCACAGCGGCTCAACCAAGCTGGCTGGTTGGCCTCCCAAACCCAATTCAATCTCTTTGTCACTTTCAGGATATGAGGAGCACGGCGGCTTTTCACATTGTGGCAACGTATATAATACGAATGGCTTATGAGCATGCGATGTCTGACGTGATCCCTTCGCTGGCTTGTGCTGGTGAGGTCCCAAATCTGCCGGCTCGGGGGTAACGGGCGGTTGTGGCGGCCTCCTCACAGATACCTGTGACGAAGTTGACAGCGAGTATCACATGGGATGCATGTTTCTTCGAGAATGGGGCGATCCTATCGAATTAGCTTGATCCGGATACTTAGGATGCAGCTTACTGATTTCCAAAGAGGTCTCTTCGATGCTTCTTGCCAATAGAATTAACGCTCTGCCATCATGTTCTTCGTCTATCTCCAAATTTTTCAATGCTCATCAAAGTCTGTCCTGGACCGATTGGTCTGAATGACTCTCCCCATTCGAAGTTTCCCGTGGACAATCATGATAGCTTGATGCAATGCTTTTGTGTACAATATCTCCCCCTGAATTGTAGAAATCTGGTGTTATGCAAGGCTCAGTCTGAGCTAATCGTGAGTTACCATTATCCTTATACCCAAACAGATGATCGCGCCCATACTTGTGCTTGTCCAGGGTATAGCGATGGAGGCAACTACCGACTTGTCGCCACAGCACAGGGAAAGCTTTGTATCCGTGGGAGATGACAGTAATGAATTTGATTGTAGGGAGGATGAAAGGTGTGTCGTATTGTAGTTGACCCAGATATATGAGATCTATCCTGTTTGAAGCAACAGTGTAGTCCGCTTCAAACAGGATAGATGAGGATAATGAAAGGAATTGAGAGCTTTGGGGGGGGGTTGCTTCTTGAAAGGGATGGCGGTACAGGACCTTACTAGAATCGAACAAACAAGCGTGAAATGCTGGCTACCTTCGAGAGATGATGAGCTGTGGTCATATCAGGGATAAGTAAAACGCATAATCTGTATCCCCCTCAGAACGTCTTTCCTGCTCTCGAATTAGGTTGACAAGTTCCACTCTTGTAATCGAGCATCATGCACACAATGTGTGGGGCCAGCGCCTTGGAGAATAGACGAGTACAGGGCCACAGGAAGACCACGTCCGTGCTTCTTCTATGCATGCTGCCTAAGTGGTTGATCAAAGAAGCTTTCACATCGTCCATACTGGCACCGTGAGATTCCTCACTTGACGACATCTAGCAGCGTCGTCGAAGTTTCCTCCGACCTTATACTGCTCAGGCCGAAAATCCATAATGCGCAGTATCTCTGATGTTCTCAGCCACATCTGGTTGGACTCGTGGTGCAGGCCGGACAACCACCTGGCATGTCTGCATCTTGTCGTACGATTGATCAAGCTTTGAGCCTTGACGGCAAACTATACGGCCCTTTGCTGAAATTCAGTAACAGTAGTGCATCT
The DNA here is from genome assembly GCA_003184365.1 of Evernia prunastri. NCBI lineage: Eukaryota > Fungi > Ascomycota > Lecanoromycetes > Lecanorales > Parmeliaceae > Evernia > Evernia prunastri. The sequence goes on along the minus strand of NKYR01000018.1, from coordinate 188,286 downwards.
GAAAAAAATTCAATGACTGAAAAGCGTTCGCTATGACCACAAAAATTGCGCTAGAAGAGTTCGTAGCGTATTCAGGTAGCGTATGTAGCAGCCCCACTGTCTTGCATGACCTGTAGTCTGTAGACTAAAAAAATAAGATAGGTATGTTCACCGCTACTTGAATCGCGACTGGCGACATGAGATAGGAAGGAATGGTAACCAAAATTTGGCCAAACCAGGACAAAACGAGGGATAAAGAAGGCCTACCGAAAGGCTGCATTGTGCTTGAACACGCTTGATGTGTGATTGGCGAGTGTATGTTGTACGAACACGAGAATGTAATCTAGGGCGGCTCCTGAACAAATTGGTCGACGGTACGATTCACACACGCTTTTTTTGTCATTGGACCCAAACTCTATCGCCCAAGCTCGAAGATTCTATGCGGAGCGGTATCAGGAGAAAGCGATCTATAGTCCGAGGAGCATATATGTACGGGGAGAAAGGTTCAATAACGCCATGCAATGTCGTGCCAGCTCGCTTGAACGCTCTAATGCAACTCCACAATGCTGGTGATGATACAGTAGTGGTACAGTAGTCATACATGGCGGCGGTTGTGTCCACTTCCACCATCATGATTATCAAGGCTTGCGGGGCCTTTCAAATCAAGGTTCATGACCAAGAGACCGATTTCTCTCCCTCTCGAGCAGCAGCGTGAGCTGACTCTTCGTCCTTGGGAAAGGCTGGGAGGCCTCAGCTGTTGGCTCAGGTCCCGCGGATGCAGGGGCTTTGAGCGGAATTATCTCGTTCTTAAAAGCCTCTTTGCCCTTGTTCCTGCCGGCGGTGGATGTACCTGGGCCTGTGTCTAGCATGCCGGAAGCTTGGAAGGAGGCAGCGGTTGCAGTTGTTGGCACGGATTTTCGTGCAAAGGAGGAAATGTTGGTGAACGACCGGTTCGAGGGTCGTGTTTTGTCCTCGAAATCAGCCCTTATACCCGGATCCACAAGGGATCTGGATCTTTCAGCATGCATCTCTTCGACAAGCTTAGTCTCTGAATGAGGCTCTGTCGGAAGCTCTCGTGCCTCCACATCCTTACCGCCAAGGTCTTCCGCCGTGTTCTCGCTAGATGTTGCACCCGCGGACGACTCCTTGAGACGCTTCGAAGGATGCGGACTTGCGGCTCGTGAGCGTCTTGCCGATGACGCTTCCGCTTCTTGGCCTGGACTTCTAGCGGTATTGATATAAGTAGGCTTCATACTCCGGACTAGGTTTGGTGAAGATGAACTTCTCGAGGGGGCGTCTTTTGAGACTCCAAAGGAGGCAGCTTGCGATGACTTTTGCCGCATAACCGGGGGCCTTCTCTTACTCGCTCCGGTACTGGCGACGACGATAGGGTTCCTCTTTCCGGGTCGCTGACTGCTTTCGGCAGACGGACGACCGCCTGATAATCGTGAGGTAGTAGACACTTTGGGAATAGACACCGCGACCTCCTCATTGAAGCGAGTCGTGGTCGATCTACGAGCAGGTTTTTCGGCAATGGGAGCAGGTGATTCTGTAGGTGTAGAATCATCGTCGAAGGTCACAGCCTCCTCGTTGCCAGCACCTGCAGTAGACCATATTTCTTGGGAAGCCGGAGACAGAACCGAAAGGCTCTTCGATGATGGGTTAGAGCCAGAGCTTAGCTTCTTTAGTATCGGTGGCGGCCGAGTGGTCGTTGTTCGCCTGTTCTCAACTGACTTGGTGGTTCCTTCTGGAGACCTTTGAAACGGGCTTTGAGACGTTGGCGTGACGGAGACTCCCTCGAGTTCCTCATCAACCTGAACAAGCCCAGCCTCGGGCAAGGCCCGCGAGGCTGTCACTGGACTCTTGGTTGAGGCCAGCGAGCGAGCTTCGGTGTCGTAGCTGCGTTGGATTGTCGAGGATCGCGGCGACGACGTGGGGGTGGTTCTGATGTAACCCCCCTGTCGTATGCTATCAAACTGCTTGTTCATCTGTGCACCACTCACGCCGTTTCGGACTCGCTCACTCATCGCGATCCGCCAGAAAAAATTCTCGAGTCTGCGGCCCACGTTCTCTGCAATGACCGCGGTCCCCGAAGAGTAGACTAACAGAGGACAATGTTAGCCGTCTCATGAGCAAAAAGCTTAGCTGCGGTCTAGCACACTTCGCCATAATTTCAGGGTATCCTCGGCATCGAGTCCAACTGCCTCCTCTGTGCCCACGGTAACGCCTTTCTTGTTACTGACCAAACCCTCTGGCAACCCTCCGGCCATCTCGGGCAGCTCGCTCACGCAGTGAGCGCACGCTCATATGTTATGTCATGGACATCCTTGTAGGCGAACAAGCAAGTGAAGCCTGTCATGGAAGGGAAAGTTTGCACAGGGTGTCAAAGACGGAAGCTTGGTACGCTAAGAGAAGCCGTTCCCTACTCGCTTCTCGGTACCGGAGATTATCTTTTGAATATTTGTATATCTTACTTTAAAATTGAGGAGCGATACATAGATTCGGGTTACGAGAAAACCAGGGGGGCAACTGTTGTTGTGAAAAGAGCGGACAGTGAGCGGGTCATTGCAAGGAGAGGAGAGGAGGAGAGGAGAGGAGAGGAGAGGGAGGGTCTTTTTTACGCAGGCAAATTGTCATGCTTCAATCATTGGCTGAGGATAGGAGGAGAGTAAAGTAGAGTAAGGTAGAGTAATCGGCAGTGCCTTAGACTCATTAGTTGATTAAGGTAAGTTAGTTCTTAGTAAGAAGGTGAGTTAAGGTGAGTTAAGGACGAAGAGTCACCTGCTTGCTTAGAGTAAGTTGCTACGTAAGGTAGCTTCCTAGTTACTAAGTTACAGGTATTTCTTCATCCCCATCATCCTTGAGCTCTCAGAGGTTGACTTTTGCCCGACGTACCCCCTAGACTTTCCCAGTGAGCTGGAACCCTTGCACTAATCTGCTAGAAGGCCTGACCCAAGCCACGAACCGAAGGGACCGAGGGGACCTATCAGTAGTAAGGTAATCAGTAGTAAAGTAAGGGTAAGGTACCTATCACGTAAGATAAAAGTACCAAGGTAAAGTACCTATGGAACGAATGGAACAAATTAAGCACCGTCGATCCGAGTTCAACAAGGTACTCCCAGTAGAAAGTACTACCTTACTCTACTGTACCTAGTTATGTTTTATATCTACCTTAGGTATCCTTGCCATGGCACGGAAAAGAATAGATAAAGATCAAGTATTGAATGAGTATGTGTCTACCTTATTACTACTATGACCACTAAGGTATGTATGTACATATGTACCTTAGCCACTATACCTACAATTCTCCAAAGATGGACCAGGACAACCAACTGATACTCAACATTCAAAAAAACAAACATAGACCACTTTACAGAACACCCAAACCTGCGCCAATCTCAATACATTACATAAAAGATAATAAATAAACAAATAAATAACACAACTCGAATTGACTCTAGAAGCCGAAGCACGTGGAAGATATCAGACCCCATTTCATCTGACCTCCTTCTCCTTTACATGATGATGGTACATGATTTCACGCACTCGCACTGTCAAGGGTCAAGCTCCGGGACCGGCTAGGCGTTTAACGGGAAAACCACCAGCATCACCATCGCATTTACTATAATTTTTCTGCTGTACCTTTTGGACTTAGCGCTGCCTCAAATTATATCAAGTATCTACATCCTATATAACGATTACTTCAAGTAAATCAAGTATATCAAGTACATTCGGATAGGATTCAATTGGACCTAAATGGCTTCACCCTGGTAAAGAGCCGGGCGCAAGTGCAACCACAGCCGCTTAAGGCAATTATAAGTCATGTACTCAGTCATGTTGTGCCCTCCCTACTTTTACTTGATATTATTATTTTGTACCCAGGTATCAATCTTTGCCGTCCCGTGATCTTTCATACGTCAGCGCGCAGTTTCTGAATCCTTGAATCCCCCAAAATCCCCAAAATCCAAACGGTCCATAAAGCCCAGGCCTGAAATATTGCCACCTTTTCCCAACTTTTGCCTGCGGCAGAAAGATCTTGCTTGCTTCGAATTGCGGGGAGAGCATCATGCATGCCAACGCACGCGAGCTTCAACCAACAGCTTGCTGTAGCCTGTCTCTCCCTGAGCTCAAAATCTAGAGTCCGGTACCCTACTATCGTGCGTGTGTATGCCATCTCGATTTCACAATCGCCAAGGCAAGCATCTAAAGTAAAAGTTTCGGCAAAGGGCGGCGCATCACCTTGTCACCTTGTCACCTTGTCAGTACGCCGAGACAGACGCATCTACTAATCACGGCTAGCCTTTGCATGCTGGTGCTCTGCTGAAAAGCGTATGCGTGAGATTCGACGCTTCCAAGCTCCTCTACTCCGTACCTATCTCCGATTACGAGCCGATGACTGGCCTTCAGAGCGGATTGATTGGACTTCCCACTTGGCCACACTCGTACCTGCGACCAACCACCCTTTACCCTCGGCATGTCCGATGCGGATCAAGGCGACACGAATAATGATGAGGGAGAGGGATTGTAGATTGTAATACCCGGTGGAATGGTCGGTCTGTACCATCTGACGTAATGGGCTGTGCTGGGTTCACTCCGAGTTTCAAAGGTGTCGCAAGGTTTACTGCATTCTGTACTCCATTGGTGTATACATAATACGTGCCACAAGACGGGGAGTACCTGGTCAAGGCGGACACTTTTACTGGCTCCCAGGAAACTTGTCGGGTGGAAAATGTGCATGGATGACATTGGCTTGTTTCTTGTACAATTATGGAGCTAGCAGTGACAACGAATTCGGGATGAGCCGTTCAAGCGGGCAAATCTACAAAAAATGTATGGTTATCGTTCGTTTTGCCTGCCCAGATCTGCGGGCACTTGCAGAGAAGGTACCTAGCAGTTCATTTATCAAGTTAGAGTACAGTATTCTTATTTTTAATTAGTACGGTATTGTAGCTTTGGGATTTTGGTTACTGATACTATGACTATGACTATGATATAATTCTGAACTCTTTGATAGTGGCATTTAGTGATATCTAGATATCTATCCTACAAATGTGCATGATGCTTCTTGCTTCACCTGTTACCTCGTCTTGCTACCCCGACCCCCACTCTTAATCAACATTCAGTTCAGTTCAGTTCAGTTCAGTTCAGTTCAGTTCAGTTCAATCCAATCCAATTCAATTCTTATTGTCATGTCCAGTCTACTTGGTCCAGCATAAAATAGTTCCTAACTATACTTCTCATTATTCTTGGGAAAGAAAGGACGTATGCCTGCCTTTTTCTTTCATACTCTCAACGTCACGACAAAGGGAAGCCCAGTAACGCGTGGAAAACCGCATCATTTGCTATTATTCCACCATTTCACCAAGTGCACCTAGATCCAGTTTTTGGGTCTCGGCTTCAACATGAGCCACCATAGACATCAAAGATGGCCGAGTCCAAGACGTAACGTGTCTTTGAGCTCCATCAACCATCAAACAAACGGGTAGCAGCCACAGAGGCTGCTACAGATTGCGTTCCCTTGACACCGTGGACGAGAAGGAACAAAGATGCTCGCGGTCGGTTTGCGTCTATTCTTGGTCTTTGTTCACCGCAAGCGTCCATTCCGGTCCCTCTTAAAGATGGAATGTATTGCAACCGTCTCTTCGACAACCCTTTCTACCTGCCTTCTCCCTTCACCTCAGTCAACTTGCTTATACTTCCTACACTCTCATTAAAGATAGTATTTAATTGCAGAACCTCGCTTTTTAATACTCAAGCCAAAACAATTTACCAGAAGCCCTCAAGGCCAAACGGAAACAAGAAAACAAGAAAACAAGAGAAAAGAAGAAAAAAAAATGAAATACTCCTTCGCCGCTCTCGCCCTCTTGACCGCTCCCTTTGCCAGCGCTGCAGGCCTTGATGGGATACCCACTTGCGCTGTAAGTCCGACCTACCTCCCGAAAGACGTCCCGTTCCCCGAGGTAGCACGATCCTAACTTCCAACAGTCCTCCGCAGTAGAAGCCGGCATCTCCGCCACGGGCTGCAAGATCTCCGACTTCGCCTGTATCTGCGGCGACTCCCAATTCGTGACCTCGCTGCACAGCCTGATCGACACAGTCTGTTCCGTTGCAGACCAGCAGGGTAAGGAAACACACCCTCTTCCCCCCACCCTTCTCTTCCCCCACCCCATTTTCAACCATCAGACCTGAGAGTACTTTGCGTTCATGACTAACGGTGCACGCTTTTCCCAGTCACCCTAGCCTTCGCGACCGACGTCTGCAACTCCGTCGGCGTCAAGCTCAGCATCCCCGCCCCCGGCGCAACATCCTCGAGCATCGTCCCGGCCACAGCTGCTGCGTCGGTGCCGAGCGGGATCGAAACGGCGAGTGTGACAAGCAGTGCTCCTTCGGTGAGTTGGACAACTCGTGAATTTGATAAACCTTCCCCTTCCCTTTGTGCATTCGGGTGCTGTTTCTCCGCTCTTCGACCACTCCTCTACCGCAGCTTGTCCTATTTTTTTCGTCTTCTTCTCCAAACGTCAACAGCGAGCTTTTGTTGTCCAGCAGCATCAACAAGCACTCTCATGATATACCCACTTCCACACTAACAGCCTCACGTTTCCCAACCTCATCCTTTATTCAACCCCCCCTCCAAAAATAGAGAGCCCCCGCTGACATCATCCTTCTTTTCTCCTAGTACGCCACACCATCCGCCCCCTACGCGTTCGCAAACGGCAGTAGCAGCATCAACGGGACAAATTCTACATTACCCTTCACCGGCGATGCCGCGGAGCGCAAGGCTATGGGTCTCCAGCTGGCGGGTAGTGCTCTGTCGATTGCCATTTTGATGGGGTTCTTCCTGTGATGATTCCCCCTTTTTTTGATCCACGGATTTGGAGTTTAATATGAACGTTGGATTTGCATCTTTCCTTTCGGAGGACGTTCGTTGCTGCTGCTGCTACTTAGTGGCGTTTCAAAAGGGGTCATAGATATAGACAGATAGTGAGAGTGATAATAATAGATGGTACATTCTCCATTACTCGTCCACTGTTATTAGACTCTACATTATCCTCATTCTGTCCATGTATGTCCCTAAATTTCCACGTCATAGGCTCGTGTACGTGTTCGTGTCCATCAATCGTATATCCAATCAAAGCTGCAGCAAACCTCTGCCAGTGTCTGATATATCATTTACGCCTACGGGCACTGACGCTTTCCTCTTCCTCCTCCAGATCGAATCCATCCTTGTCATTGGAGGTCTGCCCCTCGCAGATTCCGCTCTCTCCTCCGCAGCACCATCCCTCGGGACAACATCATCCGCACCGTTGCCGGTCGACATTCCAGCCGCAGTCGCACGCTCTCTAGCAAACCACTCTCTTCGTTCCCATCTTCTTGCTTCGACCCATTCACCGCCCACTCCGCCTCTTCGGCACACCGTCGCCATAAAGGCGCCAGCGTCCAGCATCCCTCTGGGCAAGCTTTGCACAACTTGGAAGAGTTCCATAGGATCGCTCACCTCCTTAATCCGTTGCTCGCCGAGCTTGAAGATAGTTAGAGCGACTCGAAACAAAGTGCGGCTGCCTTCATAAAATAGCACATCCCACACACGGAGAACGGTTTCGATAGGTAAAGTGCCGATAAAGAGGCTCATGAACCAGGAGGTCGTGCAGAGACTGATAGGTGGCAGTCTCTCGCTTCCATTGACATCATCACCAGATCCACCGGCAGCGCCCACTTTCGCCCATATTTGAGGACAGCTGGATTTCAGCGCTACCATCAAGATCCATAGATCGATGTTTGTACCTTCCAGGCTAAGCTCATGGGTACCGGGTAAGTAGGCGGTGGCGATGATATGAAGCATCCAAAACGCTTTTTCTTCAGGAAGAAATAATAGCAAGAGGCCGGCAAGGAAGTTGAGAGACTGGCAATAGCCGATGCGAGGATTATGGAGGGCGTAGGCACGGAGCACAAGGCGAAGAGAGCTTAGAAGCGGCAATTCAAGGGCAGGATGTCCTGAAGAACGAATGTCGGGTTTGAAGTGGATGTTGTCAGGGAAGGTGCGGTGGAGGTCGCGCTCAATAGATTCTTTGTCCATACTCGAAAGCTCGCATTCTGAGCGCGACACAAGAGAAGTGTAGAGACCGGCATGTTTCTCGAGGTACGAATCACCACCGGCGTAGAAGAACCAAGCAGGTCCACGCCATGCTGGAGGAATGCCTTTGCGAATGTAGCGTTCGGTTTTGGCCGAACGGCTAGGGAAGCGGGTGGGAATGAAGGATGAAAGACCTTGCTCTCGCATATATGTTGACCATCTCTTCGTGCGTCTCTCTTGACTTGGTAAATAGGCGACATTCCATGCATCGTACTGTGGGATCGTTATACGATGGCTAGCTTTGAGAAAACCATATTGATCACGAGTTGAGGTCGGAGGAAGTATTTGAGGTGGCTGGATAGGCTCTCTTTTGGACCCATCATGCGACATCCTCGCTGTTGAAGTAGTTGACTGGCTTGTGGTTGGCCGTCTGGAGGGGCGCATGTCGCTGATGGTGTCTTTGATAGCTTCAGCAATTTTCATTGATCTTCTGTGCTCCTCTTCGCTCATCGAGGTGTTTCTCGAATCGTTGGGTCCAGTGTCACTATCATCAGCAAATCCGGCAGCATACATATCGATTGCATCGTCGACGGTCATACTGTCAACTTTCGAGACAGGCCTTGACTGTTGGTCGATCGTCGAGTCCGTGATCGAGGTACCCTTCGTTATAACGCTGCTCCTCTCCGTGCTCGTTGTGTCTATGTGGCTAGAGTTTGTTGTCAACGCGGAACGAAAGCTAGACCTTACTTCGTTGTTGCTGTATGTGGCTTGCCATGGGCGTTGTGGACTCATAGGAAGATCCTCGAAATCGAACAATAATGGGCTTGACACGTCTTGACATTGTTTAGTTAAACTTGATTTCCTCTTGCCCGTTGGCCGTGCATTGCCTTCGCCGCCTGCTGTAGAGGGTCTAGTTAATTGTGGCTGGGCTGACGAACCCTTGGATTTTGGCGCAGTGACTGAAGCACCACGACCTCGAGACGTAAAGGCGGATGGCATACGGAGTCCAGTCTTGATCTCTTTTGGCAGAACTGGGAAGGTTGGCGAGTGACGGATTATAGGCTTCTCTCCTGATTTTTTGCGAGTAACGCTCGACGCCCGTGCTGTCGAGCGACCATGCGAGGCAACAGGACTCTGCCGGCTTGATGCTTCAGATGTGCTCTCTGCAGTAGCCTTCGATAATGTATAGTCCGTCTCTTCGGTGTTCGACATTGCCAATGGACTTCCTGGGTTGCGCTTCTCCGGTTGGGCCATGGTCTCCAATTGTTCGGCTTGAACGTCTTGACTAGCAATACTGTCAAAACTCATAGTTGGAATCCGTGGAGCACCTGAGGGACTCAAGGGCCAGAAGTGTGCCGGCACTTGTGGTACAGGTGGTGAGTATGGATGTTCTGGTGACGGCGGCCTTGATCGAGATGGTTTTCTTGATGTTGGAGAGAACAGCCTTGCAAGGCTCTTCTTCTTCTTGAGTGTCTTCCCAAGTGGCACTCCGTTGTCATTTGCAACTGATGACTCTCCCAAACCACCATCGACCAACGTCATGGTGTACACTGGTTCTCGCAGCATCGTTTTTGGTCAGCTGTGAGCGACGGATAGAGATGGAGACAGCTCCGCCACAGCTGGCAGCGATTCTGCTTATTGATCTTGATAGATCCGTAGCTCCTTCACACATTCCGGGCAGATACCAGCGGTTCGAAGATGGATGGATGCTTATCCCACCACGAGAAAGAGTAACGAAGAGTAAGGGCTTCGGTAAGGGCCGGATCCCAGGTGTTCGCTGGTGAATGCGGAGCAGGACGGTGTTGGTTTTTGAGTGTTGACATGAGGGGAGACAACGAGATAGCCTGATGAAGGATAAGATCCTGCTCGCTTATTGCACTCAGCTAGAGCTCTGCATTGCATCATCTGGGACTTTAAAGCTGTAACAGTAAAGTAATTTTAGCGGAGATTAATTTCATAGGCGGAATTTGAGGGTTTGTACTTTGTAGTTGGGAGAAGAAAAGGACCTGCGTTGCTGCCGCAGGCACGCGTCAAGAAGTTTTTTGAGGTAGATTTGTTTTCGGGACGACGCGTTTGGCGAAAGGATTCGAAGCCAGGAAGCCCATAAAGACTCGCACACCCTCAATCTCATGCATCCAAAGAAGGAGGGTGTATGCCCTACATACGAGAGCTGCAACTGCACATCGCCAAGCCACCGCCAAGCCACATTTCGCCCCTCGGCCTCTGTCCCTGAAGATCAGCACCGCTACCCATATTAATACCGAGGGTTTTAAAAAAGGCAAAAAAGGGGTAAGGGGCGGGATTGCCGATTCAGCTGTTCTACTACCTTCATTCTGTTGAACACTGAATCACAAAATACAAATTAGGTAGTGATTGGTACGGCGGTACGTACGGTTACCTCTGAACAGAGTACCTCAGAGGGAACAACCTGAGGTATGTGAGGTATGTAGGGTAGCTAGGTACTTCACAAAGGACTTTGCCCTCCACCTCCACCTCTAAAGAAATCTCTAAAGAGTTGCCTCGCCAAAATCAAACCCTCCTTCCTGCCACCCTGATCTGAGCCGCTCCAATAACACGGCCTCCTGCACATGCGTGCACCAGTATTGCAACCTTCTTAGCACCCTCTTGCAGATGTGATCCTTTTCCAGGCTCCAGCTTGCTAACATGCGTAACACCCCTTCACAATGTGACCATGCGGCACGATTCGTCTTTTATTCTCGCCATGCGTGATAATAATATCATGACCTTGATCAATTATCGTATCACACTGACGATACTATCTGATCTCATTGGTCGGATATTGTAATATTTCCAACATGGATGATACAGGTATCCATTGTCTCCGTAGTGCTAAATGCTTTTGCTTTCGTATTCACGTATTCAGAGCCTGTAGATCTCCAAGATTGCTATTCGTGTTCAGGCCATCCACCGCGCCGTTAACAGTGACCTTTTCAAGGGTCAGTTGGGATGACTTTAGAGCACCACGCCTCGGACCATTTCCCTGACCTGCGCCGTAAGGACATTCTTTTTTTGAAGGAATTTTGACACCCTCCTGTCGCTTTTGATCGAAAATAGAATCACTAAAGGTGTCATTGCGACCGAGAGGATCCTATTACTCGTACTCTCTGTCACACGGTCTGTAAGGATGAGCATGTTAGGGTCTTTCGCGAGCTTGAGCACATCTGAATGTTTTGTTGGGCACGACGAAGCACCTTGGCTTTGAGAAAGCTCAAGGACAGGAATAGCGCTCGCTCGCAGTAACGGACAATGAGGCGCTTGATATACAGATATGAATGATGTTTGTCTGGCTAGATGATTCGGTTTCAAGGCAACAGCGAGGTAAAGAAGGTAGTCAAAAAGGTACATAGGAGGGAATATGTAATGGTCCCGAGAGACACCTAGCGACGAGTTTGAATTCATCAATGTGGCCAATAGCTAGCACTGCTATTCAGTCAGATCATGAGAGATGTGCAGCAAGAGCGACATCGTGATGGGTCGGTCAGTCATCATTTCCGCCAACAAGCCCGGAACAGTGACGCTCTCGATGCATGTGAGGGCCACTGAACACTTGCGATAGCCTTGCCTGCTGCCTCATCATCTTCAACAGTCAATGAGTTGTTATTGTCAGACGTGGAAAGCACGGAAGGTCAAGGGACGATAGGACAAAAGTCCGAGCTTGACCGGACAGCGCTAATGCCCCGCTAATGCGACTTATCCTTAAAAAAGTACCTTACCTTACAATTAAAGCTCCAACGGTTTGGATCCATGAGTGGTACGACCACAAAGTCGGAGATATCACCTCTGCCAGATCACCTCTGCCCAAGATGCTCCACCTGTCATAAATCATGTCGTCGACAACGGTGGGCCTGCTCACCTCGTACGCCGAGAAGACCAGATGGACGCCCACACAGGCCAGTAGAGATGCCAATCGGAAAGCTCTTCAGGACAGCACCTGGGCTGATGTTTGCGCCGTTCGCTCCCTCACTATTCACGGAAGCTAATCTACGTGGCAGGGGCTTCGAGGTATCGCAGCGGTCTTTGTTATGTTCAGCCACATGACACTCGCTTTCGCGCGCTATATAGTCAGACCTGGCGACGGCGAGCACGGCCCCTCACAATGGATGCAAAGACCTATCCTGAGACTCGTTGGCCAAGGTCCTGCTTGGGTTGCTTGCTTCATCATACTCTCTGGGTTTGTCAACTCATTGAAGCCTATCAAACTAGCCAGGCAGGGCAACATCGAAACGGCATTGTCCAACCTCGCCGTCAGCTCATTCAGGAGGTCCTTCCGACTTTTTCTCCCAGCTGCCGCGGCGACAGTCATCAGCTGGTTCATCTGTCAGTTTGGTGCATATGAAACAGCCAGAACTTCGGACGCCTATTGGCTACAAATCACAAGCCCGGAGATAAGCCCCTCGTGGGGACAGGCAGTTATAGATCTCGTATACGCCATCCGAAACACCTGGCTCTATAATCCGGAGAATCCTTACGATCAGCCACAATGGGCACTCATGTACCTCCTTCAAGGCTCGATGTTTGTATTTATGGCTTTGCTCGCGACTATCAACCTTACGCCGCGATTTCGCGTGACGACCATGATGATCTGCTGGTTCTGGTCGTGGAATTGGGGTATAAGGATCGGCGACCGTATGTACACCTGTTTCAGTAAATGTCCTAGGCTGACCCTCTCCTCTCTTTTTAGCGATGGTTGGTGTAAACTGTTTCGTCGGCATCTTGCTTTCTGAGCTGAATAACTCTGAATACCCTCTCCGTCTATCGCCACTCTCACCCTTCTTCGCACCACCAATGGCGCTCCTAGCACTCGTCTTGATGTCCTTTCCCTCTGAATTCCAGACTTGGGCCCGTTGGTCGAATTTTCTCCTCGAATGGTACCACAAAGTGTCTCCCGAAAACGCTGAACTAAGTCGCTTCTGGCCTACGATCGGCGCCCAGCTACTTTGCCTGACTGTCGTACTTTCCCCACACATACGCCGCGGTCTCAGTCATCCGTGGCTGCTTTGGCTTGGCAAGGTCAGCTTCCCGTTGTATCTGTTGCATGGCTCTTTCATGCGCAGCGTACTCTCGTGGCTGCTATTCGCAAGAGAACACCTAGTGGAATTCGAAGAGCGCAATGGCGATCAGAGCGAAATTATCATGAAGTACCCGTTGCCAGGCTATACGACCTTCGTCATCGTCATGCCGGTTTTCTTCGTTATTTTATTTACAGCGACCCATGTATGGGCAACGAAGGTCGAGCCGCAGTTCGGGCTCATCACCAAAAAGGCGGAAGACCTCATGTTTGGGAAACAAGAACGGCCCACTGCGTTGCCCGTACGGCACGATTAGAGAGCGTTTCCACGACCATGCTGTATCTCGTCTAGAGTGTTGGATATTTGCGGTAGACTGATTTTGTCAGGATTCATAAAATGTATACTCAAATATGATATAATGTCTTGTCTACGGGTACTCACATAGCCTGCGCTTATCCCAGCATCTGACACCATCAGATGACTGTACAGATCTCATGCAAGTTCCCGCCTTTCCATTGCAACAAAGGAGCTTTCACTACGAGCAATGTAGCAGTATTGTTTAAGATGCTGGCGTGTTCCTGTTTACGCACTTATAGGTATCGGGCTAGAATTTCAGCAATAGGAATGTAGAAACAATGTATGGATTACGGTTACAGAGAATAGACGCCGTCTACCTTACAGATATTATCAGGTCTCGTAGCATCCTACCGCTGTGACTGCTACCTTTTCAGGTAGCGCGTTGAGCGATATTTTAGGACTCGGCACTCGTTAGACTCGATGGAACAGCCGTAACAGGGCCCAACTGCTTTACAAAGTCTTGTATAGCAATAAGCGGAATCCCGTGCCGCAGGGTTGTTTGGACATTCCACGACGAGTGAAGTCCTATCAACGTCCCGTCCTCTTCCAAGAGGAGTGGGGCTCCCGAATGACCCCAGTACGTCTACGCGTCGTGCTTCAAGGTACCTATCTCGGAGTTTTCATGGGGATTTGCACCAGGTCTCATGCCATGGAACCTGCCTTCGGAGACTTCTACCAGGTTGCATTTGGTGCGTCTCCTATTAGTAGATTCGAGGTCGTCTCTAACAAGCTGGCCGATGCACACAATGGATTCTTTGTCCCTGGGAGCACGGGACGAGAGGGGAACGAAGCTAAAAGTGGGAATAGAGTTGTCCCTGCTGGCGTCTGCCTCGATGGCGACGATCTTGAGAAGCGCTAGATCGCGCCTGGGGTCCCATACCCGACATTCAGCTTGGACTGCCGCACCAGTGTGGAAGAGAAGGTAGCCACCTGCGCTTTTCCGCTGCCTCGTACTCTTCTTCATCGTCGTCGAAGCAATGAGAGCAGGTCAGGACCCATCCTTCAGGACTAACACATACAGCAGTGCCAGCCTCGTACTGAGCAAAGATTAAAGTGGCGTTCAGCGCGTTGCGGAGATGTGCTCTCCAGACAATGATGAAAGGGTGGAGGAGGCATTCTTTGCTAATTTGCTCTGTTTCTGGCGCAAGAGAGTCAACTCGGCAGGCGTGAGGCCGGGAAGTTTGGATCTTGGGGCCACGAGGCGAATGGCTTGATGTGAAGACGAGAAGGCAGGGGGAAGGAGACTGGAAAGCGTACGGTATTGCGCGTTCCAGCATTTTGACTCTTTTAGGGCTCGTTTGGCTACCCACATTTTCAAAACGCATTGTATACATTTTACACATTTTCAAATAATCCGCTAACTCTGAAAATCTAGTCTTTAAAACGAAGCTAGTAGATTTTCAAAATATTCGAATTATATATACGGTTCTGTTTGGTAACCACATTTTAGTAGACGGTGATTTCTAACCCTAACCCTCATTAGCCGCTAATTCACCCCCGAAATAAAATTTCTAGGGGTGTCCGGGGGTCAATTATACAGATAGGTATCCTATCTTTGTCAACGAACATATTTCAGTATAAAAATATTATAATATGAATATGAATGCTTATCGCGCTAAGTTCACATAATAAAAAGAATAAAATCAAGTATTACTTGAATATTTAATTGAGATTGATGAGTTTTATGGCCTTGGATCCAGCGATGTAGACCATTATTAGCGCACTTTGGGGGTCAAAACGTGCCCTGAGGCACGTTTTGAAGAATCTGAAATAAACCCTGTACATTTTGATCTTGGCAAAGTGAAATGTATGCTTTGTAAGCATTCAGAATCAAATTGTGGTTACCAAACATAGTACGGTATTTATTTTGCGCTAAATGTGGAAAATGTGCCTTCAAAATGTGCAAAATGTAGGTAGCCAAACGAGCCCTTAACGCATTATTGTCGATCAAACCAACTGTGCATCTTGAAATGATTTCCACATTGATCGCATGAATCCATTATTATTGTTGTACAAAGCTTCATCTTCAAATCATTATCACTTGTCATCAATAAAGTACTCTCAGTGCGGGTAGAGTATCCGTACATACAAAGAGAACATTACCCTCAAAAGCCTGAGCGGAGCATTCCGCCTTGATCGCAAGAGAGGGGAGGCACTATTTCCCGAAATAGTTAGTGCGAAACAGGAGGACAAGCACGGTAAGGTAACCACTGTGACTGAAACAAAGGAGAAGCGGCAAAACGCTCTAAACGTGGCGGAGCAACGTAAGCCCTTTTCACCTTTCTAAATGCCTTCTGTCAACTCTCATACCTAACCAAATCATCACACACACAACTACTGACTTCACATTGTGCTGACTATACAGAAATCATGTTGCTCTCTACCACTCTCCTCTTCGTCTCCTCATCGCTCGCCTTCCTCATTCCTGAAATCAACACCGATGAACATCCTAAATCCGACATCCTACCAACACTCATTCAAACAAGCAGTCAAACTGTCAACTTGGACTGCTCTACTTGCCCCTTTGCACTCAGCAGCCAGCGAGATGGCGCTCACGAGTGGACGAACGACGTCGAGAGCGAGCTCGAGATGAAATTCGAGACCGAAGGCCAAGCTCTTAAGCTCAACGGCGTCCCGTTCTATCCTATTTCCAACCCGATCCTTCCTCGTTCCCTCTTCGTCTCACAGAGAAAAAAGGAAGGCCAATCATCCAACATGGAAGGCTATGACGGCAACCTGAGACTTAGCTATAGCATGGAGTATGACGAGAAGAAACTCGAAGACGGTTCTATCGTCACCGTACTTATGACAGTCATGGGCCTTGACGGCCAAATGATCAAGGTTGACAACGTCGAGGTCACAGCCATCAAAGAACAGGATGGGGCAGTACGCCTCGCCCCGTTCCTTTTACAAAGCTCAAAGCTAACGTGATCCAGCTCATCCTACAATCCACCAAGACCATTCCAGTCTCTCCAGACTCACCAGACGCCAAATGTGAGACCATCTTGTGCCGCGTCTTCACCAAGGTGATCACCGGCGTCGCCAAAGCCAAGGCGTCTGCCAAGACTGCCGGCCACAAGATGAAGTGTCTCTGTATGAAGTGTTTCCACAAGCTCACCGGGCACAAGAACAACCTCCACCCCCACCCTCACCACCACAAGGGTCCAGGCAAGCATGGAATGCCTCACCGCCTTCCAGATGGCAGCTTGGAGCTCGGGGAGCTCCCCTCCCACATCCACTTCAAGCCTCACGGCCATGGCCACCACCACATCCACAAGGGCTTCATCCACCGCATGGCTGGGGTTCTTAGCACTGCCTTTAAGATTGTCTTTGTACCCATCCTGATTGGTATTGCTTTTGGTATGGCTGCTTCTGCCATCGGAATGTTGGTTGGCCAGGCCGTTGTGTTCCTGTGGATGAAGTACAGAGGCACGTCTCGCGAGGCTGCTTATGAGGCATTGGACACCGACGAGAAGGAAGCACCACCTGCGTATCAGGATTTCCATCAGGGTGCCGAGGCCCTTAACGAGAAGGAGGTTGATGCTAAAGCCTAGACTACTTTAGGGGCGGGAGAACAGGTGGTGTGGGTGCAGAGAAGTGCACGAGGATTGGATTGTTGAGCCATGGTCCTCTGGAGATGAGAAGACGTACAGGCAAGGACGGAAAGCATTTTTCCTATGTCGTGGCGTTTTGTTTTTATCGGCTTCCAGAAATTGCGACTCTCTTTAAGTCAAGTGCAGGCTCCATTCGCTTTAGCGTTCTCTACAGAACAAATGTATTATGACTCAAGCATCTATCTTTTAGCATGTGGACCGATTGGGCATCTTCATGACTGATTGCGAACCGCAGCCGCACTCACTGCAACAAACTCCTAATTACAGCCCATCCACCCAAAGCGCCAACTACAATGGCAAGCAATATTCCCCTTCCCTCCCATGTAAGTCCTAGATAGGCCACTATACCCACCATAACCTCCTTCGTCCTTGCTGTCTCTCTTTGCTCCATCCACAACGGATTCAGGCCAAAAGGTGGTACTAGCCGTACGTCCAGCTTCGCGCCTCTCTCTTCGTCCTCACTAGGTTCTGGTATCGCTTCTGCGTGAAACGAGAAGGAGCAAGCAACGGGTCGGTGATCGCTAGACGCCATCAAGGGTAGCGCTTTATACCCTTGGACCTGAACCCTCGCTCCTGGGTCCTTTGATTTCATCCACGGCGGCATATCGAGGTAGAGCACGCGATCGCACCAGCTGGGCCAGCGGTGTCTCGCCCATCCCCAATGTCCATCTTCTTGGTCACCGTCGTTCTGTCGGGAGGCCGCGGCTGAGCGCGCTTCGTCTGAGTATTTGTATGTAGGCGGGAATTCGACCGGTGCTTCTTGGAGGCCGTGACATGTCTTTCCGGCTTGTATCTCGCCCTTCAACTGGTCGGCAGGGAGCAGCTGTGAATAGTGCTGTTTGGCATTCCTATCGCTGCTGGGTTGAGGCCAGGTGACATGGGCATCCGGTGAAGGCTTGGTGGACGAAGTGCGGTAATTGAGATCACCCGCGAAGATGAGATGGGATGTCGGTGTGAACAGACCTGACATTGGCGGTATGGAGTCCTCGCCAGACGAGGCTTGAAGCAGAGGTTCAGCGTCGTTGGAGCTTTCTTGCGGTAGACGCTGTGCAGTATTCCGTCGGACCGCAGAGGGCGAGACAGGCGTGAAGACGAGGCCGCGGACGATATTCTTCCAATCCTCATTCCTGCTCTGCAATCGGTCTTCCATCGGAGCCAGGTGCGCCGACACAAACGTGAATTCGAGCGTAGAGTCTCCAATCGAGTACCCCATCCGCACCCCCACGGCGCCTTTATTCCCCATCTCATGCATCCCGACTCCCACCCCCGCAGTCTCAAGCCATCGTACCTGCGCCGTTTGATCTCGAAGTACAAAGACCATTATAGCGGTCATGCCAATGTTTCTGGTGATGATGTTGACGTAGCTGGCATCGTCGAGAGCGGCCGCTGCGATGGTAACGGCATGGCGGAAGGGGGAGAGGTAGGGGACGAGATAAGAGCGGCCGAGGAAGGAGTAGGCGATTGGGGCGATCTCCTGTAGGCAGAGGATGAGGATATCGGGGACAGTAGGGTTGGCGAAGGCCGAGAAGAGGTGGGTGGAGAAGATGGAGGGCTCGATGGGTTCGCGGCCACAGTTGAAGGTTACGACGTAGGGATTGATGGTTGACATGGCTACGGACCCACCGATTTTGATGTTTTCAGGCCATGTTGTAGAGCAAGATGGGTACTCACGAATGATCCTAGCTTTGAAGTCAATTCAGGAGCAAGGATCTGAATGAAGCTAGAGATAACATCAATGATAGGGACTGGGTGAACGAGCAGCCCGACAATATTGACGTAGAGCCGCTATGCAGGTAGATCGAGTATATGGTGGAGGACTAGGTACTTTAAGTAAATACTCCAGTAAAGATAGAGTACTACAGTATCTTAGCGTAACAGCCTGGTCTCTTGCCAAGCTCGCTTAAGGCTTAGTAATCCACTCTCCTCTACACGAAGCCCGTTCCGTCTCGAAATCATGACATTTCGCAACCTCCTAGCAGCTTTCTCCACTTCCAACCACCCCAAGCGCAGTCCGACAGACAACAGCCAGCTACAAATTTGACATCAAATCAAGCCAAGTCGTCAAGATGGTATGTAGAGTCACTTGTGTGATGCTTGCGGGTGCAGTGTGTCGGTGGCGGCTGTACACCAATAAAATGCCATATCATCGCAGAATCATGGGAGGGTCGCTAATTTTTCTGTTCCAAAGACTCTTGCAGTGGATCTTCTCAATCCCACGCCTCAGGCTGAGGCTCGCAAGCACAAATTAAAGGTATGCTAACCCACGGTACACGATCATGAGCTTGGAGTATTAACACCGTGCCCAGACTCTTGTCCCAGCGCCCCGGTCCTTCTTCATGGACGTCAAGTGCCCCGGCTGTTTTACTATCACTACTGTCTTCTCGCACGCCCAGACAGTCGTCATCTGCCAAGGCTGCTCGACTGTTCTCTGTCAACCGTACGCATGACTCCTTCCTATTACCATTACTTTGTCTCGGGAGACGAGCCTATCTCTCTGGATATATCATCTCAACACATGGTTCCAACTCGAGAGGCATCTCCCGAAACACATGTTCACCCCCTCATATTGGCTGAATTAAGGCTGATTACATTGAAGCACTGGTGGCAAAGCCCGTCTCACCGAAGGATGTTCGTTCAGGAGGAAGTAGGTGGATGTTTTTAAAATGGCGGACGACTGGTTTGAGAAGCAGGATAGAAGATGGGATCTCGTGCCTATCTTTGCATAGATGGGAGTTCCGGATATTCTGCAAGATGCACGTACTATTGCATGGCGGGGCTACATAGTTTCAATACTGTAAGAACAGATGAAATCCTGCCTCCCTCTCCCTGGTCTGCGGTCCACCTTTCTCCTAATCCTGAACTCTCTTTTTGCGTAGAAACTGTGAATTATCTTCCAAAACGTACATCCTTAACTTCCGTGTATTCGCATCGAAACCACCTTCAAGTCCGCCAACTTCCGCTCCTCGAACGCCCTTCGAGCCTCCGTCTCGAGAAGACCCACAAGCATGATAGCTAACCGTGCATCCGAAGACCAACGTCAACGGCAATCAACTTCCATGCCCAGCCCTCCAATACAAGATCCGTCCAATCCTCAGGATTTGTCCAATGGGCCGATGTTTTGCACATAAAATCCTGCGACTCCGGCTCGGCGTAAAAGAAGGGCTTGCCCGATACCGTTGCCAATATTTTCTAAGCTTCTCCATCGTCGTCTTCAAACACAAATGTACAGAAGAAGACCTCTAGGCCCAATTCCTGGGAAACTCGCCCAGGATCAAATCTCAGACGGAGACTGAGAAGCAGCCAAGGTTGTTGGCCTAGACTATACCTTAAGATGCGTCAGTTATGGCTTGGGAAACGGTAACAAGGGCGAAAGCGGCGATGTGGCCAATGACCACACGTTAGACAAAAGCACCTCAGTTCTCCTCCCCATTGTTTTAGTGATGACATTGCGCGTCTTGTAGCAGGAATTAAAGCAGAAAAATAGCAGAGGCAAATGCTAATGCTTCAACAAAATTTCGAAGGAGACATATGCATCACCTCCTGCTCCCCTTGACGCTAGCTAAGCCGGCACGACTTCAAGTTGAGCAGGGGTAAAAGTAACATTTGCCTTTGCTTCTCCTGCCATGCACTCGCGCTTTGTGAGAACGTATGCCTTTTGCCAAGAGGATTGTAACATGTATCTACAACTGTGCTCCTCCACCACTGATAGCCCTTGTGCGGTAATTCCACCTGGGATGATGAATGCGGACTTCTCTCCCTCCAGTTTTGCTCTGACTTGCTAGAACCACCTCATTTGAAGTCAAGGACACCAATATACCTCGGTCATGGTGGTTGAAACCACTGTCAATTGGCCAACTTTCGACATCTTGACCCTTCTTCAAGCCTAACGGATCACTGACGTCAACCTCACCCTCGCTTTCAGAAAACTCCGCTTGCGTCACATATCTCACGGCTTCGGCCCCTTTCAAAGCAGTTGGTTTTGGTGCAGATGACTTGGCGGTTGAGAGAGCCTTGCTGAAACGCTCAACCCAGGCGTAGAGCTTAGGGAACTTCTCTTTCGAAATAAGAGACGGAGGTAGTGCCCCTTTGAGTTCAAGGAGCCAATGAAACGGCCAGACAGCTAAATTGGAGGCACCGGTTAGGCTTTATTCCTCTCTTGCAGACAGTAAGACTCGCCTTCAATATCTGCGAGCGAAGGCTTCTCGGTTTTCATTACCCATTGTCTACCATCAGCCAACAGCCCTGTCTCTAAAAACGCAAACGCGTCCCGGATGTGCGTTAGGGCTTCCGGTCGCATGGCTTTGATATCATCCTTCTGCCAACTTCTCCCCATGTAGTCCTCCCGATCTTTCGTGAATTTTGGATCGTTTAACAATGGTAACTCCGCGGGCATTGCCTGAGCTGCGCGAGTGAAGACACCTCCGTCAATCGTCCAACTCTCCAAAAGCTTTTCTACAGCTTTCTGGTCGGGCTGGGAAGCACCTAACGCGCCAGTAGGGAATCTTTCTTCAAGCTTGTGAAGTATAAGGCGAGTGTCGCAGTAGATGTCGCGCCCTATGGACATGATGGGTATCCGCCTATACTTCACCCCAAGGGCATTGATGTCCTCGCGGGGAAGATAGACGGGTTGAATCTGTTTCTGTAAGTCAGTAGATTCATAGGAGGAATGCAGGTTCTGGCATACGCATTGTCCATACTCAATGCCTCGAAGGGTGAGATACCAAATGACTTTGCGGGCGAATGGGGAGAAGGGGTAGTGGAAGAGAATTATGTCATTGTGTCGAGCCATTGGGCACTGTCAATAATGGAATTTGAGTATATTTTCGAAAGGATGGAATACAAGCCTACTAAGTCTCCAACATCGACAAAAAAGGACAAAGAGGTAGACTAGTTGACGAGGGCGTCTAGCCAACACGGGACTAGCCTATGCTTGGCCCACAGTGTAGTAGACCACAGTGTAGTAGATGTGGCCTCTGCCCACCATTCCTCTAGACTAGTCATCCTTCTACCTCGAGACGACATCTTTGGTGTCCATCATTTCTAGACTGAACGCTGTCCCAACCATGTCGTCACCAGAGCAGTAGACATCATGCCGATTGCCGAGGTACACAGAGATCGAAGCTATCTCCGAGATCTAGCATCCACATGTTGCCATTGGGACGGAGCAACAGAGAGTCTTCTGAACGGAAAGGCGACATGCAACGTGGGTCTCGCTGATAACGAGGTGGTAGATGTTCGGAATATGAAGCATTAAGAAAACGTCGAGACACCTAAGGTATTCCATAGCAGCTCTCACAGGCTGCAGAGAGACTGGCCGGACCGCTTGTGTAGATGATCAAGATGCCTCATTTTTTTTCAGTCCGTCTTGTCACTTTCCCTTTTCATCACGGCCACGTTTGCCATAGTAGTCGTTCCTAGAAACACTAAGCAGTGTACACTGGCAACATTCGGCCACAGATAGGTGCTCACATCTTCTTATTTCTGTCGGCCTCAGTACCTTTCCCCTCCAAGCGATCAAGTGCCTCCTCGATCAAGCCAATATGCCCACGCAAAGTCCCTTCCAATTCATCCATTCGCGCCTCGTGCTCCTCCAAATTGTAGATATGATGTGAACGGAGAAGGTAGGTAGAGCCAGCAAGCGCCGAAAGATTTATGCCAAGAAGAAGCAGAGGGTTTCTGAGGAAAGACATCTATTCAGCAGTATATTTCAGCAGAGTAGAGTATCGCAAGACTCATCGCAGGGTCTAGGCAATTTACCAACATGAGTGATGAAGCATGTCGATGAATGATGATCTTTACCAGTAAATCTTGTTCCTTAGATTTCTAAGCGTACTCTAGCCGTATCTACCGTATCGACCGCGACGCGACATCCCAAAAGCTTCCCAGCTGCACGCTGCATAGTGGAATATTTTCCATTTGATCTCTGCCGATGATGACTATCTTTCAAAAGTCTTAGCCAACAGCTTCGACTCCCAGACAGTAATGTCATCCTCACAACCATTCCTTGCCTCTTCGCCCATCTCTCCCGCCTCCGCAGGCCGCAGACGCAAATCTCGATTCACGTATAAGCATCTTGCCCAACTTGCCCTCTCCTCGACTGCATGTCCGCTTCGAGTCATCGCCCACATAGACTTAGATGCGTTCTATGCACAATGCGAAGGTGTAAGATTAGGCATTCCAGAGGAGCAGCCTCTCGCCGTGCAGGTAAGTAATCTGCTCCATACTACATCATAGGCCAGCGCTGACTCTGGAATAGCAATGGCAAGGCCTCATTGCAATCAACTATCCGGCCAGGAAATATGGTCTCAACAGGCACATCACTATCACGGAGGCAAGAAAGCTTTGTCCGGATCTAATCATGCAACATGTAGCTACTTGGAAGGAAGGCGATGAGAAGTGGGCGTACCATAAAGACGCTTTCGCCCACATTGCCACGCACAAAGTCTCACTCGATCCATATCGGCTTGAGTCGAGAAGAATCCTTGCTTGTATTAAGGATGTGCTACCGCCGCCGCCACTGCAGAGAGTTGAGAAGGCTAGTGTAGACGAGGTCTTCCTGGACCTGTCTTCCCAGATACATTCTATGCTCCTTGAGAGGTATCCGGAGATTAGTGGTCCAGCACCATATGATGATCCAACCGAACTCCTACCTCGGCCTCCCACTACAGCCCTCGACTGGAATACTGATGCGTTGGTGGACCTGGACTCTTCGGAAACAGAGGATGATGATCCTGATTGGGACGATGTTGCCATATTGCTCGGTTCTGAGATTGTACGCTCAGTGCGTAGCGCTATCCGAGAGAGACTAAAGTATACTTGTTCTGCCGGCATAGCTCGGAACAAAATGATTGCCAAACTGGGGTCGGCGCACAAGAAGCCAAACCAGCAGACTATTGTACGGAACCGGGCAGTACAGCAATTCATGGGCGGCTTCAAATTCACAAAAATCCGAAATTTGGGTGGGAAGCTAGGCGATGAAGTGGTCAATAAATTTGGAACGGATCAGGTTAAGGAACTGCTCGCAGCACCTATCGAGCAACTGAAGTTCAAATTGGGAGATGACACCGGAACTTGGGTCTACCACATTATTCGTGGCGAGGATACGAGCGAAGTGAACGCTCGCACCCAGATTAAGTCAATGCTCTCGGCCAAGTCATTCCGTCCTACCATCAACAACTCCGAACAGGCAGTCCGATGGCTACGGATATTCGTAGCCGATATACAGTCTAGACTCGTTGAGGAAGGTGTTCTCGAGAGCAAACGAAGACCAAAAGTCCTCAGTCTACATCATCGCCAAGGCGCACAAATGCGGTCACGCCAAGCTTCTATTCCCAGTGGGAGGCCCATTGATGAGGACTTGCTCTTCGACATTGCCAAAAACCTTCTTGGCCAAACCGTTGTAGACGGCAGAGCTTGGCCTTGTAGCAACCTACAGCTAAGCGTTGGTGGTTTTGAAGACGGCCCAACGGGCAATCGTGGCATAGGAAGCTTCCTTGTCAGGGGAGAGGAAGCCAAAGCCACGGTACCCAGTGTCCGCGATGCTGACCGCTACGAATGGACTAACGATAACGATCAGCCCGACAAGCGACGGAAAGTAGATCACGGAGCGATTGAGCATTTCTTCTCGAGGCAAGAAAACCCCGAAGAGAAAACATACGATGCTGCAGAAGTCCAAAATGCGGATATAGAAGCGGATTCATCGTCACCAGGAGACACGAACTTGGCTTATAAGGAAGATAACGGCGAAAACTGGAGTACTCTGAATACGACCTCTGGGAGAAAGGCAGAAGCCTCGACTGAACAAGCTCCTATCACGACGTACTTCTGTGATGCTTGCAAGAAGAAAATTTCAACAGAAGCTAAGGAGGAGCACCAAGACTGGCACTTGGCGCG
The DNA here is from genome assembly GCA_003184365.1 of Evernia prunastri. NCBI lineage: Eukaryota > Fungi > Ascomycota > Lecanoromycetes > Lecanorales > Parmeliaceae > Evernia > Evernia prunastri. The sequence goes on along the minus strand of NKYR01000018.1, from coordinate 163,342 downwards.
GGAACTCCAAGCTAAAGAAAAGTCTATTCCTCGATCGGAAACTTCATCAGATACCCATAGGAGCGCTTCATCCTCAGGCTCTAACAAGAAGTCCGCCGTCTCCAAAACAAGCAATAGCGCCTTGCAAATGCAAAAGAAGATGGAGAAGGGTCAAAGTCGGTTGGCTTTCTTTCGCTAATCCTTTGACATTTTGACCACTAACGTCCCACGCGCATGACACACGTTGTTGTTTGGAAAAAAAAGATATCCGATACGTCAATTGGTTGACTCTCACGAGTAACCTTAACCCTTATGATATTGGAGTACTCGACTACTGCCGGAATGACAGTCTTCAGCTACTGCCGGGTTGACAGTCCAACACTGAGGCACAGGGACATCAGGGTACAGATACCTATCACCGGACCTAGTTGGTCGGATATAGCGTGCCAGATACCGCTCCCTGTTCAGCATCATGTCTACCATCTGCACTCCGGGGAGATCATCCTACCGGCAATCAAAGGGATCTGTGCATAGTCAATGTTCCTTCGCGATCGATAAGTCTGTGCTCTTCGGACAATACCCATCATTGCCCATGAGACATTCCATCTCCCGCGCACTGGAACACGTGTTTTCTTCCTGATCTGGCTTGTCCCTACTTACCCGTATCTACACTCCTTCCGAGGCCTGCCCTTTGTTGCAAGCCTTCCCTGCAGTCATTCTTAGATCTGCCTGCACACGAGGGGGGCAAATAGTGACAGTGGAAGCGGTAATAAATTTCAAGAGATCAACCCATGTGTATAAATGGGGAGTATTTTCGCTCTTCAGCGCTCAATTGCAGTAATTCCTATTCTGAATGACACCCACTCAGCGACGACGCTCAAAACAGGCTTCAGAATATAAAATCGAACACTTCAAGCTGCATTGTGGGACTTGGAAATCCTCAGATTCCTTCCAATGAGAGTGGAAAATTTTACTTATTTCCGAGCCAGACTATATTCATGGCTTTTGTTCAATTCACTCACGAAGGTCTTTCAATGTCACTCCGTATGAACCACGCTCATTCACTACAGGGTATCATGCTGATGACTCCTCTGGCAGCTGCTGTGTGACCAGGGCAGGCTGTCATGGAGACGCAAGGCCATGCAATTGCCTGAAGGCAAATATGGCAGTAGCCTGCTCCGCTTCTCGAACGCCTGGTCACTTCTGTTATGGTTCGCCACCTTGGCCGAAGACGAGACCTCGACCTTCCTCCTCTTCTTTCTATTTCTCGTATATCAAGCGTCCCATTCTCTCCGAAGTTCGGAAAGCCCAACACACTTAACCAGTAGCCACCCATCTTCTTCGAGAGAGGTTATCAAGCCTTCAACGAGCTCCCTATCGGAGCCTAAAGAGAATGGCCTTTTGCACAATCCTGAACTTGAACGGATCCGTAGGAAGCACACAATGTTGGCATCAACAGGCTGCACAAGGGATTTTTGCCAAGCAGGTCGAATGATCCATACAGATGAGCCAAGAGGTATGTGTAAACCGGAGGCTCGACCCCCTAATGAGTGCCAGAAGTTCGGTTGTTAGGCACGGTGTTGTAGCGGAAGCCTTTTTCAACTCTTTCTTAAGCCATAAGGTACTGACTTCCAAATCATTAACAGTGGGCGAGAATCGTTCGTTTCAGATGGTCGAGCAAGAAGCTGTAAACTTCCTACGTGTCCTCCGTGAGGAAGGGTTCTATGACTGCAAAGACGCGTTCCAGAATCGCCTGGACCAGGTGCAGCGAGAGATCGAAGCCGGTTCAGTCGAAGGTGTGGTACACGATGATCACTCGTATGCAAGACTTGGTGGAACGTGGACACAGACGCACGAAGAGCTCGAATTTGGTATTCGACGAGCTTGGAGAAATGCAAGGAAGTGCATCATGCGATCCCATTGGTAAGTACATTTCGGAGCTACTCCTTCTTGTTCAGGAGAGATGTTGCCACAAGCCATATCTCGAAAACAGAAAAGAAACCTACTCCTCAAAAGTCGTCGCTGTGGTTAAGCAAGATACCATGTTTCGGCAGCAAAAAGATCTTTCTGCTCCCTCAACATTGTCTCGTTGCTCGCGTTCTTGACCCTGAGAGAGCCGGTCTCGCTCTGGTGGAATCCTCCGTCACTCTCTAGAATTTTTTGGTGCTCAGGTCGAATGCCGTGTTCGTCCAGCGTTAAGATATATCGGCTTTCTAAAATTATCTCTTTTTCTCGAGGATTTTAATCTGAAAACGGCGGGGCTGACTCCAAGTTCTAGCCAAGAGCTTAAGCTTTGCGACCTGCGATGGGTCACATCGAGTACAGAGATGGTTACCGAGTTGGTGAAAGGACTTTCCAATGCCTTCAATGGAGGCAACATCCAGCCCACAGTCTTGGTGTTTCCACCGCGCAACGTCGACTCTAGGGGCCCAATGATTTGGAACCATCAAGTCCTCCAATTCGCTGGATATGAAACCGAGGCGGGTACGGTCTTGGGAGATCCAGCCAGTGTTGAAATAACGAAGGCAATAATCGATCTTGGGTGGCAGCCTCCTGAGCCGTATGTAGTTCGGAGCCAAATTTCCCCCAGTTTGTACCGAGTTTTGAGTCACAATCCTCCCCTCACCTTTTTTGCTTCGAATCCACAATGCTGACTCCGAGTCCTGGGTAGGAGGAGCCGATGGGATCTTTTACCGCTTGTCGCAATGGCCGATGAGGACGGTCCAGCCATGATGGAACTTCCTGTAGATCTTCGAACGCTGGTCAATATTCGACATCCGAAATACACTACCGAATTTGAAATGCTAGACCTGAAATGGGTTGCTTTTCCAGCATTGACGAGAATGGGTTTTGATATTGGTGGAGTCCAGTATACTGCAGCACCTTTCATCGGCTGGTATGTTTACGTGTCCATCGCTTTACCCTCCTGGTGGCTGACCAAATTAGGTTTATGGATGCCGAAATAGGGGTTCGTGACCTGGCAGACTCGTTCCGTTATAATGCACTCCCGGCTGTCATCGATGCCTTGGGGCTTATTCATGATAAGCTGTACGGCGATATTGAGATCTTCGAGGACCTTCCGGAGTACGAAAAGCTATCAATGCTGGTATGTTATCATAGTGATAAAGCGGCTGCAACCTTGTTTGACAGTATGCTCCCTAGTCACGAGCCCAAGCAGAATTGAACTACGCTGTTCATTGGTCTTTTCTTCAAGCAAAAGTCAGCATAACGGACACTCTCACTGCTTCGATGAAGTGGTGTCGGTACGATGATGATTTCAAGAAGAGAAATGGGTACAGATTGCCGGCAGGTGGGTCTAATATTCAGAGTGTCTCTTCCCCAGGGCCTATCACATTTCAAGTCTTTAGCACATGCCTTGAGTGTATTAGTATCTTATGGCAATCTACACAACTCAAATTTATGCCGAGAGAAGGGATACTGACCTCGAGATTTTGAAGATCCATATTGGCTGGCTCCACCGCAAGGTTCCATCGTTCCTCTTTGGCATCGGGGCGGTGCTCCAAACTATCAGCCGAAGCCCATGATTTGCAAACACGTGCAAGATCCGATCAAGGCTTGGGGAAGGGAGAAGCAGAGAGGATATGCTAGCACCAAGATACTGAAGCCTGTGGCCGTCATCAAAGACCAGACAACAGTCGCGGCAGAGAAAAGGATGAAGATAAGGCCCACGACTCAGCAGATTGGGGGTTTTCTTGAAGCAAACAGCCTGCAGATGTTCCAACGTACCCAGAAAGCAGGACAGCTATCGGTTAATGGCCGTCGGTCTATTTCGATCTTCTTCTGCAGTGCTGGGACAGTCGCAGAAAGGCTCGCGAACAAACTTCACACATGGGTGAACAGTATTGTCGAAGATTCTTCAGATCTACAATTATGCTCTCGCTCCGAACCCCTGAATAGCTTAAAAGCCTCTCGTCTCACCGCGGAAAACATCCTTTTGTTGGTCGTCAGCTCTACCGGACAAGGCGCAATTCCGTCGAACGGCACTGGCCTCCTAAGCCTCTGCGAAAATCTGTTCTCGAGACGACTTACGACTCGCACTCAAGCTTTCAGGTTCGCTGTTTTTGGTAATGGTGACAGTCGTTACTCTGCTACCTACAATAGGGCGGCAATAAAGATCCATGACAACTTGACTCAAATTGGAGGTCACCCATTGACTGCTGAAGCTTTTCAGGCGGACACTGCTGTGGAACCGCTTCCATTGTCCTCTTTAAAAGCCTGGTTGAACAAATTACGGTCCAGCATTGTTGATGAACACATTAGAGACCTTGCAATGCCTTTCGTAAATGTGCCAGCCAATGGCAATGACAAGCACGCCGCCGTATTCGCAAAAGTGAAAGCTATAGTAGATCTTGGACAAAAGTACGAGGACTACGACCGACTGCTTTCGACACTCGGTCGAGCTTCGCTAGTTGGAACAAGGCCAGGGACACACGAAGGGAAAGACGGATCGTTGCTCATGCGCATTGACGTGGAAAATGGCCATTATGAAGAGATGAGCTGCATACAGATCCTTCCATCAAATGCACAATCAAAGGTCAACCAAGCGCTTCGGTGTCTTTGCGTCAAAGGTTCTGACCGCGTGGATTTGGGCTTGGATGGCAAAAACCCGACCTACTCATCATTTCTGACCGACTATGTCGACCTTGAACTTCCGTTCTCGGATGTCGAATGTCTCGAGGCAGTAGAACTAGCATATCTCAGGGGTTTGACCCGAGCATCTTGGTATGAGCTATCAGTCCACAAAGTCCTGGAACGTTTCCACGCTAGCATGATTCAGATGAGTGACGGTCAGAAATGTGACATCATACGCAACATGTGTCAGTATATGCCACTGCTACATACCAGGACCTATTCTATTGCTTCGTCTCAGCACTACTCTTCGAGCTGCAATCGAATCAACATACCCACGGAACGCGGGGTCGATATTATGGCCAAATTCCTTTCCGGTGGGCGTTTTAGCGACACCTTCATGAAAGAGTCCGCCATACCAGCTTCTCTGAGGTACCGCATCGTCGATTCTTTATCCGGCGCTATACTACGCAAACATCACCTGAGGCCCTTCGTTATCGTCGCAACTGGTGCGGGCTTTGGCCCTGTCCGGTCTCTCTTACAATGGCGCATTGGCATCGTCCGCGATGCTCTCGCGACGGGGCAGCCTCTTCCAAACCTAGGATCAGCAATCTCTTTGTTCCTGGGCCTCAAGCCTTCGGACATGGGGTTGATAGTCGATGTTTTGAACGAGGCTATGTCCGTCAACCTCATCGACAGGCTGGATATTTTACTGAGCAACCCGATGAAACATCGCGTGTACGATAATCTCCGACGCTCTTCGCAGAACTTGAGGGAAAAGCTGCTAAAGCGAAAGGGGATGGCCTTTGTTTGCACGAACAGGGCTGCTGCTGAGTCTACTAAGCGAGTTGTTGAGGACATTCTCGGCGGGCGTGTAAGGGAGATGCTGGGGGAGCGGTATGTAGAGGAGGTGTTTTAGAGAGCCGAAGGTGATGTTGGTAAACTATGTATCTATTGTTCACAAACCATTCTGCCCCCGCCAGGGATGTTGTTCTCGCGACGCTAGACCGGAGACTTAGAAGAGTGAGAAAACCTTCATGAGGGCGATTAACAGTCTGCAATGCTCTATTTTCATGATTGGAGGGCTCATTTTGACTCGAAGATGTTATCGCTTCGCGCTTGCCGTCTTACCCTTACAAAAATTGGAAAATGTATGGGGCCTCTAGTCCCGAGTCTTCTTTCGAAGCAGAAAGCTCGGAGTGCACTGCACACAGCAGCTGGACCAGAGGTACTCGCGGCACATGCCGATGCGTCCATGGAACGGGACAGCAGGACCGTTGCTCTCATTGGCTTCCATATCCAGTTGTCTAATTTTGCAAAGAAAATATGTTGACTACTGCAAAGTAGACTTTGGTGGATCTTATCCCTGCGGGCTGCAGCAGAACAGTCCCCAAAAGAATGAGTTTCCAGCACTGGGAGACCTATCTTCCGCGTCTTATGTTGATTCTTCAATACCTAAGCTCCGAGTCACCCCTACAACCGTGCAAGGTCCTCAATGTTATCACTCCTGAAATGCCCTGCTACGAGTGCTTCGGCTTTAACCGGGTCGGTCACCGCTGCTTTTCCCTTTAGTTTCATGAGATGTCGGATGCTGATGATCCTTTGCTGACGGCGCGGCGCAGCTTATGACCTAGTACTCTCACCTCGAGGCCACTTGAATCGGTTGTTTGCTTTTCTGGCGTATCGATTAGATAAATTAGTGGAGTCGTCTGGGAGAAGGAAGTGGGCATCAATCAGACTCAGGCGGCATTCCGGCCATGTTCCTTATTTTGGCTCTTTTTATAGACGTCGCACTTGAGATGTTCAGAGCAATCTGCCTGCTGACAGCATCGGCAGTGGCTAGTTGGACGACGTGCAGGACGATGGGCACGGGTATGATCACGGCTCGCCATCTGTCAGCCTGCGATCGATTTCTTGATACGGTCTGTCGCCATCGAGCATGCACAACTCTGCTTTCACCACGTCGCGCCGGCACCAATCACCCGCTTCCGACGCCTGCTTGCGGAACGGGCAGCCTCGCATACTATTGAGACAACGATTAATGACTGCCCTGCATGGTAAGTCTGTGTTCTGAGTGGGCGGGAGGCGACGTCGTCGCTTTTGGAATCTGCAAATCAGATTCCCAGGGCCGTGGATCGGGTTTCTCATGGGGCAGAAATATTTGAGCAGTCATACCTCACCGCGTGGCTTTCAAACGGTTGCTGGCGGTCTGATTAGAGGTTCACCGATATAAGCTGCGAAGCGATTGGTCCACGGCTGCGTTCTCATGCAGGTACTTCCGATTGCCTTGCATTTGTCCCGAAACCCGATGGGTCACATCTTTCAGAAATTTTCAAAGGAAAAAAAATCGATCTCTTGCCTCGCTGGTTCACAAGAACGCTGGTTGATTTCAGCCTCGGAGATCTCTCATCGCGTTATATATTTCTCTCCTTTTGGCAAAATCTCTCTTCTTTTGGTAAAACATCCATGTCGAGTAACGCAGCTACTCATTGATGCCTTGGAGTAGTACTGGCGGTAATTCACATGTGAATCCATGCCCGTTTCCTATAATTTTGTTTAATTCTAGCGTCTCCACGTTGAAGCCCAACAGCAAATTTTCATATGACATGTTCTCTTCCTCTGTGCGAGTCAACATCATGACTTCATGCCTCTGTATCCTGTCGTACGTGTGTGTCCTCTCGTTCATCCTGAACAGTAGCCAGTCGGGCATCGTTGCTTAGCTTCTCAGACATTTGTTCCTTCCAGCGCATCAATATATTGTATAATGGGTTCTTACCATGATCTCGACCTTCAGATTTGGCTCCAGTCCCGTCGATACCATCACACAGACTTCTCCGTGCCTCTTCTCGCATCTGCTGTCACGGCCAATAACCTGAAGATCGTTGTTGTAATTCCGGCCCGAGAGGTTGCAGATACTATCGCAGGGATTATCTTAGAGACAATCAATCCCTTGAAACATGCGGGCATCGTCTCTTCTATCGTCGCCATTGATAACAAATCCATGGACAACACAGGCGCTGTAGCAGCCGCTCATGGCGCCTCTGTCCTCCAGCGAGCGGAGATTGCCTCGGAGCTAGGCCCTTCGCAGGGAAAAGGCGATGCCATGTGGCGCGCTTTACAGGTCACAGATGGCGACATCGTGGCCTTCTTAGATGGAGACACGGCGGATCCAAATCCAGCGCACTTGCTAGGAATCCTGGGACCTCTGATCATGGATGAGAATATCCAGATGGTCAGGGGCTGCTTCGATCGCCCTTACAAACAACCCAACGGCGAGTATCGTCCACACGAAGGGGGCCGTGTGAATGAGCTTGTGGCAAGACCGCTGCTGAATATCCACTTCCCACAACTTGCAGGATTCCGGCAGCCACTGGCGGGAGAATTTGCAGCACGCCGATCTTTGCTGGTGAAATTGCACTTCCCAGTTGGGTATGGAGTGGAGATTGGTACGCTGGTTGATACGTGGCGGATGGTGGGTTTGGAGGGCTTGGCTGAGGTGGACTTGGGGACGAGACAGAGTGAGGCTGCCCAATGAAAATATCATTCTCGACACTGATCGTCGGTGACAGACAACCATAAGCCGCTCAGAGAATTGGGTATGTTGGCCTTTGCAGTGACTTGTACGCTTGAGAGGAGGTTAGGGCGTGGGAGCGGGTGTGAAGCCAAGATGTGGTTGCCCTGGGAGGGAGGGTACAAGGATGTCTCAAGCCTGGAGAGGCTGCCGGTGACAGATTACTTGAGGCATTCGGATAGGGTACTTGACCAATTCGAAGGACGATGGCACGACTAACGCCAATGATGTAGTTGACTCCCCCCCTTGACGCTATGCGCGACTGGCAGCACCCATCTTTCATCAACATTGAAGCTGTGAAGAATTTTCGTGACATTGGCGGCTATCCAATCTCATGTGGTGTCTGCGTACGCCGCAAGTTGGTGTACCGGAGTGGATATCTAGATGATTTAACTGAAGAAGGTCGATCGCAGATCGAGAAATTAGGCATCAAGAAGATATTCGATCTTCGGAGCTTCTTGGAAGTTGGCCGGTCGAAGAGGGAAAATGGTCAGTACGAACGCTGGCTGGCATCCCCCGAAGGTACAGAGAGAATCGTGGTTCCTATTTTCCGTGACGAGGATTTCGCTCCAGAAGCCCTGGCGGTACGCTTCAAGGACTATGCCAGCAAGGGCACCGAGGCAAGATCTTCCCCTCAGAACATTGTAAAATAGGAAGACTGACCCCCGTAGGGCTTTGAGAAGGCCTATCATTCTACCCTGCTCAACTCTGGACCGGCCGTCAAAGCGGTTCTCCGTCATCTTAGCAGCCCTTCGCCCGCGCCCATTCTTATCAATTGCACCGCGGGCAAAGATCGCACCGGTGTCCTTATCATGGTTGTTTTGCTACTAGCGGGCTGCTCCGCTGAGGTAGTGGCCGAAGAGTATCATTTGAGCGAGCAAGGATTGGGGCCAGCTTGGAAGGCCGATGCTGTTGGTCGATTGTTGAGACATCCAGTTTTCCAAGGATCTGATAGCCATGACATTCTCAGGATGGTGAGTGCCAGGGAGGAGGTTATGAGGGCCGTGGTAGCGATGGTGGAAAGGCTCTGGGGTGGGGTGGAGGGTTTCGTGCGCGACTTGGGGGTAGACGAGGATACAATCGAGCGGGCTAAGGATGCTCTGAGAGATGGATCCGGTTCATGGCTGCTGGTCTCAAGGCCTGGGACGCCATAAGGTAGACTTGAGCTTTGTGCGGCGGCTTCGAAAGGTGCGCCTGCTTGTTTGACCCAGTTTGTGGAGTAATGACTTGCCTAGTCCACGTTTGGAAATTAATTGATACTTATCTCTTTACGGTCCTTGATGAAGACCCCTCTCAAAATATCATATAGCGTACCACCATTGAGCTCACCCATACTTCCTACATACCACACTCACATATCTATCTCGTCATCATGCTCACCCTTCAATGGCTTCAGTACAGCCTACTCAGTCACTCCGTACCTTCAGGGTCACCCAGGCCGACTTGCCGTCAAGACGGCGGACAGCGAAGCGTGGGAACAACTAGATCCACCGTCAGATGACGAAAAAAACAAGTGCTGCGGTATCGTGTTCGATGGCGGCGTCACGGTCATTCAAATAGGAAAGGCGACCAGAGGCACCCGCAGAGTCAAATTTATCGTGGAATCACCACCCACGGTCAGTCAGGATACATCTTGCAACGGACGGCCATGGATAATAGAAGCAATATTTTTTTAAATCGACGAGCCGGAGTTCGACTCGGAGGAGAGAGACGATAGGGCACTAGGCATCGAGAACGCAAACAGATTCGCAACAGCAAGCCTTGACAAAACCGCTGCATTCATCAAGCTCGAAAACTCCTACGCTGGCGATTGGAAACCCAAGAAGCTCAACTACGAAGAGCTTCGTCAACGGATAGCCACGCTCTCGGTGGGAAAGTCTTCCCAGCAGCAGATCCTGCCGCCGCCACCCTCTCAAGAGCCTATTATCTCTCGCGTAGTCCACAGCCGTCGCAAGGCGATATATTAGGAGAATAAGACTACCAGCGACAGAATCTGTAGCACAGCATGGCCGAAGTGGGACCTAAGACTGAAAAAGACAGAGTTGGCGGAGCAAGGAGAGCTGCAATCGCTACTGCGACCTCTGTGATCAATTCTTCCTGCTCTGATGCGTAAAGTCGGTGAATTGGAAGAGAAGAAGCTGCAGCGACATCTAGGAGATTTACATGGATAGAGCGTCCATGAATCGATGGTGTCACGAACGTGCCTGCTTAATTGTATCCCCACCTGTCCCAGTGACCCCTCGTAAGAAATCTTCCCCCCCTCTTTCGTCTAGCAAGAATGCTTGTACAATCCCAAATCGCCAGGATCTTGATGACTTGGCGAACGACAAGTTTCAGTAGATGTTTGGAATATGATTGCTCCGGAAGACTGCCTTCTCTACTCTTTGGGCCGCAAAGGCTCTTCAAAGTGCTGTCGGGGTTGGTGAGACCCTTCCCCTCTCCGGTGCGATCGAGGTGTACAGGCTTTTCTGTCAATACTATCATCAGCGAACGGTATTTCCAATGTATGAGGGTGGAAGAGACGTAAAACTCTAGAGAAAATGTCTCCAAACATTGGTTGGGAAGGGAAGTTTCTCATCTCTTATAAAAAAAGTATACGTATATATTAGCTACCAGACGAAGGACTGCCGTTCAATTTGTCCCTCAGCCAATGAGCTAAGGGCCTGGAAATTGTCTTCACGATAGTGCTATCCTTCGTGACATGGACGCCAGGAGGTCTTAGCATGCTTGTTGCTTACTCTCCCAGCTTCGTGTGCGAGTCTGACATCTACTGATAGACTTCGCTTGCTCGAATTCTAAAAGCGTTAAAGCCAGTGTCCCCAAATACCACTATAACACTCAACCTCGGAACAGCCCATCCACGAAACTTCAAAGCATTTGCAATTCAGTCTCCGACACAATTTTTCAATCTGAGCGCCAGCTGTTCTGGCTGGCTCGCTTGTCACCGAGAAACCTCTTTACAGCCCATGAATGAGAAGTACCATGTAGGCTGACGATGGTCGCTTCGGCAGCCACGGATGAAGTCGCTCTCACTAAGACTACTGTGCTGCGAGTAGTCCATGTCTGTATCCCCTGTCACAGGACTCCTTTTGTCCCTGCAATCCAGACACAAGCCATGGCATTTCAATTTTCTTTTTTGTAAGTAGTGCGACAAGAGCGACAAGCATCTTTGATGGCCCCGAAGGAGAAGCTGTTGAGCGATTGGGGGAAAGCTCGTCATGGAGGACCTTTGACACACACGTTCGAGCGGCCAATCATCGAATTTATACAGTAATTTCTCATAGCAAAAGAGAGGCATCTCGTTGCAGCTGCAGGGAGCCTTGAGCGAAATCTCATTTGGACAGAAGAGCTCGTAGTGAGTCACTGTTCGAATCCGTCTGTTTGCGGCGTTGAGCTGTTCTGTTACGTTGCCTTAATCAAAGATGGAAAAGAAAAGAAAAATTAAAGAGGGTTGAGTTTCAATGCGAGTTTAGTGGAAGCTAGCCGGATACAATCTCCAACTGACGGCGAGCATGGTCTTCACAGCAGCGTCCTATATACTTCCTGTCCATACTGTTTCGTTCTGCGGTTCTCGATGGATACTTGGGTAGATCTCAGAAGTGCATGTACCCTGACCTCTTTCTTCTTTTATGTTTGGGCTTTCTCGGCGTCTCAATGACCGATGCTACCTTGACGCCGAAATGCTTCGGGATACCTATATCTCACGGTGTGAATCAGTCTAATCTATTGATCGATTGATTGGTTGGGCAAGGAGACTTTGCAGGTCCAATTCAGAAAGCTAAATGTCCAGCTCCTTTTGAAGCGGGTCAGAAATTAGGAGGGTACGGAGAGGTTGATTTTTTTTACTCTCTCACTGTAAAAGCTGTATACAAAGTACAGCTAAGAAATCGGCTGAGGCAAAATGCTGCGGTGCTGCCTGAAGGTTAGGTTGGCGCTCGGACGCTCGAAAATTTACCAGACTAGCGTATTACGCTAAACAGCCACCCCACCTGGACCTGACCTCGTCTCCCATCCATCCCTTCTTCTCATTCATACTCTATTCTTTCCATCAAAATTCTATTCTCCATCAAAAAGGACGACTAGGAGACCTTCAAATCATCCATCGCCGTGAAAAGGAGCCAGTTGGTGGAGTCCTCCACAAGGAACGCCAAATTCCTGGATACCTACCTAGGCTTTGGTCTCTCGCTGCCCAACAGATTTGTTTCCAGCCTTGCCAATCTCACCCCTAGGAACTCGGTGCTGGGATCTCTCTTTCTCTCTCTTTCTTTCTTTCCCAACGCATTCTCTGCTGTGAGCAAGGCCAGGCCTAATTTACAAAAAGATCTCCCGTAGCCCGGCTATGTCCCGTCGCGACCGTGACCCACGAGACGACCGTGATCGTCGGAGAGGAGATAGAGGAGGCCGCGAGGAACCCGTCCCTGCCCCACAGAGAGAAAGACCGAGACCATCCAAGCAAAGGCAAGATGCTTTGAATGAGTTTTTCGTCAATGGCGAGGGCATTCATCGCGAAGTCTTGCAGCGAGAGATCTGCAAATATCTAGGACCCGAGGCTTACTCGAGGCCCTCAACCTACAATGTTTGACGACGTGCTTGCTAGCGACGAGAACTCTTCACTGATGACCGTTCACAGGGAAATAACGGTTATGTTATCACTGCTGTCCGACCATTCACATCCGTCAGTTTGACCTTTTCCAGCTGCTGCTACGAATGTATTGCTGATACATCCTGACCATCAACAGAAGATGTTAGATGATCTAATCGAACTTTCCAACTCATACGCCGCGGAGAATCGTGAAATGAGAAAAAGAGGCCAAGGTGAGACTATCAGCTGGTCTCATAAGCTACGTGGCTGAAACGATTTTAGATATATCCTATGGAGAATCCGAGACCAGTCGGCGCCAGGAATTGAGAACAGGTGCAGAAGATCCTCAGTATCCAGAACGTTTTCCATCCCAACCCACATATGCGGCTCCTCCTCCACAGCCTGCATACTCGACCGGGGCTGGATCTGCTGCATATCCAGGGTCCGTGTATCCGTCAGGGTCCAGCTACCAACCAGGCCCAAGCTATCCAGCAACTTCAGGGTACTTAACCCCAGGACATCTAGCTTCCATCAGACCTAGCCCCAGTGATTCGAGCTATACCTACGGAGATGAGTATACCAATCCAGGACCATCATACAGGCAAGCACCTACATATCCAAGTGTAGGAGGATACAGGGACCCCAGAGAGGAAACCAGGGCGTACCCCAGAGCAGATCCTAGGGACACCAGGATGGATCCCCGAGATCCCAGGTTGGATCCGAGAGACCCAAGGTTGGATCCAAGAGACCTCAGGATGGACCCGAGAGATCCGAGGATGGACCCTAGAGATCCTAGATTAGATACACGCCCGGATCCTCGGACCATTCCTAGCTATCCTTCTTACGTGAGCTCGCCTGGGGATGTGTCAATGCATGGAACTGTCGATGATCCTAGATCCTATGATTACCTTTCTTCAATACCACCACTCCAATCTGGTAGAGGTGGGTCTTTCACTCCATCCGGAGTTGTGCCACGTGGGTACGACCCCCGTGATTCCCCTCAAATGAGAGATGGCTACAGGACCGAGCCCATCCGGGAGGAACGTCGTTCTCGAAGATAGAATGTCAAAATCTCTCTAGCCCTGCCAGATCTTGGCCGTATCCTGGTCTGTCCTCATTTTCGGGAATAATCTATGGCGTTGATCCCAACAAACTACCTCGGCACTTGGACAGCCGAAACACTTTTGTGACCGTCACAACGGGAGTGTCCTTTCTGGCCCCTAAGAATCTCATACATTATTTGGTACCTGTAACTCGAGTCCAGCACCAAACGGATCATTAGAGCGAGAATGTCTTGCAGCTTTACCTATTTGACAACCTGTCCTTGGATCTCCCTGGATGTCTCTACGGTCGAGACTCTGTTCATTTCAGCTATAATATGGCCATTGACAGCTTGCAGTCTAGTCACAGAGACTCCTCATGGTCCGAGGCCGGTTTACTTGGAATTTGGATCCCACGTTTTGTACATGCGCGATGTCGTTAGTTCATGCCGGACATGGGTTTTTTTTCTTCAGATGAATGGGTCACGGCTAGCGTTCATGCAGTGTACCGGGCTCGACTTACAAGGAGGCCGGAGGCGTTTGGAGAGGCTGGAGAATCTTTGAAGAGTATTTGTAGGCTATGTTTCACGGCCGCCACTGTTGCGAGGATGTCTGATCTTGCTCTGCTTTCATGCCTTGCGTGCTATACCCCCACCTAATGGCCTTGGATACCATATACAGCAGACCTTTTGCTTTCAGCTTTCTCCTTTTAATCGCGTCTTGCCGGGGCTGGGGAAAGCTGCCGAGTGATTCTGAAGAAATATCACTGTCCACTCATGAAGGACAACAATCTGTGAATCTGGCCACTGCCCTGTGTTCCAGGTGCGTGGGACTAAACAAAGCTCACTCGACCATGCTTTGGAACACTGGAAGGGTATGGGTCTACTCAGCCGACGAAGTTCTAAGCCTTGCAACAAATCGTGGACTGGCGTCTCTTGGACATGACAGGCAGCCGCCTGCTCCGTGAAATGCAGGCACAGATTCCTGGATAGGCTGAATGGCAAGGGACGTTGAATCTATGCGTGGCCCAGGACTATGAGCTTTCTTCGTGGATCTAGGCCTGTCCATTTGGTTCAATGGTCGTCTCATGAGTTTACCGCAGGCGAATTGAATTGTGACATCTGCGCCGGAAGGATTCACTCTCGCAGCCGGTTGACCAAGCAGGGATCTATATGGGCATCATTGCCAGGTGGACTTTTCTTAGGACCAAGAGGTCGAATATTCTGAGAGAATTGATCTAATGACTGAGCCTTGGCTAAGCGTTTTCCTCGATGACCGACTTCCTTAATCCCACGGTGGTATCCTCCATAGTCTGCGAATCCACACACACCATGATACCAAAATGATCGTAAACACACGTTTTGCGTGTTAGTAGCAGCAAGTACAGCACGATTCCGCCCTGCATACTGTGTAGAAGAATGCCAGAAAACTTAAAAAACGATACTTGTATTATTATGTATAGTGTAGAGTATACATCTAGTTGCCGGCAGCCTCGGCCCGTTAAAATGACTGCCTCACCGCAATGAGAACCAGGCGAAGTGGGCGTAACTGGATAACCACCAACCAATAAAAGGCAGTAGCTCTTCGCCAAGCACAAGCCCCCTCCTCTCACTCAACTACGACGCAGATTTTCCAGACATTTCATCACTGTGCAGATGACGACTACCATGGCCTGAATATCCCACCATTGTTGAGACATATTCCCCCATAAAATCTTGCTCAAGACAATCTGCTACCTCACGCCTCTCAAGTTACACAAATAACGACATGTCACGGCGAGGCTATCCCGCGAGTGAGATATACGAAGAGCGCGAACGTGAACGGGACTATTACCCACCCAGCGGCCATGGCCGGCGAACTGTGTACGATGAAGAGGTTGAGATACGGGAGCGTCGGCGAGCTCCAGAACGGGAACCAGAATTCCTTCGTGAAGACTACAGCCGGCGGGAGGCTGGACCACTAGTCTTGCGAGAAGAAAAGAGAGAACGCTCACGTGAGAGACCGCGACGCAGAGAAGTTGAAGCGGACGAGGTCATCGTTGCAAGAACGCCAAGAGAGAAGGAGAAACCACGAGAGAGAGAATTTGTGGAGGATGAGGTGATCATTGCCAGGGGCTCCGCTAGAGAGCGGGAGAGACCGAGAGAGAGAGAATATGTGGAAAGGGAGGAGATTGATAGGGAGATAGCCTACAGACCTAGGGGTGCCCCTGTGGCGACGGAGAGGGAGGAGTATGTCTACCGCCGACCAGAGCCAGCGCCTCTGCCGCCACAGCAGGTTCGCCAGGAAAGAGAGGAGTATGTTTTTCGGGCACCTGTGATCAGAGAACCAAGTCCCGCGAGGACGGAAATATCTGTCAGGGAAAGAGAGAGGGAGAGACCGCGAGAGAGGGATTATAGGGATGAGGAGATCATTATCAGACGGGAGGAGAGGGAGAGGGAGAGGGAGAGGCCACGCGAGAGAGATTTCAGGGATGAGGAGATCATCATCAAGAGGGACGAGAGGGAGAGGGAGAGGCCACGTGAGAGGGATTTCAGGGATGAGGAGATCATCATCAGGAGGGACGAGAGATCGAGGGGACCGCCCCGGGAGAGAGAAAGAGGCATCGAGAAGGAAGAGATCATCATCTCCGATCGTGATAGGCGAAAGTCGCGTGCAGCAAGCTATGAACGGGAGAGTCTTACCATCAGTAGTGGTGAACGAGAGCGACCACCTGCAAGATCAAGAGGCGATTTCAGAGAAGATGAACAGATCATTGTTCGCCGCGATGAGGGTCGATCCAGGGCAGGATCTAGAGGGGGCTTCAGGGAAGATGAGCAGATCATTGTCCGCCGCGACGAAGGTCGATCCAGGGCAGGATCTAGGGGTGGCTTTAGGGAAGAAGATATCACCATACGGCGTGGCGAGAGAGAGCGGGAAAGGCCTCGTGAGAGACCCCGGGAGAAATCGAGGGAGAGGAACTACGATGATATTATCTTCCGGCATGATGATTACAAGGGACGGCATGAGGATCAAATCATTATCAGGCGCAATGAGAGGTCGCCTTCTCCCGAACCCGAACCTGAACCTGAACCTGTACCCGTCCGAGAGCCGGAACCCGTACGCGCCCCGCCAATCGTTCAGGAAATTATAACCCATCACAGGCACATAGATCACGGTAGGCCGCTTTTGATGCCTGGCTGTTCATTCGCTGACGGCACTTAGGTTTCGAGCGAGCACCCGAGCCACCACGCGCGAGGACTCCTCCGCGCCCAAGGTCACCTTCTCCAGCTCCAGTGCGTGACGAGCGAATTGAGATTCGTCAGAGGTAACCCAAGCGTCTTTCCAGACTTGTATCTCTAACAAATACTAAGATGGTATGACAGTGGTACTCGCAACGGCCGTCATTATGACGAAGATATTGTCTTCCAGCGCGAAGCATCACGCATGAGATCTCCACCTCGCCCAAGGTCTCCGTCCCCGGCTCCTGTGCGCGACGAGCGGATTGAGATTCGTCAGAGGTGGGCCATGAGTATCTTCTACATGTACCTTGACTAGTACTGACACCATCACCCGCAGCGGCTCTCGTAACGGCCAGCACTATGACGAAGACATTGTCTTCGAACGCGAAACTGGTGGTCGCCGTGCCTTGGACGGTGTGCGTCGCAGCGAACGCCGGGAAGAAGAAGTCCGTGAACTCGCCATTATCGACACCAGAGACAAAGGAAGGCGCTTTGAAGCAGAGAAATCCAAGAAAGACAGAATGTGGACGGAGATTACTAAAGATCTGGTCAGCGAAGAAGCTATCAAGGAAGTTGGCTATGAATATGAAGATACCGAGGAGTTTTACTATGTAATGGAGTATCTACGCTACGTAAGCAACTACCTTATCGACCTTCTCAAGCATGTATGCTGATCCTACTATCCATACAGGAGGATGTTCTCCGCCTTGTCGAGCTAACCGAAGACATCAAACGTGATCGTCGCGAACGTATTCGTGAGATCCAAGCCGAGCGCGAATTCGTCGAGCGGCCTCGGAGACCCCTAGCACTCCCACCAGCAGCACCACCATGGGACGAAGAGCGTGTGGTCGAGAGGGAGATCATCTACGACCGTGGCTTACCGCCCCCACGCAGATATCGCTGATATACAGGCCAGCTCTCTGTGGATAGCATTCGAACAGGACAGAAAATTGGCATGAGCACATGGGAATGATAAATGATGAGATGATGGATGTCTGAAGAGAGAGATGAATGGCTTTAGACGACATGGCACCGGTGTCTGCAGCCCCATTCTTCCTTTTACATGGCTTGCTTGGCCCTAACGGATTGGGGTGTTGAATACCTGCCTGTGATCTAGCTGGATAGATTGATGATTCACGAATATGCATAAGAGTACGTTGCTCCCCCAATTATCCTAGGGCCAAATGAATCGCCAAGGCCTCGGATTCCACCATGGTGTGGGGGAGTGTAGGCAGATACACCTCTCAAAGGACAGTCAGGTACCGAGAGACGAGACCGACAGGCACACCATCGTGGGTCTTCCCTATGACAAGCCCGAGGCAATGATCTGTTGCCCCGATGTTCATTTCCTGGTCTATCGACAACCTTTACTCGAGCTCGCTCTATCGTTTGTAGATCTGACAGGGCTCGCTCTCCTACTCTCACAGTGACACTGGAATTACCCCCTCCGCCCCTCCGCCCCTCCGCCCTTGCCATACTTGCTTGCTCTTGGCACGATGCTTTGGGTTTTCCGTAGCTCACGCCACATCTTGGTTGCAAATGATGGGCTCATTCTGGTGGTGGCAGCAGTCCGACTGCCTTTGCACTGCGCGCTCCAAGAAGACAAGACTGCGATGTTCCTTTGTACGCTAAAAGACCATGAATCAACATCCTCTTGCTGTTTACTCACGAAGGTTCTTACATGCTTCGATGTTGAGCGAACCAAGGAACCAATTCAAGGCGAGGAAAACAATGAGTGGAATGAATTATGTACCAACAAGGAGGCTCTCGGGTGATATTCGGCTACGCAAATACTGAGGATATCTACCTTACTTACCTTACTTTCATGTTCTGAAGATAGCACCATGTAAAGCTAGTAAATTATGGAGAGCATCTGAAATGAAATCCATTCCAATCAATCACTAGTCCATGCTTCCGAACTCCCCAATGATTCGCATGGCTTATAGTCATGTTCACCTTCAATTCGCTCGTCCAAAAGGCCCAATCACTCATTGATCCCTCAGCATCTCCGAGCACTAGAAACTCTGATGGGAGTCCTTCAAAGGCCGCCCTCTTTCGCCTCCAGTTCCGCCTTCCAGACTCCCAGACACCACAGCACGAGATCACCGCAGAACTGTCCCTTTTTGCACCACACAACTTACGAACTTCAGCACCCGGGGCAAGTGAGAAACAGAAAGCACAGGAGCGGGGCAATACATACGTTGGGAAGCTGCATCTGAGCCAGGGTTTCTTGTGCTTCTCCACCCAGTCTACGAGCTTCCACCGCAGTGCAAGCATACAGGCTTCTAGCGCGTTCACCGGTCAGACACAGGGAGCGGGACCTGCTGGCAATGGATTCACTCTACCATTGTGTGCTATTCGAAGGGTTGAGCGGCTTCAAACACCCAATAGTCTATTCGCATTGGCGATCACGACATGGAATGGGTTTACTGCCCCCTCGGGCAAGCAGGGCAATCCAAGCGATGCTCAACGCTTCACAATACAACTAGCAGGTAGCAGACAAGCTTCGGAACGCTTTTGTGATGGACTGAAAAAGGGTTTGAGGGACGGTGTCAAAGAGGTGGAAAATCTGAAAGCAGTAATTGCCGAATGTTATTCTGAGTATTTGCTCTCTGGCGCCAACAAAGCGGAGCGTGAAAATGCCATGCTTGTAAATGGAGTAAAGGAGCCACCAGACGCGGGCCTGGGCATGGTATTTAGATATCCAGGTGACGCCAAGAAGCTGAGGGAGCAGAGTAAAATGAGGCTGTGGAGGGAATACCTCCGAGGTGGGTGTGAAGCCTTCAGCCACACGGCAGAGACTGACATTCTAGTCAGACAATGGCCGAAATGCTACACTCATCCGACAACCTACGTTCCATAAGCTGATCAGAGTTGGCTTGCCAAACCGCCTCCGTGGAGAAATATGGGAGCTCACCTCCGGATCCTTGTACATCCGGCTCCAGAAACCCAGGTTGTTCACAGATACGCTATCGAAGTTCTCTGGACGTGAGTCCTTAGCCATCGACGAGATCGAGAAGGACCTTAACCGGAGCTTGCCGGAATATCCTGGCTTCCAAAGCGAAGAAGGTATCGGACGCCTAAGGCGGGTCTTGACTGCTTACAGCTGGATCAACGAAGAAGTGGGCTATTGCCAAGCTATGAACATCGTGGTTGCAGCACTTCTCATGTAAGATAACGGTCTCGGAAAGGTGGCTGCTGCTAACGAGCACAGTTATATGTCTGAATCTCAAGCCTTCTTCCTGCTTTCTGTTCTGTGTGATCGACTTTTGCCAGGCTACTATTCTACGACTATGTACGGTACGCTCCTAGACCAACGAGTATTCGAATCCTTAGTCGAAAAGACAATGCCGATACTTTGGGAGCACCTTGTCAAGTCTGATGTACAGCTATCTGTGGTATC
Source organism: Evernia prunastri (assembly GCA_003184365.1). NCBI lineage: Eukaryota > Fungi > Ascomycota > Lecanoromycetes > Lecanorales > Parmeliaceae > Evernia > Evernia prunastri. Next base: position 142,959 of record NKYR01000018.1, on the reverse strand, counting down.
CTTACCATGGTTTCTTTCGCTTTATATTAACTCTATGCCTCTGATATTTGCGTTTCGAGTTCTTGACGTCTTCTTTTTGGAGGGTCCAAAGGTGCTTTTTCAAGTCGGGCTCGCCATCTTGAGAATCAACGGAGAGGATCTCCTGGACATCACTGACGATGGTGCATTTATATCAATACTCAAAACCTACTTCTCGCGCTTGGAGGAGTCGGCGCATCCAAAATCGGAGAACGAGAAGCTTCGCGCTGTGACCAAATTTCAAGAACTAATGGTGGTTGCCTTTAAAGAATTCGCAGGTATCACTCAGAGCACGATATCCGAGCAACGGGCAAAGCACAAAGATGCCGTACTTGACAACATTGAGAGTTTCGCTAAAAGGACGTCAATCCGAAATCTGGGGCCTGAGAGCAAGCGTTTGAGCCTGGATGATCTGGGCTTCCTCTACGATCGATTCTATGGCATACTGTACGAAAGGGAGCAGCGTATGCAGGTCATGCGGGAGGACATCGACCGGCGGTCCAAAGCTAGTAACGACAAGGCTACGGAACTCGTTACTGGCATTCCTGGCAATTCCAGCATTGAAATAGGCCGAGTAGGTCTGGGACCTAGCCCAACGTTGATGAATTATGATGGCTTCAGGGAGTTTTTAGCCGGCATCACGCGATGGGCGATCACAGATGCACCAACATCCCACAAAGACTCTATGTCCGAGAGGGCGAGTAGCATATATTCTGGTCACAGTGGAAGAGGGCGTAGCCCTTCGCTGTCGCCATGGGGTGCAGGCAACTTTGAGCCTGCAGACCACGACTTTATGCAACGACTGTATGGAAAGTGGAACAAGGACGACAATGATGGTTTGAGCTTGCAGGATGTGGTTACCGGTCTGGCCCGCGTCAAAGGTACAACGGATATCATGACGAGCATTAGCTACTTTTTTGATTTGTACGATGATGATCACGATGGCAAAGTCGACAGAGAAGGAATCTTACGTATTTCGGAAGCTTTGCTCTTCCTGACGCGAAGAGGTCTTGGAGGCAGCCCAGCACCATCGTCGAACTCGGTGGCTTCTAATCTTGACGACGGGATAGACCAGAAAAGTTCAAGCGCAGATGAAAGATTTCTCTCCAGTGTCAGTGCCTTCATCCGTCGTTGTTTTGAGTATGCCGACCCCGACCATCCCCAGAACCAAAACAACAACATCTCCCCTCCTGATATCGATATCAGTATGGACAACTTCACAGTTGGCGATTCTGACTCCGAAGAAGACCTCCTCGACCTTGGTCCCAAACCCATGACCCCCCAATCAAATTCGCCCTCGAATTTACCACCTGTCGCATTGCCTCGCCGCGGCTCGTCCTTACGCCACACCCAATCTAAATCTATATCGAAGCGATCCGCCAACATCGCCCTTGATCCCTCGAATCCCCTTCACATTACCCTGCCAACTTTCCGCATGGTAATTCTCGCCGATGATCTGCTTCAACAATTTTTCGAGTCCGCTTTCCCAGCCTCCTTCCACCTTTCAGAACATCCAGCATATTCACCATCGCAGACACCACTGACGACGTTCTCATCGCCCTCGCCCGCCCTACCTGCTGCACCTCGCGGTGGTATTGTGCCGCCTGCAAAAGGATTGAGAGGTGTGTTGGACAACATCGTGAGCGACGGCATGAGAGTAGCGGGCGAAGTCCGCAAGAGGGTAGACGAAGCACAGAGAGAGATCGAGAGGAGTGCGTTACAGCGCTCTGAAACCGATCTAGACGACGAAGAAGACAGAGCAGCGTATGGCGGGGAGGCGGATAGGAGGAGTGTAAGAGAGGGTGATAGAGAGTTGTTGGAGGGAGAAGAAGCGGTCGTAGGAGTCGGTAGGGGTGGCAGCCTTCAGGTAGAGGGAGACCTGCTGGGAAGCATGGATGCAGAAGCAGACTCGGAAGAGCAGGGGAGGGTTGAGTTCGAGCGATAGAATGTTTTGGGCGTGTGCTGGCGCATTGGGTTGATGCATGCTGATATGGCAAAGACATATACAGGAGGCACGAGGAACTGGTTCTTGAAGCAGAGTCAGCGGGCGTCTTGGATCGAGCACACTCCAAAACGGGCTTAGTGGACTCTGGTCTGGGATTGCAGGAAAAGGTTCAATGAAAGTGTTTCGATCCGTCTTCCAACGATCTTATTGACGCCAATCTTCTGCAGGGACTGGAACCCAAAGAAGCTTCATGTCCGTTGCGTTGTGTCTCTTAGGTGCAATCGGAGGGTAGGTATCCTGACCAATCTGCTTTGGTCTCGAGGTGATTTTTAAGGCAGCAGCAGTCCTGCTTGGAGGTAGATTCTATGGCAGCCCCAACCCCTTAATCTCAGCGTCGAGATATTGCTTGACTTGAATCATTGAGATTACAGAGCATATCTAGGGCACAGGTCTTATGGGGACCTGCACATTTGGAGGGAGGTTGAGTGCTTGTTTAGGCAAATTTCGAGAGCGCCTAGGGGACAACACAGCTGCATTTGACTACAAGCAACTACTAACACTCAAGCATATGATTCGCAGGCAACAGGTAAGGGCTTAGGATTAATGCAAAAGGCAAAATGATGTTATTTTGCTTTGGGAAAGATTCAATGGCTTTGTCTGGTATAAAGCACTGCTGTTTCAAGTGAGAGGTGACTTATGCCTTTTCTTTGTTCCAATCTACTAGCGCGTTTCCGCATCCGGCAAAGTAAGGAAAACCTCACTTTCAAAAAAAAAATCACCGACTCTTTCTGACTCACTGATTCCACACAACTTCCAATCTTTCAAATTCCACCACTTCCACTCTCCCACTCTCCCACTCACTCTCATCCTTTCATCAACCATACATACTTGCACACATTGCTTCAACTAGTACCTCACATCAGCACCTCACATCCCACATCTCACGCCTACATATCATCAACACTACCAAGTACACACCTCGCTTAAACGCACCGCGTCACATTTCACACTCTCTTACACCTCACTTACACTCACCGCGTCACATTTCGCACTCTCTTACACCTCACTTACACCCACCGCGTCACATTTCACACACTCTTCTTCAACACTGCCAACCCCGCATCTCATTCGACACTTCACATCATTCAACCATTGCAACGGGGTTTTGACCCGCCCACTGTATAAATGGCGCCACCGCTGGAACAACAAGTTTTGCTCCTCAGGGACAAGCTGAGCCATATGTCGCAATCGTTGGAAGATGAAACGCGTCGAAAAACGGATCTTCAGACCAAGAACGATCAGCTGACCGCCGAGGTCCGAAGACAGCAAGACGCGAACAACAAACTCGACAAGCACGCAAAAAATTGTGAGAAGGCAACGGGTAAAGCCCAGAAAGATGCCAAACATGCGGAAGGTTATGCAAATCACCTCATCAATAGCCAGAAGGGAAATTTGAAGAGCGCGGAACGTAGGGCCGACGAGTCAAAGCGTGAAATAAAGAAATGGACGGACAAATACGGGACGTCGGTAGACGGACCTGCCGAGGAGAAGCTTGCTCTTGAGGAGCGACTTCACGAATGGCAATCCAAAGCACAAAAAGCCGAGAGCCAAATCACTGTGTTGGAAGCGCAAATTCAAGGTACGCCGGATCAGATAGGTCTCCATCAGGCGATGGAACAGTGGGAGGAGCACCAGGGCTGTTCAGTAGAAATCCGAGATCTTGAAGACTTGGTTCAAGATGGGAAAGTCGACAAGGAGAAGCTGGAATCTGATCTATCCGCTATCAAAGAGCTATATCAGAAATCGAAGTCCGACGTGAAGGCACTCCGTTCCCAGGTCGACCAATTGGAAAAGGCCAATAAGGCCTTGCAAGAACCCCAAGCCAAGGCAGACCAACCCGAAGAGGCCAGCAAGGACAATACAGAACTTCAAGTCAACGCAGACCAGCTGGAACAGGCTAACAAGGCTCTGAAAGAACTCCGAATTACGGGAGCTCAGCTTGAAAACGCCAACAAGTACTTACGGGATCAGTCCGTACAGGATCAAGACAAAGCCGATCGCTATATGCAACAAATCCGGAAGCTCGAGGCGGACCTCAAGACTAGCATGGAGCAATACCAAACAACAGAAGACGAGATGGAGGCACTCCAAGAAAAAATAAGCCAGCTCGAACAGGCCAATGAGGCCGATGCCGACATGCTAGATGACGACAAGCTGAACATAGAGACATTGGAATCAAACCTTCAAGCTTTCCAAGACCAACTCCAAACTTTAGAAGCAGAAAAGGGAGACCTTCAGCAAAGAATCGAGCAATTGGAACAAGCCAACAAAGCCATGCTGGATCAAGAAGAGAGTCATCAAGAGATGCTGCAGAAGCTCGAGTCGGATCAGAGAGCCAGTGAACAGAAATTCCAAGAACTAGAGTCCGACAAGAATGCAGTCCAAGAAAAAGCCAACCGACTGGAATTAGATCTCACAGCCACAGGCGAGCAGCAGGAGATAACGAAGTCGAACATGGAAGCACTCCAAGGCAAGGCAGATCAGCTTGAGCTCGATCTTACAACCTCCAGATCACAACATCAGGCAATAACGTCAAACATGGAGGCGCTCCAAGAAAAGGCAGATCAACTAGAGGTAGACCTCACAGCCGCTAGAGCACAACGTCAGGCAACAACGTCGAGCATGGAGGCGCTCCAAGCAAAGGCAGATCAACTGGAGGTAGACCTCACAGCCGCTAGAGCACAACGTCAGGCAACAACGTCAAGCATGGAGGCGCTCCAAGCAAAGGCAGATCAGCTGGAGGTAGACCTCACAGCCGCCAGAGCAGAACTCCAGGCGACAAAGTCGAACATGGAGACTCTTCAAGAAAAGGCGGATCAAGTGGAGCAGGCTAGTGAGACGTCCCAAGAAAAGGCAGACCTGCTTGAGTCGGATCTCCAATCTTTGAAGGAGCAATACCAGACGACAAACTCGAATATGGAAAAACTTCAAGTGAAGGTAGATGGGCTGGAGCAGGCCAATAAGACATTCCGAGAAAACGCAGAGCAGCTGCAGTCGGCCTATGATGAATCGCAAGAAAAAGTAGTCAAGCTGGAATCAGACCTTGACATCACGATAGAGGCACATGAGCTGGCAGAGACGGTCTCGGAGGCACTCGAGAGAGATGTAGCGAGCTTGAAAATAGACCTTAGAACCACGGAAGGTCTATACAATACGGCCATGTCAGACATGAAAGAAATTCAAGATCAAGTGCTACAATACAACGCAAACTCACGAGCGGAGTTCAATCAGACTGACACCTTGGGGCTGAATGACAATCCTTACAGTGGATGGTCGGAGTCTGTGCAGCAAGATCTAAGAGAGCTTACGAGAAAGCAGCAAGAATCAGAAAAGCGAATTGAGACTCCCGAGGAAGCCGAGAGCAGCCAGGTAAGCAACGCTGCCCACATTATGCGACACTCTCCCCTTTGACCCGATCCAGCCCAGACCATTTACTTATACTAACACACTTTCATAGGCCACTCAGCCTCCTTCACCAGTATACACAACAGACGAGGGCAGTCTAGATTTGGAAAAGACTCCGCGTTCCAAGAAATCATTGCGCTCAGACCTGGGCTATTCCTCTAGGGACCAGAGTGACGAGGATCAGTCCGATTTTTGGGTGCCCCAGCAACAGAATGTAATGTCATCGAAGCAAGCGGGTGAGGAGGCTTGCGAGACGAATGAAGAGGAGGATGCTGAAGACCATGCGCACGGGAGCATGCGTCGAGCGATGAAGAAGCCACTGTCGCAGGAGCGTCAAGCGAAGGCCCCCGAGACATCTGAGGTGCGAGCGAAAGACCGAGTGAAGGAACAGCCAGAAGCCCTCGAGGCAATATTTGAATGTACTCCAGCAAAGGCCCAGGTCATCGACCGACGCTTGAAGGCTCTGGGTCCAGGCTGTCGACTTCATGAAGCACCAGCGCTCGTTGCATACGAGCTATCAGGGATACCGGAGGATACTTACAAGGGGTTAGCAGCTGGCCAGCTGATTGCGACTACGCTGCCCACCGGAGTCCAAGGCACGGGAGCAAGCGCTGCTATACCCGCCGATACTGTAGCAGCCGACACCACAGGTCTGCCCGCCGATGCTGTAGCAGCAGTCACTGCCGAGGAAACTGCAGCACCCGTCATTCCGGCCAATGATATGGCGACAAATACTACAGACGTACCCACGAAGAAGGTCACTGCCTCCTACTTTGGCTTCAGTGGTCGTGCCCTGGTGTCTTTATTTCTCATGTCGCTGATGATCTTTTTCGGCTTGTTCTACCTGTACAAGGGGCTGAAGTCCGACCCGAATTTCGACATCAAGGATGGAGTCTTGTACAAAACCATATACTCTCATCGGCACACGGCCTTACCAACGCCTTCGCTCAACGCCTCAACGCGCATCACACTAGTCTTTCCGCCAACGCCAGCGCCGCAGCTTGGATTGGCAAGAATGATGAAGGGGAGCTCGTTGGTTGGGGGGTTGGGGGGAGGATGTGGTAGGGGAGGTGGGGAGGGGGAGGAGAGGGGGTAGGTGGGGGTGGACGGTGGTGGTGGTGGTGGTGGTGGTAGTGTTGGTGGACCGATTCAGACAATGATTTCCGACAACTCGCCAGGCTACCTCCTCGGCATCGAACAGCTTGGCGAACACCTCCTTCATCATCATCCTCTCGGACAGGCAAGGGCTTCCTTGCTTCATGGCCGTTCAGCGTCCTGTTGTTCCAACTAGTGGAATTTGGGCGCTGAATGACTCCGGTCCGCCACTCAGCTATATGCTGATGGTGGATAACGGATGGAATCCAAACCCATCGCCTCAACCTGTGGTTGAGGCGGTGAGCCGTTGGATTTAATTGCCTTCCAAAAGTGCTCGAGAGGAATGATGTTTGGGGGAGGGGAGCCGGGTTGTGATTGTAGATGCCTTGGATGGTATGCCGTGCTGGAAGTCGCTGTTTTTCTTTTTCTTCTTTTCTTTTTGTCCTTACTGTAATCAATTTCCGTAGACGGAGTACATAAAACCAAACATATTTACAAAAAAAAAGCTCCGCCAATCCAGGACGTGGCTTGTATATGGCATAGCGTGCGTAGACGTGACGATACAACATATTCCTACAAGAAAATGACCCGGTATCAGGTACTAGTACCATCGGACTCTCCCGACCTACCATCCTCCTGGTATTAGACATATAATCGCCACCTCCAAAGTCTCTCTCTCCTTTCACTATTCGTCATGGCAGTTCCAATTGACCGAAAAAAAAGGTCCTCCAAGGCGCCCGCCAGTCGGTCAGACTGCGATCCACAGAAGCCCTCCCTTACTACTCTACAGCAAAAAAATCGATCATCATCCCACAAACCTCCTGCTCGCTACCGACCGCAGTGCTTCTTTGGCTTCATAGCGAAGCCAAGTACTGCCCTGAAAATCCAACCGCTGTGCTCATTGCGCAGCCCCTTATCTCGCCACGCAAGGAAACGCCTTATTTCGAAACGTGTACGAAACAAACCTTACTGCTTTCGCCCTGGAGATTCCCATCATTTCGGAGAGCGCGCGATGTGGAAAGGTCGTTTTTGTTTCGTTTACCGCAGCTGTCCCCTTGGCTCCGTCTGGCTCCATCCACAGTCGGCCCATGACGCCTCTTACACTTGCTTGATAGCGGAAGCGGAGCTGCTTCCTTTTCGCTATGGAGATTGGGCTTCCTGTAGGACAGAAGAGGGATGTTTAAAGTTATCATGCGCACCGCCATGCAGTCAAGCTTTTCCTTCTCTATGTCATCCGCTAGGACCTGCCTCTTTCAGGCGACGCCAACATGCACTTCCTCACAATCCCCTTCCCTCTTCCCATACCGTGATTGCAATATCTTCATGTCTTCATCGTCATGGATTGCGAGCTGACACAGTTGGGCGAAGTAGGTGGCATCCGCAGGACTGAGCAGAGTGCTTGCCACAGTCAATCGGAAGCCTCATCATGGCGAGAAGAGTATATAATGCTTCGTGACGCCCCTGATATCTGCTATTAGCATTCAACAGACTCTCCATTACTTTGCCAAGTCAAAGGCCCTCGACCATCATCGCTCTATACCGAACAGCTCACAAAACGCCTTCTCTACACCCTTTCCGTCATTTTCGACCTTTCCACGTCTCGCCCTCTGCTAAAGCAAACATTGACCTTCGACTCCCTCCAGTATCTCAGCAGCCTATACCATCAGACACTTTGTAACAACGGTCAATAAGCGCTTCCCTCAAAATGGTCCACTATTGCCTCTCCGCCTCAGACGCCTTCGGCAGTATCCACCCCTCGAATCAGAAGGCTCGTAGCTCCGCAGCCTCCACCGCGCTTCATAGGCAAGGGTGTTGGGTTTGCAGCGAGTGCCGTCAACTCAACCATCGAGCACATGCCCCTGAAAGATGTGCCATGTGTGGTCATTACAAGTGCTCAGCTTGCAGTGATTGTTGAGGGCGGACCTTGTACGTTTAAGCGGGCGGGACTTGCAGGGATGTGCGAGAGATATGAAGAGGGTGAAAAGACAGATGATAGGATATAAGACGGTTGACTGCAATATTTGGAGCGAATGTGAGCGATAGAACTGGTGCGAATTGTAGGATTATCGCTGGTTTGTTCGGAGTTTGGTTGTGTATGAGTATAGACTTTTGCTTTTGTCATTTGCGCCTGGTGGTCTTGATTTTGATGTTCGATGCTTGCTCCATCGTTAGTAGCTAAGTAGAGAGAATTAGTAATGGAGTTGAACCAGACTTGCCGTGCTTGTGGATGCTTGGCAGATCAGTCGGGGGGAAAAGTTGCCCATGCTGCATGAATTTGAGGATTGTATGAAGATTGTACCACAAATGTAGTTGCCATTTTTAAACCAACAAGCTCAAAGAGAACCCTTTTATGCGTCCTACGCTATGCAATGCAAGATTGTGTTAATGTACATGTCCATTTGTACCTCCAAGGCCGGCTTCTAAATCAAAATCGTCAGCTGCATCTCTGTCGTGTCCCGTATGTCGATCCGCTTTCTCATCCTGATGGCTGTCTGGCTCCGCTGCAGCATCTGCAGCTCTGGCTTTATGGGACTGCCGTCTCCTGCGCTTCCGGTTGCTATGCGTCTTCTCATCGCTGATTTCCTCTAAAATGGCGATTCCCGCTTCAGCCCGCATCCGTTGGACGACCGGGCCCATGGAAAATTGAGCATCTCTGCGATCATGGTTGCAACATGGGCTGTAGCTGATCGGCAGCAACCAGTCGTACCAATGATCCCCCATAATCGTTTTGAAGTTTTGATACGGTCCAAGATCGAAAGGGTTCTCTCCAGGCTTGGTATGCAGGATCGCGAAGGTCTTTATAACGCCTGGTGCCTGTTCCCCAGCCAGTGTATCAGAGTCCGTCGCCAACGCTGCTGTTGAGAAGGAGACGGTACGAAATCCGGTCGACCTTTCTGGAGGCTTTGGCATGTGAACGGCCAGCGTCCAGACTATGGTCCTCCTGGAGAGGTTTTCGATGGTTGTGGTATTGACAAGGGCAAACTGGAGTGAGCTGCCAGTCATGCCTAGATTGAATACACCGAAGAGAGCGCCTCTGAAGACTAGCATTAGCCGCTATCACACATGTGAGAGTGTTGGTGCACGTACAAGCATACCACGACCAGCCAGTGGACATAAAGAGAGTGTTGCTGCATAGGCATCTATCAGCCTGATGATCTGGACACGTTGAACAAAGCCATGTTGGTAAGACACCATCCCCGCCGCTCGTGGCCTTATCTCGTCACTTCTGTTGAAGCCTTATGAGAGTGGTCCGTATTGGACCAAAGTAGCAAAACGCGCTTACCTCTCTCCTATACTCCGCAAGAAAGTACGCTGCAACGATGAGGTTGAAGACACAATAGACTGCAGACCAACCAACGAACTGGATGAAAAACTTGAAGGACGTCTCAGAGACCACACCTCCGACCCTAGCCGCGGTCAGTACTGAACGAACTCCTAGGTCTGATCAAGAGAGAGAATCTGGCTTTTTAGGATTTGGCCCTCCACTCAACAGCTTGGACTTTGCGCAGTCAAGAACTTACCATGGGCAGAAGTGATCCATCTTGCGAACGCATCGCTCAACTTCACGACAGTGATGCGCTCGGTCAGGTTTCCAATTCAAGCAAGTAGAGCACCAGATGGGACGACCATCTGTCTGGCAGACAAACACATCCCTGCTGTAGAAGTCTTGCAGGCCAGGCGCTGGTTCCGTAGTCGTAGGCGTTGCAGATGCTTCACCCACATAACCGTGGCCAGACAGGTTCCTATTTTCCGCGCTTTTCCCTACAGCATTCTCCCCGGTGTTTCCGTCAAAGCTTCGGCCGTATTTTCTCCTATGGCGTTGATTGCGTTGTGCCTTCGCTTTGCTCTCTCGCAGAGCCGACCATTGACTGCTGTGTGGGACGTATCCGGGATTGACGGTAACGGTAAAGAGGAGGCGTGCGTATGTGACGATGAAGAGGAGGAGAAGGATACAGTATACCACAAGGATACCAATCGCTGGGCCGGGGCGAGAAGCGTGGAGAGTGGTGGAAGGTCTGAGGAGGTAGTCGACTGTTGATGCTCGTCAGTAAACCATGGACAAGCCGAACGATTTCGGAAACCCCGGACCGCATAAAAGCTTTATCTGGACCCAAGAAGCGTATCCCACAAGTCCGACAAGAATCAGTGGAATGACCCTGGATACCCATAAATTTGTAGCTTTATTGATAGATGCATTCGGGGCCATTGAATGACTGGATTGATGGGCCTGGTATTGGCCCGGAATCGTCAGCAGCCCATAATAGCAAGTGCCACGTCCTTTGGAAATCGAATGCTCCAAGTGAAGCTTTTGTAAATACTGAGAATAGTGGATAAATACACCGTTCAATATTCAATGAACCATACCATCTTTCACCAAGTCAGCGCTGCCTACCTGGTGTACCTACGCTCTTGACAAAGTACCTTTGATGACTAAGGTTATAAGTCGGAGCTAGTCCGGATCTAAGTCGTACTCGTAGCTTGGGAGAAGATAAACAACAGCAACTCTTGCGCCTAAGCTCCAATGAGCATGCAGTCTTTGATTGCAGCCTTTTCACTCCAAAAGCAATCGCAAATCTCTACTGGTCACACTGGGTTCCATGTCGCGTAAAGGTAAGTAGGCATCGGATCCTTCGACTCGGTCCGTGTAGGCAACCAGGCGTTTGCGGGAGTCATTGGAAAAGAAGTCAATTGCCACCTTTAGGCCTTCCCAGCCTCGAAGTAATGTGGGTGTATGCCAGCTTCTCACCGCTCATTCATTTGGAGGGAATTCATTTTGGACGTCAAGTTCCCAGCCAAACATTGGCCTCGATCATAGCAAATTAGATTCGAGAAGGATGCTTGCCCTGTCATCTCGACCGGAGAGGATGATTGTTTCCGCGTGTGTTGGGATGTGGGCCGTGCCTTAAGCATTAATTTGCTTACTCCACGTCTCCCACATTGCAGCCTTGATTCGATATTCACAGAATTGAGGGACATGGCCCAAACCTAGGGGCATTCGGACTTACCGAACTATGAGGCTCTTACTACCAAGCCAACCCAACGCTAAACCACACTCTGAAATCTGAGTTGCCACAATGTGTCGTTGTCGAGGAAACGAACCTTGAACATGTGTGGCCATTGCAGCGGTTGTTGTGCTAAATGTTGACGATACTGGTGCAGCGGGAGAAATATTCTGTGACTCGGACGCATACCCACTCTCCTTGCACACACGGCACCAAACCAATGTTATCGACCGTTGCTTTCTCTCACAGTCCATCGGCAGCCTGACAACAAACGGCGGCTCAACATCTTAGCTTTGACCGCTAGCGGAGGTAACACATTCGTACCACCTTGTCGGAAAAGGAAGTCTTGTCCGGATAGTATCATTTGCCACACCTTTCATCCCATTTCATGAATTCCCCAACCTTTCATACTTAGTTATTTCCTTGGTTGACTCCCAGGTGATCTTGATTCACATCTGTAGGCACCTAAAGGTTCTCGTTGCGCTGCGCTTATGACATTGAACAGTCACAAAGTCTGAAGGAGAGTCAAACTTTTGCCAGACGAACTGCCAAGTCGGGCCCAAATCAAACGAGCTTTAGGACTCCGTAAGAAGGAGCCGATAATGGAGGACTGTGGGATCTCTCCTTATACGCCTTCTTTTACGCCTGTGTATCAAGTTGACACATCATACCACCGGCAACTCTGGCTCGACTAAATAGAGCGTGCCGGGGTCAGGAAATGAAGTAAGCGTCAGGGGTGGCATTGGCTTGGTGTGCGTGACAAAGTCAGTTTATGCGTGACCTGCATCCTTGCACACTGCCTTCCCGCCTTTTGTCTGGTTGATAGAGTAGCGTTGCATTCATGAATAAGACACACGCTTCGTACGACTCAGGCAGACCGATTGTTGTCCGTTACCATTTGGGGTATGTCTTTTGTTAGTCCGCAGTTTACTGCTTCACGCCCTATTCCTAAGATCTTTGACCCATTAATTTTGTTTATTGCTCCAATTTTCCTCTCCAGCAACAACCAAACTTTCTTCAGATGCCGCTTTATCTGACAATCATGCTTACTCTGTCCTTCGCTCGTCTTCAAAACGGCTGGCTTCAAAGTGGCCGGAATGCGAATTCCCTCAAGATATCATTATCCAAGCATGCCCTGGGCGGTGCGAATCCCCAGCCATTGTCGACTCAATTTTCACCTACGGTTCTTGGGGGTCAATCATTGCATTGGCATTTCAGTCTCCACTTGTCACTAATTTGCCACCAGGTGCACTTCACAGCGCTCACATCGCTGTAGTCATCGGCCCGACTCCGTCTAGTCGTGCAGGCTACCGCTACAGATTGATAAAGGCTGTGGGAAAAGTGAGGAACAATGTGTGTCATATACTGGGAAACGGCGCGCCGCCAGGACCGGGCGATCACGAGAGACCAACCACCACGCCAATGATGTGGTACTGCCACCAATGCAACAGCGGCCCTTACAACAGCGAGACGCAATCTAGCTGCACGAACGTCATCAACGGCCGTCAATGTGACCATTCCAGATGCGATTACTGCAGGAAGGAGTTAATGTGGTGGGTGCTTTTGATGGTTCTTTCGGAGATTTTGGTATAAGAGAGATGCTAATGTTTTCATTGCTCAAAGACCAGTTCCTTCCCCTTTCCTATGGTCCTCGACGGAATGCACATGCAGGATTTGAAGAGAGGTATCTCAAAATACTGAGGGCCAGGAAATGACCGAATTTGAAGTTTGTTCGGGCTCGGGTTTCAACTAAATGCTAAATACGAGAGACACATTTTTCAAATCTGAGAGAATGATGTAATGCAAAGACCAGAGCATGCTTCACTAGCTGTGGTCTTACGGATTTTGGAGCGTCGTGGGTGCCTTATCCGGTTATCTGCACTTCGGTCAGATGCGCATACCCTTTCATCGCATTTGCCTTGCGTCACCGATTCTTTCAACATGTTCACTACACTTTGCAAGTTCCTCAGGATCCCCACAGAGTGGTGGTCGGTGATTGGTGAGTGGTGAGTGGTGAGTGGTGAGTGGTGAGTGGTGAAATGTGAAAGGCTAGACTACGTGCATTAGCAAGGCATGATGGCTGAGGTTCCTTACCGGCTAACGTGGCGAGCACATGGCAATTGCAGATTTCCGACCGGGACAGCCTTCCCCATCAGATCAGGCGTTTTAGCTCTTCTCTTCCGCCTCCACTCCACTATCTTGCTTCACCTTGCAGCTTGATCATGGGTAACTAAAGCAGGTAAGGTAGGTAAGGTAGGCCTGCCTCGGGTCAATGGAAGTCTTTTCTCCTCAAACTTGACTGTCCATACGCCTACACTCTAAGCTCCAAGCCCCATTGACACAATTATATTTCGTTGCATCATTAACATCCTAGCAGTACTTGCACTTCATCATAGGGGTACGGCTCATGTCCTACCCTGCTTGGACATGTCAATACGCGATGAACACATTACATAGCCACCATTGCCTTCAATAAGCTTCATGAGGGGGGTGGAGTACCTGCTCGTAATGATCCGTCACGGTACGCACTATAATTCTGTTGTCATACCGAAGCAGACAGACTGCTAAGCAAACTTTTTTAAGGAGCCAACCGCTATAACGTAACCTAAGATTGCGTCGACGACTTCGACCTCCGCAGCGCAAAAATCATTCCAAGCTTCACTTTATCGGTCAACGTTCCTTCGAGCTTTCCGAAAATGACCGGACCTTCTACAAAGCTTCCTTCGCCCTTCCTTGACGGCCAGGAGATAAATGAATTGCCTTGAAGGGGCGATGCTTCGTCGTCAACTCCGACGGGAGTGTAGGGAGTTAAAGGGGTCGGTGAGTCTCCTACCCAGCGCCTGCCTGATGAAGAGTAACAGTGCATCCTCCTCTGGTATATAAAGGGGAGCCGTCAACGCTCATATCTCTTCCAATTCAATCATCCTGACATACAAGCATTCCACACCTTCGAGAAGAACAGAAGCCAGACACACCAAGCAATCTTTCAGCTCTAAGAGCAGCCCTGCCTTTTAGCACCAAAGTCTCGACTTCCGCAACCAGTCCTTCTATCAATCACGTCAAAATAGGTCCCGCTGTCAAATAAAACCGTCAATCATGCCCAACCAAACCTCGACCCACAGTCGGCCCGCCGCTCCTCCTCGTCGTCCTCCTCCACCCCCACCTCGCCACTGGACATGCGGTAACTGTGGAGAGGGTCTGATGTCCATTAAATTCAACTCGTACTGTACCAATCCATCCTGCGGGCGCCCCAAAGACGTCTATGCTAGAGAGTACTGAAAGACCGGCATGGAGTACACGAAGCCAATAGATGAAACCTTTTTCCACGAAGTGAAGAAGGAAGAATATTGCAGATGGAACACGGAACGCTGCTGGGTGGGTTGAGCTGCGTCGAGTCTATCATTTGGACGAAGTCTGACAGAAGTCTGTACAGACAATCTCTTTCGTACCTAAGCTCGACAAAGCATTGCGACTCTTCTCCTAACCTACACTCGCTTTCAACCCATGTCTCTATCGAAACTTATCTTGTGCTACAATCCCTCGCTCAAATCAACCCAATCCCCGTCCGTTGAGGCTCTCCGCAACATCACACATTCCCTCCAATTCACAAGTACAGATTTTCTTCACGACCTCAGGTATCGGTAGCAACCCCAGACATTCAGCATATGTTTTCATTGTCATATAGATATGTCAAGCGCAAGCACCTTTCAATCTTTAGACCACGATGCACATGAATTTAGCCAATAGTGATACCAAAACCCCGTGCCTTTGAAGGCCAGGTCCCTGCAACTCCCCCCAAGAATCTTATTCGAAATGCGCGAATTCCTGGAAACCGCACTCCGATGGTGATTTTGAAGTCATACACCGGACCTCCGTCTGCCTAGAAACTAGGGCGACGAGGCAATTCATCAGTGCCTACCTTACTCTACCCCTGAAGCGCTAGGCGTGAAAAAAAAACAACGCTTTTCGGATGTCCTGCCTGCATTAAGTAGGGAAACCTCCATCCCTTCGCACTCTTCCCGTAAATACTATTTGCCTATTTCCCTTTAAAGCATGCCTCTCCCCTAATCCTTTCCCATCTTCTCCCGACATCTTTCCCCCCCCCCGGTCAGTCGTCCCGTAGCTTTTTTAGGACAGGCGCACGCGATCCCACATTTCACCTGCAGTCCTGACCTTTGCCACGTCCGGTCAGTCGCATGAGCTTTTTATGCCTGGAAGGAGGAGGTGTCGGTGAAGCAGATGCGCGTTGTTTCGGGTTTGGAGTGACGTTAGGACGTCGGCGGAGATCGCCTGTTGGAGCGTGGAGATGATTGGTGGCCTTGTGAGCGCCCCCCCGGGGACCCCCACGTCCAACGGGGAGATCACCACCAGCCCGGTCATGTCATTGTCTTGTGTCAGGGCTGAGCTGAGAAGGATGCTTCCGGTCAGAGATGTAAGATGTAGAGATTGGAGTATGCGGAACATACCCATTCCTTGAGCCGGGTAAGGTTTATCTTGCAGGGTTTGGGAATTCATTGTGGTTCTTCTGACCGAGCTTGAAACTAGTGTGTGTGTATTCGTCAATTCATAAGGGACAATCGCTTCACCACCCATGCCTGATGCGAGTACTTTAGATACGCCATTGCTATGCCCTACGTGAGTCATTCCAACCCAAATCTAAGTAGTCGTTTCAAAGACTAAGCTCACGCCATCATCCCCAGCCGTCACGATCCTCCTTCCTCCTCCTTGCACAAAGCCCAGCACGCCTCCTCCCTCTCCTTCTCCTCTATGTCCTCTCCACTCCTCAACCAGCCCCTGTCCGCTCGCTGCCGTCCCGCCTCTGGTATCCCATCTCCTCACAACTCCGTCAAGCCCGCAGCTCGTGAGTAGGTATCCCGTAGATCCCGGCACGAATTCCACCTTTACCACGGCGAATTCCTCATGCGCTTCCCGTATGTGCCGTCTTACGGCAAACCGATGCGCCGTATCGAAGAGCACAACGCTTCCGTCCACACTACCGGCTGCGAGTAGAGTGAGTGGTGGTGCGCTGAAAGCAAGCGTCTCCACCGAGTCTCCCTGTGCTTGCAGACTCGCAAGTATCTGCCCTGCCTGCCCTGAGCTTGCACCATCAGCACCGCCAGCTTTCCTTCCTCCTGCGCTCTTGTTCTTGGAGCCTCCGCCCTTCATGCCTTGCGTAGCTGAGGCCGATGCAGCAGCAAGCCGTGGTAGACCAACAACCCTTATCATGCCTCCTGCTCCAGCAACCACAGCAAATGCACCTCCTGGCGCAACGGCAACGCTGAATAGGCCTCCTTCGACTGCAAATCTCTGGTCTTCCGTCGTCAGACCAACCACAGCCTGACTCCCTGCGCTCCCTACAACACCAGCGGCGGAGGCTTCTCCGAAGACGTCCCAAACGTAGAGGCTCCCATCTTCGCTGACTGTTGCAAGCATTTTCCCATCCGGCGTCCATGCTCCAGCGGTACAGGATTCCGTATGCAGGTAATATGCCTGTATTACTTGAAGCGGAGCCCCTTTGTCCGCTGCATCGACTGTGTAGACCCAGACACTGCCGTCCGAAGCGCCTAGAGCGATAGTATTTGGATATAAAGGGCTCGGACAAGGAATGAGGAAATTGATCTCGGGTACTTCTTGCGCTTCTGCGACCAGAGGGTACGACTGATCCTTCGTGTTGTGAGCTCGCAGACGGCCATCCAGGCCACCGGTAAGGAGGTAGTCGCCATTCGGTAACGTAAAAATTAGCGCATTGATGCTGTCTGTATGGCCCGTAAGTTTGGCGACAGGCTCCAGAGATGGTCGGCCAGCCGAAGGATTGGATTCGTATGATGTAGGGAGCACCGGGGAGACGGTATGGGCGGAGAAGACGTAGGATGTGTCGTCGCCTCCGCCGGTTGCTACAACAGAGGGATCGAGAGGATGTTGGGCTATGGTAAAGATGGAATCGGTATGCGAGTCAAAGTGCGCTTTTGAGTCGTTTTGGAGCTGGATCTCGGTTTCTGGGGCGTCGTCGTCAGGATCGGAGTCCATAGGTTCGTCGGGATCAGAAGGTATCTCTTCTGCCGCTTCTGCGGCGTCTAAGAGAGTAGGCCCATCTTCTAAAGATTCGTCGTCTCCGTGTGGAGGATGTGGAGATGCCATGTTATTTCCAATACCTGTGAATGTGCCTGTTGCTGGTTTTTTAAGACGACGAGTATTTCGAGAAAAAAAATTGAAGAGAAGGGAAAATCTGAGGCTGAAGAGCAAAGGATTGTTTATATTAAATTGCTTAGAAATCCGCTCGGTATCAAAATATGCGTACAAAAATCGTCATTTCATAGAGTACGAGCCCTAGAGCTAGCCCTAATATGGAGATGTGCGACAAGTTGCACAGCAAGCCCACCAACACTTCTACAATCTCTAGTCATGCCACGCACTCGGCTAATCCCCCTTACTGAGCTCGTGATGTGAGTGCGTGGCACGACTATTGCGATTTCTGCGACTTCTTCCACTCATCTGCTTCTCCGAAAGCGTCAAAGGCTTTCTCATCAACCTCCCTAGAGATATCCGCAACGCCAGTGATGATCCACCCCTTTCTCACTGTCTTCCACATGTTGAATATATTAGTACCTGAGTGGTTCAGCGTACCGTTTTCTAAAAAGATGTACGGTGTCCACCTGCAGATTTCGGAGTCAGCTTTGCCTTTTGCAGATATCGACCGGCGAGACAATAATCGAGCAGTGAAGGAGGCATGGCTTTACTTCCGCTAATCCATTTGCAATAAAAGTTCCGAAGAAAAGAGCTGAGAGATTGTACCTACGCAACACCCAGGTCCCCATCAACATGCACGTTACAGTTGTAAATCTGCTCATCCATCTCTATCGTCGACTCTACAGGAATCCGCTCCACCACTGCCTCTAGACTCAAATGGACCGCCTTGCCTCGACGGATCAGTGTCGCTGCGCCGTTCGGCAGTACCAGCGAGTGCATAAGCGCGCGATCTTTGTTCTTGATGCAGGAGAGGAATCTGTTGACGACGTCGAGGATGGCGACTTCTTCAGGTACAATGGTGGATCCGGGTCCCTTAACGGAGGTTTCGGAGCCAACCAGATCTTCGGCGGAGGGGTTCGGGTGAGACATATTTGTTCAAAGACGGGTTGGGCTTCGTTCTTGCGGTTGAAGGTTTGGAAGATGTCGAAGGTGGGAAGACTGACGATTTGTAGAAGACTGATTAAGCTACCTTATACACGGATGGGATGGCACAATTGCACGACGTTATTAGCGTTCATCCACGTTCTCCATCATTTGAAGGCGGAGGACATAGCCCATGTTACTCTTTACTGCTTTGGATGCGGTTATTCGCGGATACCTCCTGAAGACTGGTTATCTACTTTTGGATTAGCTGAATGGAAGACTGCCAGATTTAAAGCGTGAAGCCTCGATCACTAAGGTCCGCTAATATATAGATCTATATGCAAGCTCGTAAACCAGAACCTTTGTGGGAAGTATACGTGCATTAAACGATTTAAAGTCCTGTTTATAGCTTGGGCCCCTTCTTTCTCCTGGCTTCCCTGTCTTGATCCCTTAGTAAGCGCCTTAAGATCTTACCGCTGGGACTCTTAGGAATGACATCTACAAATTGGACGCCTGGAATGAATTAGCCCAATCGCTTACATCAGAGAACGTCCACGTCGAACTGATGCGGGTCCTCTCTGAGCTGAAGCTTACCTCCTTTCAACCATTTATGCCGGGCTTTATGTCCCTCCACGTGTTTTTGGATCTCTCTCATTAGCATGCGGTCGTTGTCTTCCAGACCAACAGACGACGACTTGACGATAAAGGCCTTTGGGAGTTCACCGGCGGCCTCGTCAGGGATGGGAATGACGGCTGCGTCGCCAACAGCAGGATGCGTCAGAAGATGAGCTTCGAGCTCAGCAGGCGCAACTTGTAAGCCCTTGAACTCCGCCTTAGCCTATTGTATATCATGCCATGCGAGCCTCGTACCTTGACTTTGATCAACTCCTTGATTCGGTCTACTATGAAAATATGCTCATTCCCTTGGGGGCTCTTCCTCACCACTGCTTCGTCTCCGGTCCTCATCCAACCATCTTGAAACGTTTCTTCCGTTGCTTGAGGATTATTGAGGTATCCTAGAACAACGCTGGGTGACTTAACCACAAGCTCGCCAGGCTGGTCATATCCCGTTATCTCCGTGCCTTCGATCGAAACAATCTTTGCTTCGACTGACGGTAACAGCGAGCCAGACGATCCAAGGAAAACATCGTGAATTGCTGTAGAGGTGACTACGGTGCTTGTTTCGGTAAGGCCTGCAAACAAGGTGAGCAAAGAGAAGCCTAGAGCGGCCAAACTCGTTGGTGAACTCTACCATAACCTTGCCTGATCTTCCACGAAGGATACTGCGATTGCAGCTCCTCCGCGGTCTCCACACCCAGAGGTGCGGCGCCAGTAAATATTGCTTGGACCGAACTGAGATCGAACTTGTCCAAAAGCGCCTTGTTCTTTACCATAGGAATTATGATAGGAGGTACCTATGAAGACCACAAATATCAGCCAACTGATCAGTTCTTCGAATATGGAGATGATCTGTACCACCGTAAAGTGGGAAGTGGAGGAGACTCGGGGTGAAAGGAAGAGTAGCTTACCAAGCAGAGCGTGTTAATCTTAAATCTTTGTATAGTATTGAGGAACTGCTGGATTTCATATTTCGGAAGATTGATGACTTGATCGCCTCTATAGGTGGTTGCATGACAGATGACAACTAGAGAATAGATATGACTTTGCGGCAATAGACCCAGCGCAACTTCCGTCACGCCGTACTTTGTGCCATCCTTGCTGCCCAGCTCTTGAACGGAATCTCTCTGGGGCTTCTCAAAAGCCGCTATTTGCAGGACGTTGGATATGACATTTCTGTGGGAAATCATGACGCCTTTCTGTTCTCGTGAGATCAGCAGGCGTTGCATTTCTGTACGGAGAGATGCATACAGGTAGACCAGAGGTACCACTTGAATAGCAGAGGAATGCAGTCTTCCTTGCACCGTCGCCTTTCTGCCATTGGAGCCTCTCCAATGGGGGGAGCTCCCCTCCTTCGTGAATGAGCTGATCGACAGTCTTGAAGTCTTGTCGAGAGGGCAGACCACCAGTAGCTTCTTGGGGGAGAGCAAGAAGGTATATACGGTTCTTTGGGATTCCAGAGTTTGCAGCAGCTTCAATCGCTAAGGGTAGGAGAGGCAGGCACGTAAACAAAGCTTTAGAGCCTGACGACTTCAGCTGATGCTCCAATTCGGCTCTCGAGTAAGCTGCGTTTGCTGGCGACGCGATTCCGGACAAGCTTTGAACGGCCCACGCAAGTGGTATATTGTCAATCTGTATTCCCGTGGCCGTTAGTTCTTGTCCTACATAGCAATTTTGTATAAATGGCATGTTCCTACCGTATTGACACTGAATATTCCAATCACTTTATCCCACTCCGTTCCTTCATTAGGCCTCCAGCCAAGCTCTTTTGACAGTGCCCTTGCTAGCTTATCAACACGATCCCGTACCTCCAGAGCCGAGTACCCGAATCCAGTCAATCCACACGTGAAAGGTTGCCTTGCATGATTGAGAGGATACCGGCCATATTGCTCATTCAGCATGAATTCACTGATGGGTATGGAATCTGGCGGATCAGAAGGTAGCTCCGGGACCCACTGAGGAGGAAAGAAGACCATGATGATGGTGATGGTGTTACAGGTCCGGCGAGAGGGGTGCCTATATATTATATACTATAGACTAATCAACAAGAAAGAAGACGGACAGTGAGCGATTGATGGGCGCGATTAGCAAAGGCGCAGGCCCATCGGAGACTCCCAAAGGAGCTTCGGAGCCAACCTACTAAGCACTCTAGTTCATTTTGCGGGGAAGATAAAGTACAGTAGAGTACTTCGGTAGTTAACAGTACGAAAGGACCTTTCGCATGTCGGTCCTATTCCCGCGGCTGTAGCCGAAACTCACCATCCCTCACCAGTACCCTCGTACTCGTACCTAGGTAAACACTACGAGATCGAGAATCATTTGAAGCGCGACAACATGTCCCAACGGAATGAGATCAAGATGCTTCTCAACAATCGCCTTCAAAAGACCCTCAAATAGCTTTCGAAAACACCTCTGCGCAGCGCGAGACACAACAGCTGCCTGCATGTAACACGGACAACACCAATGGAATCAAATAGAGCAACGCATACGAGCGAGTCCAACAGTGTACGAAATCTTCGGCCACAGACTTTCTACAGGAGTGACTGTGCCCATCTTGATTCAACCTCCCAGGACTCTACAGCATTAATGGCTGACCTCCCAAGGTTGTAGCGGAACTGGAGAACCAGCCAACGAATGTGGTAATCTTTGGGCTGCCTTGAATGAAGAGATTCGCTATTTGGGCGTTCAATCATCGCGTACAATCTAGAGAAATGGTAATGAAGCGGATATTGGCAGTCCGTCCAAAACACTCTGCCTATACCGTCAGTGCCACTTGCTGCTCAGGCTATTTGGCTCAGTGCTTGTATCTATGCACACCAGGCCTCAAATCCAGTCCTCCGGGCTGACATTGTTTTTCGAGATTGGTTTGATAGATTGCGGTACTGGAAGCTGACAGTCTGCCAACCACAAATATGAGAAATTTTCGGACACTAGCTCAACTGCGGCAATCTCAATGCCAGGCCATTGGTGATGCAAAGGAACAGGGGACATACCCCAACTTTTCAAAATGCAAATATTGGTTGCAACGCTTTGTCAGCGTCAAACCGTCGGGGTAGGGGCTGGCACTCTTCAACCACAAACGCCGGACGATGGTGCCAGGTTCCTTAAGTCCCGGCTCTACGACTTCTAGGAGTGTGCTCGGGGCGCAGTAGTACGTCCCAACAGCTTACACCCGGTTTGGCGCTCGACTTCAGCTTGGGGGGTAGACAATTGCAGGACTTGACGCAGCGTACCCAAGGATCGTTGGGGTTGATTCTTCGACGACTTATTCGGTGCGAGAGCTGCCAAGTTGCAAGTGTTTGAGTGAGAGTCTTGGGAGCTTTCCGGTTGCGCAGTCGTGATAACAGAGAGTTGTTCACCCAAAGCGTCTGATATCCAACAGTCTTCTGGAAAAGGCTTTCGATGGGAGACTCAGAAAGACGGCTGAGTCTCAAATCAAAACAGCCTGTGCACTTCGACCTACTGTCATCCAATTAAAGGATGTCAGAAGAGACCTTTACCTTTTCAACTAGACTTGTTTTCCTTTACCGACCTCGATGAATGCAGCATTAAGCCTGTTGGTCTTAGTTCAGTTGCGTCATGCACGGGCTCAACCATGCATTATCCTCTTGCAGTACCGATGTATACTTTGGACATGACTCTTGGTTCCATCTTATACATAAGATCGATGCTTCGACGCCAGTCAGGAGTGCTCGATCCAGTGGCCACCTATCGATACTCATCGTGGAAATTTGCATCTGGGACCAGGCATTCCATGTCGCATAAGCTTATGCCTACTGCATGCACATATCTGTGCGACAATTGCTGTCCACCACGCTGAAGTCAGACTGACAAAAAGGAAGGCGGGAGGAAAGAGTGTATACACGCAGAGCAGTTGGTTCGCATGTACTGTCAAGCTTGAAGAAGTGGTGTGGACTGAGGGGAGTTGAGAGGAAGAGACTGAGAATCAAACAATCTAACTTCAAAGCCCTTTGAGCCAATTCAATAAACTCAGGTAAGTACAGTCATGGGCACGATAGGAACTATTTCTGAGCATGTGTCTTTGAGTACAATCTACTCTGGTTTGGTTTACGATTCGACATTAGACCGCTCTTCACCTTCCACTGGAGTGATTCACCAGCAAGGCATTTATCCGGAGGTATGCTATGCCTGTAATGTGCACTTTAGCTAATGGCATTAGCCTTGAATGCTCTCTTGTCTGACTGGCAAGTCTTGAATACAGGCTGAGGAATTTTATGGTCAAGTCTATTCAGAGTGACCTGGAGGGGCGCTCAGACTTCCAGGCTTGTTGAGCTAGAGTGAAGATGTTGCCTCTGAGAAGATGTCCCTACTCTGAATCCTGGAACATATCCTGGGAATCAGGGTCTTGACTGTCCAAGTCTACTGCAGTGCATGAATGGCGTCGCATTGACCATGAATAAGACTGTTTAATGATAAAGAGGATATGCTTCACAATCCGGATATACCAAATTGGATAGATGCTGTTGACCGTGAATACAGATTTTATATCCTAGACTGGGTGAAGAGGATAAGTGTTTGAGCGGGCAGTAGGATTGACGCATAACTTACTGTCAGTTGGACTGTTGTGAATCTCCTCTCCCCTCTCGCCCTTTAAGTTACCTTATCCAAGCTTGTGAAACTCTAATTATCTGCCGCTACTCCCAAAGCAGTCAAGCCGAGTTCTCCAAAATCCATCTCTTCGAGATGAAATTGTCACCATCATTCATTCCATTGTCTCCTTGGTGAAGTCAGTCCATATCACTAAAGTCATATCTTGTCAATGTCTCAATGAATCCCAAACCCGTGGGCGTCATCATATTCACAACTTCTTGATAAATCGAAAGTCTGTCCGTGTCACTGGATTCACATCTCCGTGATGAATGGCAAACCGTTGCCATCACTTCTGTCACTTCCGTCACCGAGAAGGATAAAAGGCAGACTATTTTCCTCCCAGAATTTTCTTCTCCACTGCATCTCCCACCCTCGACATCAAGAAACATCTGCCAGGCATACATCTCCCAGCCAGCCAAAGTCTTCTTGGCTATCTCCAACCTTCGACATCAAGGAGCATCACCGAGGCACACATCAACCATCAATCTCACATCTTCTTTTCCATCTCTCGTCCCCCTCTTCTGTATCCTTGCCATAAATATTCCGCGAGTCCCCGAAGTTTGCGTACTCTTCCGCTGCAAAGACTTGCAACCACCTGCGCCCTCAATTGTCGCTCTTTTTGAAGGCAGCTACCCACGACTACCTTACCCTACATCAGCGCCTAATCCAAGAAGTCATCCCTCAGTCGATATGGCAAAATGTAAGTTGTTCTGCAAAGTCTCCAGTTTATTGTATTTGAATTAAGCGACTGGTATCAAAGACGGTGCCTGATGCTCACTGCTACGTTATCTCTACATTCGAGGGATAAATCCCCGCTGCTCACTGCAATATCATCTTCGCTCTAAAGTGCTAGATACTTGCGCTCACTGCTATGGTCTGTCTATTCATGTTTAGGTGATTGTGTCTATACTAAACAGATTGTTTTATTCACTGCTCGCAATAGTGGCTTGAATTCTGATGGTTGTAGCCTTACCCAATTTGTGCACCTCATGTCTATCACGATCTTCTTTCACAACCCGCTCAGTTCTTCGCGACCCTTGATGTTTAACGGTATATAGAAGACATAGTATACAGAAGACGTTTGCTTCTGTCTCATTATATTCTTCTGAGGTATACAGTAGCTAACTTCTTTGTCTAGCAAAAGCCATGTCCGCAAAGACCGGTCAGACCAGAGACCCTTCAATTAATTGGACAAAGAGTTCACAGACTACAGGCGGAGCAGGCCATAAAGGCCCGCTGGAAAACACATTACGACGATCGACACGCTTGCAGAGTTTGCCAGTACCTATATACACATCAGAATTGTTGGCGACTGTCGGGTCTAAAGAGATCATGCCATCTTCACCAGCATTGCCTTCTGATGATCTGGTGCCAGGTGGAGCTATCTCATCATCTAACAACGATTCCGCCCTTGTAGCAATCAATGACAGCGACGAGATCTTAGGCCATCATTCCTTCAAAGAAGCTCAGCCTTCGTCAACGAGCCCCGCCCTTACTACCAATAATGTCCTCAGTGAGCCAGAAGTTAGAGCTTCTAGCAAATACAGTGAGACAGACACCAAGATTACCAATGAACCAGACGCCGAGCCAAACAACAATAAGGGCAATCTGTCATCTGAGGAACCTTCAGTGTCCGGGCAAGGCCATCTTGACTCCGCTTTGACCAACTCAAAAAAGCGCAAAACAGTTACGTCCGGCGGAAAGAAGACCACCCGATTAGCACCTGCCCTACCGCCGAAAAAGAAGCAGAAACTCGGTAACCCAACACCAAAGAGACAACGCAAAGCTGGCAATCCAAAACCCAAAACAGCAAAAGAGAGATTTCTGGCGGCATCTGCTGAAGACACACGTCCCTTACCATGGGGGGAACCTGAAGTGTGGGCAGAGGTATAATCTTCCTAGCAGCTTGATGTCGATTGTCAAAGCTTACATTTTTTCAGACTCGCCCCGAGCTTTGCGAAGCTCTTCCTTGGTTTCGTTGCTGGCAGGGCGCTGGCTATACTCATGGTGGGTATATATTTGGGATGCTGCTTGATGAGGACCGGGGTGAGCGTGCATACATGGATGAACAAGTTGTGATTACCAGAGCGTGAGAGCAGTATGTTCTATTGAATGGCTCATGCACTAACCTTTGCTAGGGGAGGAGGCATTGATAAGAACGACTCGGGCGAAATCTGCCAAATGAAAGACCAAGATTCGGAGACTGGTAGGATCCAGGCTTTCATCAAAAACGAAAATCAGAAAGTACCTATGCATCTTATTATCGGTACGTCTTTCCATCCTTAGAATCTTTCTAAGTGTACTGATTTTCAACAGGACAAAACAACATACATTGCCCCTCGAGGATCCCTCATCGCTACTGCGTGACTCCGGAGGTCCACATTACCGACCATTGGGATGAGAAGAGCAACGGCCATACGGTGGTTAAGTTTCGATTTGAGAAGACGGATCTCAAGAACAAGAGCTGGTACGCTGCTGAGGACTCGCCTGAGGTTCATATCTCTACCGAAATCAAGGCTTTGCGTAACGAGTGTTCCAAGTGTAAGGTCACCAAGCCTCAAGTGTTCGCGTCAGGATGGATGTGCCTCAATGGCAAGTGCCCGTCTTTCTGGACACAAAACGGAAATCTTGCGTCTGAGACGCAAGAACACAATCCTGCGTTCCTCAATGAGCGTTGTGTTTTCGACGGCTTTCTCCCCCCTTTCGCTATAAAACCCGAGTTACTTCAACCGGATGTAACTCGTGGTCAAACCTTCCCTGCAACGAGACAGTGCTGGGAAGGCATCGTCTGCAAGCTTTGCGGGCGGTGCAATCTGAGACGACATTGGGACGCTTGGAGATGCCGGACCGAAGGCTGTCCATTTGAACACAGCCTTCCAATGGAGGTGATCGCCGCGTCGAGTGTTATGGGAGACGCTGCCTACGGCTTCCAAGGCCATGGCGTGTCTTCGGACAAGGTCTTTGAGGCAAGCATTGGGTGCAAGGTACGAAAGTATGGCTTGTACCGTGAAAGCGTCTATGAGCTCGACGATGGGCTTATCATCACCCATCTGAACTCGAACGACGCCATCAACGGTGCACCTGGTGGACCAGATCACCTTTTCTGCCAATTACAAAAGGAAGATATCGGGCTCGAGAGACTGCCGATGAAGCAGAGTGTTGGTCAGTATTCCTCATATGATGCTAACAATGAAGTGACTAACAGGTCGGCAGTGGAACAAACGTATTCAAGGCATTTTAGTCACAACTTCGTGAGTCTTTACCTTGCATTGCGAGTCTTACAATTATACTTACACTCCGTACAGGGGATGCCGTATAATTATGTTGTGGGACACGATAACTCGACAAGCCTTGCAGATGCTCCTGAAGTAATCAAGGAAGCTGTGCGTCGTATGACCTGGGCTGCAAAGCGTGCAGTTTCAGACGATGAGTTCGTAGACTTCAACGAGGTTCTTGCGATTGGGTACCTCGAGACTATGAAGATGAATGTTCGTGCTCAATTCTGACAGGTCTGGTATCCTCTGGCTAACAATTTGCAGTATCACGACGATGGTGAGATTTCAGTTGGTCCCACCGTCGCTTCAGTGTCACTGGGCTGTCCGGCCAAGATGAGGTGGCGCTTGAAGATGAGATACTGGTGCGGTTTCAAAGATAAGGCGCGCAAACACTACGATCCTGACCAGCCCATCCTTCCCGGTTGTCGGAAACCCGAAGAACGCCACAAATTGAACGAATTGGCGAAGACAGCAAGCACTGCTGAGCTTGATGCTGCTGCTCAAACAGCGCTAGCTTTTGCAAAGGGAGAATCCAAGACGCCTCCAGCGGTCTTGGAATTGGACCTTCGACATGGTGATTACATGGTGATGCACGGTGCTTCTATGCAGGTCTACTACGAAGTAAGTATTTTTTGGAATGCTTGTTGTCGGTTGAAGACTAAAATCTGATAGCATATGGTCACCCCTACCGACAAACTGCGTTTCGGCCTTACTTGCCGTTACGTCAAGCCTGAGATGGTCCCAGAAGACCTGCGCTCGTTGGGAGACTTTACTCTCGACCCTGCGAACGCTTACGATGGCGACCTCGAGCTTTACAAGGATTACATGGAGAAGTATGAGGCAAGGAAGGTTACGAAGAGGAGAGTTGCTCCTGTTGCAACCCAGGCATAAGCGGATGATGTGATCTTTGATATTTACAGGACAGACATTGACGCGTACGGTTTCTTTGCCAATTTGCGATCACGATCGAGCTTTGGGGATATCACCTACCTATGGCTAGCTCACTTTATCTAGCATACACAGGAAGGCAAATTTGGGGCTCGGACATTATTTACGACTTACTGCTATCTAGCACAACTGCTGACGATCTTTGAACTTGGCGACCCACAGCAATTGGGAAGATGCTAGGCTCACGACATCTCACGACTCATGCTAGCGGCTTCCATAGAGTGCTTTACAGAATAGAATACTTATAGACCAAGGCTGCTTCCCCAAACAAACCGTCTGTGAGACCCAGCTCATCGACCAGAGCCAGAATGAAGCGAGCTGTTCTCCGATGCCATCTTGCTTCTGACCTCAACTCGGTTGCAAACCCATCTCACTGCTCCAGCACCACTCTTCCTCCCACAACGTGGCTACCCGAGACGGCATCCTGGTCCAGGCATTGAAGAAGCAAAAACGGCCGCTCTCATCGACTTCAACTAAAGCCCCAACAGCTCCCCTCCTTCCTCAACCCGCGTTGCTTGTTACCGTGCGCTACCCTTGCTGTTTAGGCAAAAGAAGGACAGACTTGATGCCTCAGATACGGTGAAGACGGACAGCTCGTTGCGGAATCTAGTGAGCTTGGGTGAGTGGCTCCTCGACCGAGCTTTCTTGGGTTGGAGCGTGGCTTGCTTGCGCCTATTTGGTACGGTTGCCATGTCGTCTCTGACCCATGCAGTCATTGTATCTGGCCTCATGATCAGGACGGGAATATGCTTCGCCACCAAGCGCGTGTTGTTCGTAAGGGTCATTTATTTCATCTTCGTAAAGTAACTTATCCTAAACCTTTTTTCTCACCCCAACCATCCAGCGAAAGACAGCGTCCTCCTCCTGCTCCACTCCTCTTCCTACTCAACGCCCCAGGCACCGCCCCCGAGCCTATCAAAGATCTCTTCCTCCGCCAAAACCACGTTCCCAACCGTATTCCCCTCTCCACTCGGGCCCACATCGTTGAACTGCTCCACGACCCTCACCCGCCCCTTCGCGACCTCCAGGATCATGCCGCCCTCCACGGCCACCTCCTTCGTGCCCTCCCTGGCATCGCCACTGCTCAGCCGACTCCCCGTGGAGCCCAAGCCAGCCGACACCTGGACGGTCTCGTCCTCGACGAGCGAGACCATGACGTCCGCCACGAACTCGGGTGTCACCCACGCATCGTCGCCGGAGACCAGCTTGAGCTTCTCCGGCGCTTCGGTCCACAGCGGCGTCCTGATCACGCCCGGGGCGACGCCCGTTACTCGGATGCCGAGCCGGGAGTCGAGGGGTGCGAGCGAGCGGAC
The DNA here is from genome assembly GCA_003184365.1 of Evernia prunastri. NCBI lineage: Eukaryota > Fungi > Ascomycota > Lecanoromycetes > Lecanorales > Parmeliaceae > Evernia > Evernia prunastri. Next base: position 113,558 of record NKYR01000018.1, on the reverse strand, counting down.
GAAGCCGTTGATGCCGTGTTTTGTCGCATTGTAGATGGGGGCGTGGAACGGAGTCACTTGGCCTGCTATGCTGGAGATGTGGACGATTGATTTCGGTGACGACTTGTTGTTATTGGAAGAGGAAGAGGAGGAGGAGGAAGAGAGAAAGTGGGAAATGGCGAGCTGGGTTGTGCGGATTGGATGGGTGAGGTTGATGTCGAGGATGGCGTAGCAATCTGATGTTGGACTGTCTTTGGAAGGAGGTTGGCCAGGCGGGTGCCAGAAATTCGAGAAAGGCTATGGAAAGGTCAGCCATGGATCCCAAAGCCAATGGAAGGCTGAGTGATGCTGACAGGCTCGTAGACGCCAGCACCTGGACAAACAACATCTACGCCTCCAAACACTTTGCCTGCAACGTCAAACATGCGCTCCAGATGTTGCCAGTCTCGGACGTCTGTCTTTTGGAAGACTGCTTTGGCGGGGGACTGCGAGTTGTTGGCATGGTCGGACACGAGTTCTTGGGCTTCGGGTCGAAGGGCTAGGTCTGCGAAGAGGACATTGCAGCGTTTGGCGAGAAGAGCACGCGCGAAGGACAGATTGATCCCTGGGCTCTTGGTTTAGAATGTTGGAAGCCATTGGAACTTGGGAGCAATGGAGGAGCGTGCGCAGGAGACGTACCTGATCCCGCGCCTGTCACTATGGCGGTTTTGCCTGCAAGTGATAGCGCCATGAGCTGGATCGCAAGATTGAAGACTGTGGATTGAAGGGGAGCAACGAGCCCCAGAAGGGATCCCTCATGCTTTGAACTCTCATGTACCCTCGGACTGGTAGAAGAGGGGCGAAGTCTCAATATGGTAAAGGCAGGTGTGCCGGGGCTTTCATGCGCGGAGTTCAAAGCGTGCGGCTAGGATAAAATCGGTAGTGCCTTCAATCCTAAACACGAATAGGACGGGAAGCAGTCATTTAGAAAGAGTGGCAAGAACAGTCTGATATATTGTTTGAAGAGACCGTCGAAGTCTGCAACCATCCTGGCTGCCAGCGGCCAAATCACATTTAGAATCTATTGCTGAATCGTATCCTCGTTCTTCATAAGCATACCAGGCTAATTACATCCTGCGCTGCATCTTTTCCGACCTCAAGCTTTCTCGATCTTCTCCTTGAGGATACCCTTGAGCGTGATAGCATCAGCAGCAAACTTTGAGATACCCTCTCGCAGCTTCTCTACAGCCATCGCTTCCTCGTTGAAATCAAATCGGAATTTGGCCTCATCATTCAAGTACTCCTTCTTTTGGATATCGAGAGCTTGGGCATCCTTGGAAATCAGCTTCTGGGGAATCTTTTCCGTCGAATTGTAGAGGTCTTCTAGGTAGTTGGGCTGCGGGTAACACGTCAGTATCACATTTCTTAGTCGAAATATCAGAGAGACAAACGGAAATAGTCAAGTAATCACATCCGGCCAGCTCGGTGATTTCACCAACGTTTCTGAAACTCGCTCCCATAACAATGGTCTTGTAGCCGAACTTCTTGTAGTAATTGAAGATCTGCTGAACGCTCTTCACACCGGGGTCTTCCTGAGGGCTGTAGTCCTTCTTATTCGCTGCCTTGTACCAGTCCAAAATACGACCAACGAAAGGCGAGATAAGGAAAGCACCAGCCTCGGCCGCGGCAATGGCTTGAGGAAGAGAGAACATGAGGGTCAGGTTGCAGTTGACACCGTGCTCGGATTGCAAAATATGGGCTGCCTTGACGCCCTCCCATGTTGAGGCGAGCTTGATGAGGATACGCGACTTGTCGATGCCGATATCTTTGTATAGCTGAAAGGACGTCAGTATAGGAAAGTCTAGGTGGAGGGATTGATACTTACTTGGATAATGTGGAGAGCCTTTTTGACCGAGCCTTCGATATCGAAAGAGAAGCGAGCGTCGACTTCAGTAGAGACTTTTCCGGGAACAATCTGTAGGATCTCCTTCCCAAATTCGACGAGCAGGCGGTCGAGCGTTGAGTCGACCTTCTCATCCATGTCTTTGCCCTGTACATATTGTCAGTAACTCCGAGGTGCTGTAGAGGTGCAACCACCGACATGATCTTTGCCGTACTCGACGGCAACGTCCATCAGCTTGGCGTATTCTGATTTCTTGGACGCAGCGAGAATGAGGGAAGGGTTTGTAGTGGCATCTTGTGGCTTGTACTTTCCAATGGTAGCAAAGTCGCCCGAGTCACAGACGACTGTAGTGCCAATGGCTTTCAATTGTTCAAGAGAGCTAGTCATGATTCTGTGATGTTGTTATTTTGGTGAAGGTTGTTGTATGTGACGATGGTCGTTGTTGATAGGTGAGATGCGTGAAAAGAAAAAGTCGTTTTAAGAGGCTTGTTGCCCCACGCTTGCCACGATGGGTGGATGGTATCGGATCACGTCGGCTAAATTGAGGGGCTGCGGAATTGCGAGGGCCCCTTCGTGCTTGGGCACAAATCGTATTTTCTTTAGCTACCCTCTTCTATTACCTCGACAACGACGAGTTTGTATGCAAATTCTCCAGTGTAAAATTTATCCATTGCGGCTAATGATAGGAACTATGCATACTTGATAATTGGAGCGAATGAGTCGCCGTTGTCGAGTTGCTCAGGTTTAACCTTACCGCAATAATCCATTTCTTGAGCACATCAGATACAGGCTTCATAAATCTCCTATCTCTGCATCATTGCCCTAGTGCAATTCCCTGACTATCGGGCTTCTAACATCGCCTGAACACCTGTCTCCAGGCCGGTACAATCTGTGACAAAGCCTAAGTGATGACTTCCGAGTCAGTCTTGTTTAATTGAGAGGATATGGCAAGCCTTTGAACATGTCTAGAGAGTGAGAGCGCCCAAGACATGTCTCAAGGCTCAACCGTTGGTTCAAAAGAGGGAACATGAACTCCGAAAACACCTACCCCAGGTCCGCGCAGTGTTATATTCCACACATTCCCATGCAAAGTCGGGGCTGGTGGTCCCACAGCCGTCCTTCAAAAGTATACAGTCCCAGCCTTTCGTAAATGCATCCTGAAGGGTCCCTGCCACGCACTGGTCGGTGTTTACCCCTGCAAGGAGCAAAGTTCGGATGCCTTCTTTGTCGAGAAATTCTGTGCATAAGGTCGAAGGTCCCCAAAGGCCAGACATTCGGTTTTTGTGGATCCACACATCAGGCTTCTTCTCTATCGATTGTCCTTCCTTGTAGGCTGCATCCAGAGCTGGTGGTAATGCTGCGTTCCATGTGTTCCTCATCAAAAGTCTTCCCGCATCCACAACCTTGCCATCTTCTATTCTCACAGGGCCGATCTCACTACCAAGCCCCTTGTAGATCCTCCTCACTTTCTCGTTCTCAGTCAATTCTCTCTCTTTCAGCACCCCATCCTTGTCTTGCATGAATTGCTCAGCAGCGGCTTCAAACACCCCACGAGGTTCAATGGCCGGCAGCGACTCGCCTTTGGTCTCCCTTTCAAGAGCGGCTTCGAATCCAAAGGCTCTCAGTGTGTTTGGCGGCATATGTTCGATTTCTCTGTCAGTTAGTCCCCAGTTCAGCCAGATGATCTGTATTCCCGCCTTCCTTGCGGTTGGTATTGCTGCGTCAAGCAACCGCCGTTTGGCATTGTTCCCAGCACTATCAGCAGGTCGACCCAGATATGTAGAGAGAAAGAAGTTTTGCATGTCGATGATGACAAGTGCGGTTTTTGAGGGAGAAATGACAGTCGCTGTAGTGGTTGTCGGTAGGGTGATAGAATCTTTTGCGGACGGAAGAGCGTATTCTGGAGGTGAGGGTCGGGTTAGATCGAAGCTTGGTGGTGACGATGAGGAATGGAGCCAATGGTTAGGGTATGTTCCAATCAGCGTGCGCCTAGGTGGATGGTCTGGGTTCAAGTCGGGTCTGGGCAAGTCTGGAGCAGTCATCGTGAGGCTTGAATTGAAAGGAGCAAATGAGCTCGAGTAAAAGATGAGATAGAGAGCGAGGATCAAAATAAACAGCAGAGACAAACGCCTGCAGATATGAAATAGGAGACGATAATATTATCCATTTTACCCCGCAGTAAGATAAGACAAATCACGCCGTAAGAGGCATGTCCCATGTCGACGTTCTAGCCTGTGGTTGAAGGCAGTAGTTCTGAAGCTCTGCTTAACTTGGGGCCTCGCATTTTTTGGTTGAGACTGATGAAAAGAGCACAGCACTGTTGTCAACCCAACTTGACTCACAAACAGCACGCTTTTCTTGACCTTGATGACTGACCGAAAGAAGACGGCTGTTATTATATACTTCAAGCGTGTCAGCGTATGCTCAGAGGAAGAATCAGTACAACTGGCATTCATGGGGACAGGAGTCAAAGGAGGGATTCTGTTGAGTGACTGAGATGCTATTTTGATACTCTATTTTGCAAAGGCGCCACAGCCGAATTTTACCCACAACTTTTCGTTTGTGCTGCGTCGTGCATCAATATTGTTTTTGATAGAGACCTTGCCCAACTGTACAGACACAGCTAAGGAAACCCAGTATAAGCATCATTAGAATCAATTCAATTACACTGTCGTGCGGTGAGTGCCTAAATACTTTATACACTGTGAACAGGCTGGGTTCAAAGTGTCTCGTGCCCCTTTAGATTAGCCCAATCATCTTTTATTGGAAAAAAGGAGATCTACCCCCTCTTGATATTTCTTGTAAACAATACTCTGTTCATATATTATATCGCTATTACTTGTTCTAGACAGCTTTGAAGCCATGACTTTCCCATTGGCAAGACAGTGGCTAACTTTTAAAATGGTCTTGATAGATATTATTGTTCAAAAGAGAAGCTCTACGTCGTTACAAATAGATATCTTAAAAAAGCCAGTATGCCGATTAATCAAGCAAAAGTCAAGAGTGTGCTGTCAGGGGACACTCTTGTATTGGCCAGCGTCAATAATCCAGCCCAGGAGAGAATCCTGAGCCTAGCATATGTCAGCGCACCAAGACTCAAGAGAGAAGGAGATGAGGTAAGAGAGACAGCGTATTCTGGTATAGTAGTCTTTTAATTATTCTGCAGCCGTTTGCATTTCACTCAAGAGACTACCTACGTCGCATGACGGTAGGTAAAGTTATACAGTTCACTATCCTCTATAGCATTCCAACAGGAGCCAAGCGCGACTACGGTACTGTATATCTTCAGACTGGACAATCGTTGCCGGATGCAGCTATTGCAGAAGGATGGGTGAAGCTAAGAGAGGATGCTGGCCGCAAAGATGAATCTGAAGCCTCCAAGGCTCTCTTTGAGAAGCTGGAGCTTGCAGAAGCAAGCGCTAAGGCTAATTCAAAAGGTCTTTGGGCGTCCAGTGGAGGGAATATAGAGAATGTCAATGAAATTCCTAACCCACAAGGCTTTGTTGAGCAATACAAGGACAAACCAATAGAGGGCATTGTTGAACGTGTCCTGACCGGTGATAGAATGATTGTGCGGCTGTGCTTATTACCTCAAAAGCATATCCAGACAATGGTGCTTGTTGCCGGTATAAGAGCACCGGCGACTAAACGAACAAATCCATCTGATGGCAAAGAACAACCGGCCGAACCTTTTGGTCCAGAGGCCCATGAATTTGTTGAATCAAGACTACTCCAGAGGACCGTAGAGGTCACTGTTCTAGGATTAAGCCCACAAGGCACACTGGTTTGCACAGTGAAACACCCATACGGCAGCATCGCCGATTTTCTTCTGGAGGCTGGATTAGCTCGTTGCACCGATTTCCATTCAACAATGCTTGGCGGCCAGATGTCTGCTCTTCGGCAAGCTGAAAAGCAAGCAAAGGACAAGAGGAAAGGGTTGTTCCAAGGACTTACCAACAACATGCAGGGAGCCAGTGAAACGGATGCTACGGTTACTCGCATTCAAACAGCGGATACTGTCTACTTAAGAGACAAATCGGGTGACGAGAAACGAGCAAGCTTGAGTAGCGTTCGCCAGCCAAAGCCTACAGACCCAAAGCAAGCACCCTTCCAAGCGGAGGCCAAGGAGTTTCTAAGGAAAAAGCTGATTGGGAAACACGTGCGTGTCACTGTTGATGGGAAGAAGCCTGCAACCGAAGGCTTCGAAGAGCGAGATGTTGTCACTGTTATGATCAACAATAAAAATATGGCCCTACAACTGGTCGAAGCTGGCTATGCTTCTGTGATCCGGCATCGACGAGACGATGGTAATTCCTGTGTCCTGTATCTCTATCTTCTTCGCTAAGGTCTTGTGCAGAGGATCGAAGCCCAGCATATGACGACCTTCTAGCTGCAGAAGAGGTTGCTCAAAAAGATGGGAAAGGAATGTGGTCTTCGAAACCTGCTGCCGCCAAAACGTATCAAGACTACTCAGAAAGCCTGCAAAAAGCAAAGGTTCAATCGTCGGTCCTCCAACGCCAAAAGAAAGTCCCAGCCATTATCGATTTCGTCAAAGGCGGCTCCAGGTTCACCGTACTCATTCCGCGAGAAAACGCCAAACTCACATTCGTACTCTCCGGCATTCGAGCCCCGCGTTCAGCCCGCAACGCAAACGAAAAATCCGACCCGTTCGGACAAGAGGCTCATGACTTTGCCAATCGACGCTGCCTTCAACGAGACGTCGAGATTGACGTCGAGGGTACAGACAAAATCGGTGCTTTCATCGGCACTCTCTATATAAACCGCGAAAACTTCGCCAAGCTCCTTGTCGAAGAAGGATTCGCCAGTGTTCACAAATACTCTGCCGAGCAGTCTGAGCATGGCGGCGAGCTCTTCGCGGCCGAGGAGAAAGCCAAAACGGCCAAGAAGGGCATATGGAAGGACTACGAACCCTCCATCGAAGACGGGGTTGAGGACCTCAACCTCAACGGAGCTGCAACCAACGGCCACACCGACTCTCCCGCACCCGCCAAGAAAGACTACCGTGACGTCGTCGTCACCCACATCGATCCCGCAACCGCCCACCTCAAGCTCCAACTCATCGGACCGACGACCTCGGCGGCACTCACGACCCTCATGGCGGCCTTCACCGAGTACCATCAATCCCCGCCCCCGTCCGAGAAGTCCCTTCCCAACCCCCCCAAAGCGGGCGACTTCGTCGCGGCACGGTTCTCGGAAGACGGCGAATGGTACCGCGCGCGCATCCGGCGGAACGACCGCGAGGCCAAGAAGGCGGATGTGCTCTTCGTCGACTACGGCAACAGCGAGACCCTGCCCTGGAGCGAATTGCGGCCCATGGCGCAGCCGCAGTTCTCCGCCGCCAGGCTCAAGCCCCAGGCCCTGGACGCGGCGCTGTCGTTCCTGCAGTTCCCCACGGCGAACGCGGAGTACCTGGCCGACGCGGTCCGCTTCCTGGAGCAGGCCACGGGCGGGAAGCAGCTCGTGGCGAGCGTGGACGCGGAGGAGAAGGACGGCACGCTGTGGGTCACGCTGTTCGACGCCGAGTCGGAGGGCGGGGAGGAGGCGAGCGTGAACGCGGAGGTCGTGGCGGAGGGGGCGGCGATGGTCTCGCGGAAGCTGAAGGGATGGGAGAAGGCCAAGGGGAAGATTGTGGAGGGCTTGAAGGCGAAGGAGGAGGAGGCGAAGGAGGAGAGGTTGGGGATGTGGGAGTATGGGGATTTGACGGAGGACTAAGGGACCGGCTCTGGCTGAAGCGTTCCAGAGTGCCGTCGAGGAGGCCACTGGGCGCATTAATTAAGGGGGAGGAAAAAAGGCAACTAAGGGTTGGAAATTATATTCAAGCAATGCAAAATGTTCGTTGAGGGAGGGCCTTTCCCTGTATCTGCCAAGCTTTTGTGCTCACTGTCTACGCGTCCCATCATCCTTCCATCATTCATTCATCAATCCAACCCAAACCCTCGTCCCAACTGTTTCCCCAGAGCAAGCTCTTATTATCTACTGGGCGATACCAATCACGCCGCAAGCGGGACGACCGCCCGCGTTGCCCGTAGTCTTGCTCTGCTCGTGTCCGCCCTTGCCCAAGTCGTCCGTGCCGGCGTGCACGACAATGGTCCTGCCCAGCACGCTCTCGGGCCCGATCAGCTTGATCTGCTGGTCCGTGATGGAGCCCTTGGCGTTGCCCTGGCCGTCCGTCTTGAAGTTGCCGAGGTCGCCGACGTGGCGTTCGCTGTCGGAGGGGGCGCCGTGGGTCTTGGAGAAGGGGTTGACTGGGTGGTGGAGAGAGAGAGGGTTGTGTCAGCGGGTGTGCGGGCACCGGTTTACGAGCCAAGGGATGAATGTGAGAGGAAAGGAGGGGGGAAAGATGAATTACAGTGAGGTCCAGCGCTTGTGCAGCCATTGGTGTTGTCGCCGAATTGGTGGACATGCATGCCGCGCTCGGCGGAGGCATCGTGGCCGGAGATGTCGTAGGAGATGGTTGTTGGGGAGGACTCGGATGATTGCTCAAAGGTGACGGTCCCGCCGACCTTGGAATCACCGCGGAGGACTGCGACTATGTGGGAGACGGGTGGTTAGCCCGGGTTCGCGGAGGAGCGGAGTAAGTGGGACTGGTGGAGCGAAAATGTCGGACTTGGCGGAACGAACTTGAAGGGTTTGAAGATATGGGGACGATATAGGGATGTAGGGATATAGGAAATCTGGATTCAGGTCGTTGCAGATGTTTGCATGGTGCGGAGAGCATGGAAGGATATGAGTGGTGGGATGACAGCGGAAAGCGGCTCAAACTTGCTCAACAGAAGGCTGTCAGGGCAAGCTTACCTGCTTTGACCATAGTGAATGTGGATTTATTTGTACTGATTTGTTTGTTATAGTAATAGGTAGTGTTTATTGACTTGGAAAGTGATATTGATATTGATATTGATATTGATATTGATACTTATGAAGTGGAATTGTTTGTAGCGTTGTAATAGAAGAAGTGAAGAATGGCGGGGCTTATGATTATAACGTTTATACTTACCTACTTACCCTAGGTACCCGTACGTAAGTAGAGTAGGTAAGTAGGTGGGGAATAACGTCACTCCTTTCTTCAGGGCAAGGATTGACTTCCTATCAGCGAATCCGATGGAGAAGAGCCTCTTGTTCCCAGGCTACCCCACCAACCCCTCTACTGAGCTCTGATAATCCTCGTAATTCGAAAAGCCTTCATCGTAGATATTTGATTTCTCGTCTACTCTTTTTTTGTGGTGTAGGCTGGAAAGAATGGAGAACACAGAGCACTCTGCGCCTCTCAAGGATAAGATGGCATGTTGGAGAGCAAGTAAATTGATGAAATTCAATTAGAATACCTAGCGCTCAAGAAGACCACCCTTCGAGATATGATTCTGCTGAATGTTTCGTCTTGGCGCTACAACCATTAACAATCTGAGAGATATGGTCACTAGCAGTATGAGCCAGTGCCTTTGAAGTAGAAAGCATGCTCCAATATGTCCAGTGATGTAGCTACAGCACATGGTACTCCTTCGTAGATGATAGTGTGAAAGTCTGGATAGCAAGTACAATGATATAATATATATTACGAGGTGACTAAATTAGCCAACTATTTTAGAGTATAGTACTTTAAATTGAATAAGGGAAAGTGTGGAAGATATGAAGTACCTTACCTGATCAAGACAAGTAGAAAAGAAGAAGAAGTGAAGAAGTGAAGAAGTGAAGAAGAAGGAGAAGAAGGAGAAGAAGAAGGTCAAGGAAGAAAAAAAGAAGCGCCTCGGAGGACGAGGGGCGAGCCAGGGCGGCAGGAGGAAGAGAAGTCAATTTGCAAAAAAATAATAATAATAATAATTTCCCCCTAAAGTCACAAAACCCCACCATAAAACATGATAAATGATAATAATAATAAAATAAATACCCCTCGGGGTAGAGGAGACCATTAAGCCCAAAAAGGGCGCACGAAGAAGCGATCGTACCCGCCTCTAGAGGCGGGGGCGATCAGAGATACAAAAGTCAGAGAATAGAAGAGTCGGCGCAAAGAAGTAGAGAGATGTGCGGTGGTGTAATAGGGCTCCTAAGGAGCACAGCAGAAGGGAGAGCGTACTGTTTAGTTGAAGTTTTTGTCCAGAGGTTCGCCCTCAGGTTTCTTCAACGCCCAGCCGTAAAGCTGGTTCAGCGTTAATGTTACCCTCATTAGCTTACATCAAGTAGCTAGCATAGGCGTATAAAACAATCAATCAATCAATAAAATAAATAAATAAATAAATAATAAATAATAAATAATAAATAATAAATGTTAACTTAATAAAAATCCGTAACATAATTCTTCAAAGCGTGCTCTTTCGCCCGTAAGTCTGCCCGTAATTTTAAAGTAACCCCGGTCAAACTTCCTAACCGTCTCCACTAATAACTAGGTACCACTACTACCTACTACCACTACTACTATACTACTGTACTATCTCCTCATGTAAGTAATTTTCCTCTCCTACCTTATTCCTTTTTTCTCTCTTTCTCTCTCTCACTCTTCTATGCTTTGATTTCTCTTCCATCCTATACCCTTCCATATTACCCATCACATAATTTTTGCCTTTGCACGGCATTTGAAAGGAAACGGGGGACTATCCAATCATTTGTAAGTTCATATCAGTCTTTGCCAAGACCCGGAGAGAAAAAAAAAATCAAAAATCAAAATCAAGATAGTCGCAACGGCTTTTTCGACGTCTTGTTTGTGCGAGCAGAATGAAACCTGTACAATTACCCTCACTTCCGCCTTTGTGATCTGGCACTCGGAAAGATTCTTTCTGTCAGTGTGCTAATCTGCCTGTATCGGCTTCATAGTCTTCACTCCGTCCATTCCAACCGTACTCGGCTACCGCTCCGAAAACATTTTAAAGAGAGCTTCAAGTGCTTGGGAAACATGTCATACTACGAGGCGCAATCATGGCAAATACCGGCACAGCAAGCATCCTTTGAGCAACCTCCACCTCCATCCCGAGCCGGTAGGCCCAAAGAAAAAAAACATCCAGACCACGGACAGAAGCTCATGGACATGCAGGGACGACTTCGGCCTTGCAGCACGAGGGTGCGGCTGCTTTCGACATTCAGATAGAAGGTATGTTCTTGAGCAATCGGAATTTTCCTCCTGCTGCGCGGTCCTCGATCGCGGTCGCTCCAGCGGTCTCAGAAATGAGCCGTAGACATTCATCGAGAATGCAATTCGCCCAGGACCTTTATTGACCTCCTGCTAGAAGTCAATCGCGCCCTCGATAATCTCAACAAGAGCGGGAAGCTCTTCAGCCCACCTTCAAGACGAGAATCAATGCCTATGATGGGAGGACCACGAGCTTTTTCTGATTTTGGTGCGTGGAGTATTGTTCGCAGTGGACTTAGCTGTTCTAAACATATATTATAGACCCTCGTATGGGTGGAATGGCCCAACGACATCATTCTATCAGCGAGTTCGATCAGATCCGCCCCCATTCTGGTTCGAATCTCCAGAATTTTTACGCAAACCAGCGACACCAGCCAAGACCAAACGAAGCAGAGCAGATGCTGCAAGCCAAGCGCCGCATGGCCGCCCAGCGTGAGCGTGAACTTCGCAATTATCACCAGGAGCAGCAGTACAACAGGAGTAGGTTCCATCGTTCCATGCTGCCGTGTAGTTTTTGCTAATGATCAGATGTTGGGGCAGACATCACCACACAGGGTAAATCCGACCGTGCTATCAGCCCCAACACCATGAACGAGGAGGACCGACGGGAACTCATCGCCCGTCAACACCGCGCCCTTTACGGTAACGAGAACACTCAGTACCTCGAAGGCGGCAGTTTTGGCGACGAGAGCCACACACCTCGCCCCTCCAATCCAACATCAGGGAACGCAGGTGCTGGTGGTCGCGGGCCGTCCCCTCGTACATATGATCCATACGCCATGGGCCAGAATCATGCACAAGCGGCGCTCGCGGAAGCTGGGGCCCAATTGGGTGCCAACGATCAGAGCCAACAGTCCGCTCCAACGGGCCCCTCCCCGAAGCCTCAGCAGCAGCAACGCTCTCGCGCCGACAGCACATCCTCTCCAGCATCCAACCCTCCAAGCCAAAGCTTCAGCCTCTTCGAGAGCGCCGCCCAGCAATCTAGCCGAACCTCCACCTCCTCCCCCGGCGGATCCCCTCCGCGTCAAGCTAAAACGTCAGCTCCCAGCGGTGTAGCCCCAATTGGCACTCGTCCCGCTCAAAGCCAAGCGACCAACTCCATCCTCAACAGCAAACGTTCAAACACGCCCTCCCCTTCTCCTCTAGGCTTCGGCTTCGGGCAGAACAATGACAGTCTCAATCCAATCTCTCACAATGGAAACGAGCGATCCACATCCGCGGCTTCGAACCCGACCTCGAACGGCAACAAGGACGCTGGCATGGCGTGGGGCACCGGCAGCGGCGTTTGGGGGAACAACAACAACAAATCCCTTCAGGCATCCGTCTGGGGTTGAGCGGGCGTTTGTCCGTCCGCCCGTTCTCGTTCCTCGATCGATCTGTTTCGCGACATACATGTACACGGCCTGTGGGGACAAAAGGGTGTTTTTGCATTGTGGGTGTCGTTGGTCTAGCATATGTGCATGCGGCATGTTTGGCTTAGGATATCGATACCTCTTCGCGGCTCGTTTCTTTCTCTCAGAGGGGGGTTGTGTGTTAGGGGGGGGGGAAGAAGGATTTTCCCCTTCAGTGCTTGCTTTGGCGTTGGCACATCATCTACGGGCCTTTTGGGCATGGATGGGGTAAAAGGTTGTAAACGTGAAGCGGGACTGTACTGGCATCTGGTGGTCATCGGGCAATCATGTACAGTTGCTGCTTTCAAGCGGGCGCTTCTGGCAGTAATATCATTCTGAAAGGGCTAATCAAAATCATGGGGGCATGCTTTTCTTCATATGATGAATGCCACAGATAAAATGGCCGTCCAGCGGTGCTGTTCCCAAAAAAAGCCCCCCAAAATGATTGAGCCTCTATGCGAAACACCAACGCAATGCGTAGCCCAAACACGCTGCTCGTCGTCAAGTGCATGATGAAATGAATGCATGCATCGCCCCCGTTGTCATTATATGCGTAAAAAGATGTCCAAAACGCCCAACGCTATCAGAATGCTATGCATGCGCTTCTCTATAAGCAACAGGTCATTATTATTAACGAGTCCAGCAGTCCTGCCAACGCTTTCCCGATCGGTACGAGCCATTCGCAAAGTATGATACACCTCCCACGTTCCTCTGATTCACACCTGCTCAAACCTTGCGAAAAGGATCAACACCAAGCGTCGGCGTCTCCACCAGCTGGTACGAAGGTACCCCCTCAGCCTTCCGCCTCTCGAAGAAGTTTTGACATTCTGTGATCACAATGGCCCACTCGGCAAGTGCTCTCCCGGCGTACTTGCTCGGTCCGGTCATCACACCCAAAGGCTCGAGAGGGCTATCATCCCGGACTCCTTCGGATCGATGAGACTGTAGGGAGAGCTGAGCCGGAAGAGGAAGCTTTGGCGGATAGAGCCGTCGGTCTCTACCGGCAGGATTGTTGATGTCATGATCTATCCATTCGAGGGAGATCTTGAAGGACAGTGTGCGAAAAGAGGTCGCCGGTCCCACCTTCCCATTCATCGCTGTCTTTGATGCCGAACCTTCGGCGGGCTCCTGACCAGGCAGTGACGAACTTTGTGACGCTGCCAGCGTGGTTTTCTCTGAGCTTGTTTTAGGACGGTCTTTGGGCGAGCTTGAAGGAATGATGCTCTTGAATGGATTCCATCGTTTCTTGCCGCCGTCTTGAGGCTTGGCTGTGTCATCGGCACTCCTGCGAAGCTGACTCGAACCGTCGGAGGAAACGAGTTCCTGTGCGCTGTGTTTCTCGTAAGGATTGGCTTTTGCACCTGAAGCAGATGATAAGATGGCATCGAACGTGAGGAACGATCCACCCGGAGCCATCTGTGTGTCGTTCCTTACGATCTCCAGACATCGGCCAGGAGCTGGGCTACAAGGTGCCGTGGAAGGAGGTGCGAGATGTTTTTTCTGGGCGTTTTCTTGGATGTAGAGAAAGATGCGATAGACTTGCTGAAGGCGGAGGTCCAGAGTCTCCAGTATGGCTCTGTCATATGCTTAGTGTAGCTGGGAAGGCAAATCATTACTCGATACTCACATATTGACATCAGACCCGCTGGCGTTAAGCCTCGCGATCTTCCAAACAAGAAGCCGCATATAAAAAGCCCTGACCATTGGACACCAATGGGTGAAATTTGCATGGAAAGTCTCCTCAGCTAAAAGCCAATCCAGACATACCTCGCGTCTCCTAGCCTCGTCACTCGTTATTGTCGACCACATACTGTACAGAAAAGCACAAAGTCGGACTTCAGTCATACTGTTTCGGCTTTGTAGCAAGCGCCTGCATACGTCGAGCCAAAACGGCCAGTCAACAACGGCAATCGCAGCATCCACCTCTTGTTGATACCGTTGCAAGATCGGTATGGCTTCCTCAAGAAAGTCGCAAAGGGTAAAGCACGCGTTATGGTCGTACATGGAAGTCCTTCGAGCAGCGACTTTGAGCAGACTGCTGAAAGACTGTGCAAAGATGGACCGAGATTTGACTGCCATGGTGGTCGAGCTTGATAAACATTCCCTCAAAAGCATGATCATGCGGTTTTCCACCATTGTTCGGACAACGCCATGAGCGGGAAGCGCCAGCATCGTGGCGCTGGCGTCTGCCTCTCCGAGCAGTTCGTCAAAAGTAACGGACGATGGACCATTTTGGCTGACGGTTGGTTCGCCGTTCGTTTGTTGCATAGTAGAATCTAAGACTGTGAGGATCTGTGCCTGGACCAAAACCCAGGCAGGCGCAGCCATTCTTTCCTCTGGAGACGGGTCATCCGGGAGGCAACGGCAGGCTAGATCTGTATAGAATTTGGTAAATACGAAAAAAAGATCGGTATCCTTACCGGCCCATCTACTGATCCACGGACCGTGCCACGGGATGTAAGTAGTAGCAATCGGCAATGGACACTGGGGTCTGCTGCGCAAATACTTCATCATGGGTCGGAGAGCCCTCAGTTTTAGCGAATGCAAACATTGTGGATACGCAGTACAGACTCTGTCGGATATCGAATCTATTTCAGACTGCTTCTTGGTGCTACCCTCTGCTAGCACGCGTCGCAGTGTCTCTGAAGGCGTTGCCCACAGTCTCACCAATATCTCAGCAATACCTTCACAGTAGAAGAAGGCGTAAGCTGTAGCCTTGCCGCAGAAGGTCACAACACTCGCGGCTACATTGCGAGTGGACATCTTATCGACTACATAGGCCATCTGAGCAAGAAGGTTCTGTGTGAAAGTGTTCCTCACGTTGTGGTGCACAGAGTCAGCCAAGAAGTCCGACATGTTTGATCCCAGAGAAGTTGTAGATTGAGACTTCAATGAAGTGCGAGCCGTCTTGACCGGTCTCGTGGCGATAGACGAAAGAGGCAGAGTCCACTCTGGTCTCGCCATGAGTGCCGTGACGGCCTCCAAAATCGCAGGCCTATCGTTGCCAGAGACTGACTCGCCATGTCTGCCGTTCAACATCTCTAACAAGCCTGTCCACCATTTGTTCAGGATGAAAGTACGACGATCAAGATCTTCGGCTCTCAGTGATGAGATTGGAGGGTGTTCGGCATGATTCCTCAGAAATGGCAGAAGGACTGAGCGAACAATGCCAGTTTTGATAGTACTCGGTCGAGATTGGAACCTGGGCACGAAGTCAGTTCATCTCGAAGACACGGTTCCTCAATGCACCCACTTTTGATATTCTCCGTCGAGCGTTCGAAATACACTCCAGAGCTCATCCTTCCTTCGCGGCGTTTCCACTCCCAACCCTTGCAATCGTTCGGAAGACCACGACTTCGGGACAGTTGGAGGCTTGCTCGATATCGACTGTACGCTGGATAATGGCAATCTGTCCGTTGAAAACGACTTGGGAATGGGAGGTACTAAAGGGGGTTCGGAGAGAGGGGTTTTGCTCAGCAATGCGCTAAGCGGTCTTCTTGACCTTGTGAGCACGCTGTTGCGTCTTGACAGGCTTCCCTTGGCATGGATGTTTGAAGATTTAAGAGCATCGACCCTTATTTCAGCAGCGGACAGTGAAGATGTCTTCCCATCAACCACAGGACTCGAGCCATTCACTTGATGTATTGATTCGACCTCTGGCCCGGTCTCTTTGCGTAGCCGTGTCTTCGTTGGAGACGGCGAAGGTGACCGTGATTGATTTATCCAGGACCTTTTAGCGAGACCGGAGATCGATCCCGCTACAGAAGGCACCTTACGTACGGGGCCCGGCGCGTTCCCATCCGTGCGAGGGTTCGACTCATCCGCAGTATCTTGTGAAGACGGATCGGGTCCAATGGTGAACTTAGATATGGTAAATTGGGTGTCGGAATCCTTTTGCCGTTTGCTTGAGCCTAGCCGTCTCAAAGATCTCGTCCGGGACTTCAAGAGGTCTTCTGAGCCCTTCTGTGTGGAGCTTTGACGTGATCCGTTCCCTTGTATATTTGCTAGGACGTTCTCGGAGAAGCTGCGTGAGAGGCTGGGCTTTCTTTCGGGTATCGGGTCTACCTTGGAAACTGCAGGAAGCTGGGGATAGCTGGAAGACCGAGGAATTGCAGAGGTATCATCAGCGTGGTCAGGGACTGGAAGGGAAGGATCAACTTGGGCGGGTGTAGAGAGCGTGCGGGGAAGGATAGAGCCATTGGACATTCTATCCGGCTCGGGGATGATCCAAGGTGATGTTTAGGATATTGAGACTTGTTTGCTTCGATATTCTTCATAGGTCTGCGCCTCGCGGGCCAGTGAATGCCCAAGATGGGTTGGCTTGGTTGGGTCCTGAACGTGGTACATGAATGTGGAGGCGGCGAGAAGTGTTTTAGAAGAGTCGACGAAGGAGGGGTGTAGGTAGGTATGCAGAAAGGATTGAACGAGGATTAGGGCTGCTTTCAGTATCAGGTATCAGGTATCAGGTATATGGATGGGTACGTATGTCTGGATGCACGTCGGTCAGCTGCTGTACTGTTCTGAATTCTGAATTCTGATCCCGGTAATGATTTGAGAAGAATGATTGATGCATCTGCCCACACTCACTTTGCACAAATGTTACTCGCATTATTGCTGTGTATTATTGTTGTTATTGTGGAGTAATATTTAGCAAAGATATATGTAAGGTAGGTATGAAATATGAAATGTGAAATAAACTAAGAGAAATGGATTTTCGGGTTTTTTATTCTTGGTGTCTTGATATAAGTTAATATTTATTAACTAATAAATTTGATTGTTATTATTTGATATTCGAGGGGGGAAAAGGTAAAGGTAAGGTTGTTTGGGAGAAGAGGGTAAGGTACATACGAGTATCAATCCATCCATGGAGCATGTCCTGCCTTTGTTCCCTCGGTGCCATGGATCATGCCTTCCCCCCCATCATCCATGAGCAGCCCACGGTATCCCCCAATTTTAAGCTTTGATTATTAACTTCCAAGGAACCCGAAGATAAAAAAAGAATAATAGGAGATAGAAAGGCAAGAAAATAGAAAATCAAAAGATACGGTAATAAATTTCCAATTGGTGCCCTCGGTGACCATAAAATTGGTGCGAGCACCCAAAAGATAATTCTGTTGATTTTTGATGAATTGATACTCCTCTTCTACCTCGGTGAACCAATCCAAACGTCTATCTCCTTACCTTGATTATGCACCTCATGCAGCCGTCGTGGGGTTGGCTTTCCTTCTAACCACTTTACTGACTACCTATTCACTCCCAATATCAATAAATATCCTAAACCAACGACTAGTAAAGAGTAGTCCCTTTCTCATACTTTCATCTGGTCGTTGATCGGCACCGGTGACACAGCAGTCCACACCTCCCGCATAACACTACTTATGTACACTTTGACTCCTGCATACTGCATAATCTCCCCACCCACCACAAACAACAAAACAGCACTGCTAATAATACGACGATAGGAAAACCTTACTCATAGTACAAGCCCAGAACTTCCATATATCAAACTCGACCGAAGATCCTAACTACGACCAGACCTTTATATGTACCTACGTCCTTCAAACATTCGTCCGATGCAACTCTCGAGCGTCGACTCCCTTAATTTCATTTCCATGGGTTTGACCTTCCTAATGCGCTATGTACAGATTCCTTTCATGCCCTACCCGAATCCCGAATTGCAGGGATAAGTTTGATGCTGCTGGGCCGGGAACGGTATTCGGCACGTTGCCCTGCCGGCGTGGTAAGGTCTAGGTACTTCTGAAAACTATACGGCGGACTTTTCCTTCTGTCTTATTACTCTCTGTGGCTGAGTCAATCGCTTAAGCCCTAACTACGGAGATTTCGGAGTCAGCGTTGCGTTTCAAGCGAAAGGATCGAGTTACGTGGCAGATTCGGGAGTAGAAGATGTTACTTTGCTCCCGAAACATGTCTCAGGACTCATATCCAGTACCAAATACGAAGGATCGGCTCAAAAATGTACGTACCCACGGGCTGTTCATGGGGCTTTCAGGCCCAGTGTAAATGAACAAGTCGTAGAGAAAACCGCCGAAGGTGCAGCCCAGGAACGAGGCGACCATTGGTACTGTCATATTATTGCTATCAGCATTTCTTCGAAGACCATGCCAAAGATCGAAGAACATTCGGCTTATTTTAGCCTAAGGACTGGGTCATGCAACTCAAGTCTCAATTCTGGGGAAACAATTTTCAAATGGCACTTACTCCAGAAGTAATACCCTCCTGCGGACCAAACGTCGTGACCATAACCGACGGCGTAAGACATCAATCGAGGGCCAAAGTCACGGGCTAGGTTGATGGCATAGCCGGTCTCGAATCCAAAACAAGCACCAAGACCAAATATCAAGAAAAATAGGGCAAGTGGGAAGAACGGACCAGCTCCAGTCTTGCCCATCGCCCCACGGTTCGATTCATCCTTAAGAGCAAAGATGACGAACATAAGAATAGTAGCAGTAATGAACTCTGAGAAGAACTGGCTTGTCTTTGTTAGGAAAGCCTGAGGGTATGTACAGAACACCCCACCTTCACGGCGTATTAGCCAAGTTTTATTTCAGAAGCTGTTGAGATATCATCTCAAGTCCTACCAGTGGCAGTTTTGGAGGGTGGAACCGTCCGAACATTATGACCTTCGTAATTGTTGATGGCGTTGATATAGTTGGCATATATGACGCCCGCACCAGCAAATCCGCCCAGGAATTGAGCGAGGAGATAGATAGGGAATCGGCGCCAGGGTAGTCCGCGATAGAGACAAAAACAAAAAGTAATTGCAGGATTCAAGAATCCTCCGGAATCACCTGTAGGCTCCATCAACAAAGATCTCGAACCTTTCGACGAAGATCTTCACCTGCAACATAGATGCCTAACATCACGCCGATGCCCCATCTGCCTCTTGGTCAGCATTGTTTTCTGTTGAGGGACATGGAATCGAACTCTCACCCCCATGATATCGACTGATAATTCCCGTATCTGGATCTCTTGGTTAACAAATTTCTGCACCGATGCGCCAATCACACTGGCGGCGAATTATACCCGGACATGCCTGGGGCTATGGTTGAAGTGGTACTACTGGCGCTTAAGAGCACTTGAGCTACTGAGCCTGCATGATATTGGAGTCAGCATGTTCTTTCCAGGTGAGATATCAGTCGTGAGACATCTGCTGTCAATGTTTCGCTCCTCTGACAGGTGTTGCGATTCAAAGCGCCGCATGAATCAAGCAAAGATAGCTCGGAAAGGATAATTGACCATCACCAAAAAGAACCATTATGAATGTCCCAAAGAACTCAGCAAAGGGTTCTCTTAGAGCTAGTCGTATCCGGCTCCACAACAACTCGTGATGCTCAAGATCCTCATGGTCCGCATCGATGGGTGCTTCCGGTTTTAATCCGATGTAAGATCTGACAGAAGACATGGTGTCGACTCGCCGGCGAGATCCCTCTTGCTGGAGAGCAGAATTGGAAGGGTTGTCCTTGGACTTAGCCTCTCCCCCGCCTGCAGCGGGATCATTCCTCAGCCAGTCATGGTCCTCTGTTTCCACTGACCGGGACATTCTGACGAATTGAGCAGAGATGGTGTATAGTAGACAAGCACAGGCAAGCCAGCAGACGCAGAGGAGTACATGAAGTATACTATTCAACTCCCGTTTCCATTCATGCGGCAGTGGCACAGAAGCGGGCAGCTCAGACCGTGACTTGACGTAATACCACACGGGTGCAAAGCCGAGTGCGGGGAGTTGTCCATGTTTCGAGATTCCCGCCAAACGGTAGCTATAAGTATCTGCAAGTAAGGTAGACCAGACATTTGTTGTTGGTAGTATTTATGAAGAGGAAGGAGAGAGTTAAATCGAAACTCGTATACCATGGTTTGATCGGAGTGTGGCAAAGTCAGCGATGCCTTTTGACAGGAGATTCCACATTATCCGGCTCGCCAAAGCTAGAATATGCACATCCAACGCAGGTGTCCTTGAAATGTTACAATGAGTATCATTCAGTCTGCATTTTATGTAGAAAAATATCCATCTTTATTGACGAATTGTGGCTTCGCTGTTTACAGAGGAGCAGCATGTATTGGCGTTTGAATAGACTAGGGGCACGCTTTCCATTACTTGCGAGGCAAGGTATTCACGGTGGATTTTCGTGTCTACTCCACTCATAAATGGAGATATGGGATGCACAGGTCAAATGCACCAATTCTTAGCACGCCAGAATCTAGACAACAACACCAAAGCCAGCCTGTCGATGGTATTGCTCGACGTAAGCCAGAGCTTAGCCTTGCTGAACGACATCGTCTAAGAGGACCTCTAAAAGTATGCTCGCCCAAGCCTTGGACAGTGTACACTTAATGAGCAGCATGCGCTTCTTCCTCCTCTTCCTCCTCGAACCAATCCTTTTCCGTAGCTGAAGCTTCTCCCCCGGCCGCCTGTCCCTCGATTTCAACCTGCTGGTCCTCATAGGCCTTCAGATCATTCGCAATGTCACTTTCTTCAGGAGATCGAGGAGCTTTTGGAGGCGAGAACTTTTGTACATGTCCTTCCGAGTCTGAAGCTTTGACTGGAGGGGGCTTATAGCCCTTCAATTCTCTGAGGTAAAGGTCTTGGACAAGATCGGCTTTACAAAACACAATTGGTCAGACATCGTTGGAGAAGTAGTGGTATTTTGACGAACCTCGTAGTGCTGCAGTAGGTGCGACGAATGTTCTGCGGTGGAGGACAGCTTGAGGCCGTGCAATGCGGGCGAGTGGAAGGCGCTTCAATAACTTAGCAAAGCAAGCGGAGACATACTGTACACCAATTGAACTCACCGAAGTCTTGAGTGATTGCAACATGTTTACACTTGCGAGTGGCAGATCAGATCTCAAACAGTCGGATAATTGAGATTTGGTTGAAGAGCTTCCTCCTAGCTTTGGAACTAGTGCAACTCAATGAGGCTACCGTATTTAGACGCTAAAAATTGAGGCTGAAATGACAAGGGTTGAGTCATCCTTCTCTTACATCCCTTTGAACACCGCTTCTTCCACCCTTCTTCCTCCATCCTTCGCACCACTGCCACCGTCTGGTCGACCTTCAACAACACGATCATTCAAGGTTGCCGGTCAGCTTTGTTGTCGTACCGTTGCATGTCCTCGCTTTCTTGACTATCTGTGAGATTCTGAACCTCTGAACCTCACGGACGCCTTGGTTGGCAGTCGGAAAGCAGCCAGTGGAACAGCTACTCCCGAACACATTTCCTCACGACACTCACTTTCGCCGCCCTATCTCAAAACCGCCAAACTGTATTCTCCACTCTTCATCCGCTGTTGCGCTCCGAAACACAGTCTCGCTGCAACATCCAAAGGGATCAAGAAGAGGACGAAGCAGCGGTGCGACAAGCGAGCGTTCACCTCCAAGGTGCTTGCGTCCAAGATGGCCAACGGATCTCAAGATGCATGGAAGGAGAACCTCAACAATACGATGATCTGTCCCGAGTGCAAAGAGTTCCCTCCCAACCTAAAAGAAGAGTTCTCATCTGGTGATATGGTTTGCGGATCTTGTGGCTTAGTCCTTGGTGACAGAATCGTCGATACTCGCTCTGAGTGGCGAACGTTTTCGAATGATGATCAAGGAAACGATGATCCTTCTCGTGTTGGAGATGGGGCGAACCCGCTCTTGAACGGCTCTCAGCTGCAGACCTCTATCGCCTTCAACGATGGTGTTAATGGTCGAAGCCGCGATCTACATCGAGCTCAGAACAAGGCTACTCATGACAAGAGTACCAAGACTCTTTTGGCTGCTTACAAGGAGCTTGGCGCCTTCTGTGACTCCATCAGCATACCTCCGAATGTCGCAAATTATGCGAAACATCTGTTCAAGAAAGTTGATGATGCCAAAGCCTTCAAAGGCAAGTCCCAGGACACAATTATTGCTGGCTGCCTCTTCATTGCCTGCCGCCAGTTGGGTGTGCCTCGAACCTTCAAAGAGATATTTGCTCTAACCAAAGTCTCCAAAGCGGAGATTGGAAGGATTTTCAAGGCTCTCGAGAAGTTCTTCGATTCGGAGAACAGAAAGAAGAAGGTCTTGGCAGAAGAGGCTGGCGGTAAGTCTTTATTGGTAGGTCAGCTGATTCATTATGCCTTGCTGACATTGACGTATAAGAACTCGTCAACACCGAGGACGATTACGTTGCTAAACAATCCGTTGATCCCAAAGCGCTTTGCAATCGCTTCTGCAACCAGCTTGGTCTCAACTTCCGGATCACTATTATTTCTCAGAACATCGCGGAGAAGGCTGACAAAGTCGGTTCCCTCGCCGGCCGCTCTCCGCTCTCGATTGCAGCCGCGTGCATTTACACTGCCTCGCACCTTATGGGTCAGCCAAAGTCTCCTAAGGAGATATCCGGAGTAGCAGGCGTCAGTGACGGGACTATCCGTACCGCGTACAAGCTCATGTATCCCATGCGTGAGCAGCTGATCGACTCCGAATGGCTCGGTGAGGGCAAGGGCGATCTCGCTGCATTGCCTGCTGCTTAGTTGTGCAAGGTTCGGATGCCTTGAATGATGGCTGACGGTACTCACCCCCCTTTTCCGCACACTATCCTCTCGGATCAGCTTGCATTGTCAGCCAATTTCCATGATCTCTCTGCAGAATGATATCTGAAAAAGATGCAGTCGAAGGAGCTTTCAATATTGAGAGGCTCAATTCTTTCTCTTCACAGATCCAATTACTTCCTCGAGGTGGCCTGTTGTCATTAATGCTACAACATCTGGTTTTCTACAACGACACTACGTGGCGCTTCACTCGATGAGGATGTTTGGCGAGGTCGAGCGTCCTAGCAGTTTATGCCGCCAGCTTTACATGCGAGTAATTCGATGAGTGTGCATGAAGGTGACTGTTTAGGGGGGGTCATGGTCTTGCGGAAGGGTGGAAATTAAGTTGCCCAGCACCATAACCGTTTAGTCCGAATTAGGATAGATGAGAAAATCTCAACAAAAAAGAGCTCCTGCAAACCTGTGCCCGAGTATTCGCGTATTTGAATCTGTGCATAACAGGGAAGAATTGGGCAGAGCGAATGATTACTTGTAGAAGGCCTGGGTGTTAGAAATTGCACCACCGAGCATTTGAAAGGTTTACAAGGTATCCACTGCTAAAGCAACGGCTGTATTAATAAGTAACCAAGAATTTCAGGAGTACCTGAAGCTGCCGGAGCATTGGGTATCTAAATAGCACATCGAACTCGTGGAAACACTGCGGCCGTCCCTAATCCCTATCACGGTGTGCATCATGCCTCCACTTCACCTTCCTCGCTGCCATCTTCTCCCAGGTTAGGGCTCTCCAAGCCACCCCCGACCATCGCATCTCCCGCGAGTGTAGCAGCTGCGCTATCAGATGGAGCTGCGCCTGCTGGCTGCTCCGTGTGTGGAGCAGTGGTGGGGCGATGTGGAATGGGTGCTTGCCCCTGTGGTGGAGCAAAGCCGTTCTGAGGGGGTCCCTCTTCGACTTTCTGCCTCTTTCTGGAGCCCTCTCGGTCTATGACGGTCCCGTTCGCTTCATGACTCGCACCGTTCACGGATGTTCCCTGCACCGTTTCCGCCTCTTCTCCTTCTTCGCGTCCTCGTTTGGCTCCCACTTGACTGTCCACTGGCGAATCGATCACGGGAGAAACGAGGCCGTCGTTACTACCGCTGGAACTTCGACCCTCCTCGGCCTTCAGCCCCACGCGCCGTGTCTTGTCTTCCCGCTCGTCCCCATTTTCCGGCGTTCGCTCATATATTCCGCTCGCTTTGCCCGCTTTTGTCGGGCCGCTTTCGTAGATACTAGCCATGTAATTGCACGCTCTCCGAATACTGCCTACGTCAACATCAATGACTTCCCACCACGGTCTTCCTCTCGTGTCGTCCGGGAAAGCGACATCGCAGTGTTTTGCGGCCGCGTAAAGTGCGCTTGCGGCGATCGTTCTGCTGGGGAAGAGCAGACACAGTGTGGTAAGGCAGCTGTCGTTGACAAAAGCCCAGGCAGCATTTCTCAACCTCTTGTTGTCTCCTTGCTCGAACTGCAGGAGAAGGTCGAAAAGCGTCTTGTAAGGGGGCTCCAGGCTTAGATCAAAGCAGATGGCCTCAAGCAGTAGATCCTCATATTGTAGAATGTTGTCTCTCCACCGCCAGTATTCTTTGTCTTGTTCGTCCACATTCTTGTGAGGATCCTTCTGCGCTACTCTTACACATGCCACTACCAATTCTCTCATCTTTCGGACACATTCTTCGACCTTGTAGGCCAGAAATAGACATGTCGCGGCCATGGAGTAATAATGATATGTCTGCATTGAATGCCGCATATAGAAACGGTGAAGAAAGACGGAAGCTGTTGCAAGAGTGATTTGAGGTAGCTTGAGCATTATACCAACTTGAAGGATAAAGTTCACGCCCTTGCTTCGATTTTCGCGTTCTTTTTCTGGGGTTAAGCCGTCGAGAATTGAAGGTGTACGTAAAAGCTCCGCTTCGGTGAAGAGCCATTGTGTCTCGGCGACCATGAGGATCTCGCTGGGGAGAGCAGGAGTTTGCAGCGATTGAGAGCTTTCCGTTGCGGTAGGCATGACGGTGAGTGAGATGGAGATATTGAAAACCCAGATAATGGATTACGGGATCTGTTTGCCAGTGTGCACTCTGCTATATGATAATAAAAGTTCGGTTTGAGCTACCCTCAAGGTGAAGGAGGGCCTTTGACGACCAGGAGACATTGTTGATGGTCCGGAAAGGTCTTGGCGGCTCTTGGCACTCATAGAAGACGGACTTAAGCTAACATTCTACAGTACCTATCCTTTAAAAGACCGCAAGAGGTAGCCTTACTGCACTCACCACGACAATTAGGTCCACACTCACTGCCGGCATGAAACCAATAGTTGCCATAACATTTCACTTCTAAATGACAACGCTGTTCAGAGCCAGATTAATGACCTGTAGAAAGATGCGAAGCTAAGCCTACAGAATATCGATGTAGGCCAGTAGTGTGAGCCTCTGCCATAGGAACATCAAGCGGAGGCTTCGAACCACAACTGTAGACCAAATGTAGGCCGTTGAAATAAGCCTCCAATGACAGAAAAGTACAATTAGTGGACCGGTCTCATCGGCTTAATGCTACCATGAACCATTCCCGACTATCCTTTTCCCACAAGGCTCGTCGAATCAAAGACTCGCACCTATGAGTTCTAAGACTGAGCTGGAAAGATAAGAATTGTGATTGGAAGCCGGCTGCCGACCCTTTGGAGCCGTACAACATATCAAGTCCACACCAGCTGTCGACTACTCCCCTATAAGGTTGCCGCATAACGAACTTGGGGTGTTCGGGGTAAAAGAAGACATTTTCCAGACTTGTTCAATCCGGGCTTTGCCAAGTTAGCGAGTAAAGAGGTACCCTGTTCCACCTTTGTTACCAATGCACATTAAAGGCATTGAATAGCTCGCAGGCGTCAAGCGTATTTCCTGGACCAATAGAAAAGGCGAGTGGGAGGAGGCTCAAGTTGGAGAATTTGATATTTGTTTGTTATGAAGCTTGACTACGTATCTTCTCCTCTCATGTTCTCTATTTAGGAGCAAAACATGAGACTTGACGCATGCCTTGGGGGTCTTGAACCTTTCGAGATGCTCACAGGCTGAATATGCCCTCTCGGACATGTATTACTGACCGCGGAAGTGTAGTGCAAGCAAGTCA
Source organism: Evernia prunastri (assembly GCA_003184365.1). NCBI lineage: Eukaryota > Fungi > Ascomycota > Lecanoromycetes > Lecanorales > Parmeliaceae > Evernia > Evernia prunastri. The sequence continues at coordinate 87,480 of NKYR01000018.1, read as the reverse complement.
TGTTGAGGAAGCCCAAGTTCCGGCGGAAAGGCGCAAAGTATTAAATTGTTATCGTTGGCATACTTATGCAACAGAAAGATGTAGGTAGCAAGCGATACTCACGTGCTTTGTTTATGTCCTCTCTCTGCCAACCGAGCCGACGAACCGGGAAGCCAAGGATCACTCATGAAGATGATCATCCGCTGAGCCACCAAGCCTAACTTCAATAGTACCTAGCTGCAGCTCGCTGACCCGGTTTGTCGATCTCCCTGAGCATATACTGTGGCTGGTGCACAAACTGTGGCGTCAACCTCCTGATCCTCCACTATCAATCAATATTAATCCCAAAATCGTCGTCAATTTCCCTCTTCTTACTCTTCTAACTCTTGTCACTCATACACCTCCTTCCCCTTCTTCCTATTTTATTCAATTAAATCACATACACATAGCTATCATTCCAGTATCCCTCGCATATGCTGCAGCAGGTCCTGTCTCTTCTACTCTTTGCAACAACCTCATCCATGTATATGGGGTCAATCAACGGGAATGGATACCTACTTGGAACACAAGGATCGTCTTGCACCTGACGATGCTTTGTCGCCAAGGTTGGCAACCCCTTGATCCACTTGACACTTTCTCATAAGCTGACCAGCAACAATTCAGGTCTGCCCCGCCCCTGGGGGCATGGAAAGCTCAGAGCCTACCAATCCCGCTACCAAGGACCTCCTTCTCATCAGATGTCCAAGATGCAGACATGGACCTCTTTCAATCTCCGAGACTCTCAATTTCCTCTGTCACAAGCATGGCCACAAGCATTGGGTCTTCCGCTACCAACTCCACATACTCTACCGCCCCCAGCACCCCAGTGTCACTGATCTCGAGACCGTCACCTAATTTTAGCCAATCACCATCACGTTCTAATACAACTCGCCGACCAATGTTTCAAGGTCTGCCGCCAGAGATTCACGACTGCATGTTACAACAGCTGCGAATAATCCACGAGGATCCAGTGTCGCAAAGCTGCCAGACATGTCATCTTCGGGATCTGTGTTCTCTTGCTTTGACCAGCAGAGCGTGGGATAAAGCTGTAGTCAAGCGGCTGTGAGCCCGATTGCCCGCCATCAGAGGTGACAGGAACATGCGGCTAATCCATTCATAGTTATGATTGTATACATATCGTGGGACCCGACTCTAAGGAGATGATGAAGAAATATAAGATGAAGAACGGAGTACGGCTAAAACTATTAAGACGGACGCTAAGGGAACGAAAGGTCCTTGCGCAGCATGTGCGCGAGCTTAAGGTCCCTCGCCTTCAAGCGGAGGGAGACCCTTTGAGAAACGACACCATCAATATAGTGGCATCACTAGTCATGGCCTGTCCCAACTTGGAGAGACTAGTCGGCTTCTACCCTGTCTATGGTCACGAGTTCGATAGGTTGACTCATGCCCTGTCAACTCGAAGGAAATTGAAAGAGCAACTGTGGTTGATCGGAGAAAACGCCGCCATAACCCAAAGAAGTCAGAAGCAATTGGCTCCTGGCTTGATGGATCTGGAACAGAAGGAGTCCTTTGTCTTCTTCCATCATGCTTGGACTTCGCTGACAACCTTGTTTCTTCACTCGCCAGGCCTTGGAATCTTAGAAAAGGACATATTCATTAATGTTAAGAACCAAGGAGATCCGCGGAGAGTGCAAGGACCAGGAATATTGCATCGACTGCCAGCTCTGAAGCACTTGTGTGTTTCCAGTTTCGACATGGACGATTTTGACGATAACACTCTGCACTATTTGCCAGCGCTTCATTCTCTGCGTCTCCAGGATCTCGAAGGAGTCACATTCTGGGGTCTTTCGGAATTTTCGCGTACCGCAAACGCGTTTTTTCTTCGCAATCTCTCATTGATCAACCTAGATATCATGTACATATCCGCCATCTCGAACCTGCTACTCCACCTGAAGAACCTTAAACGCTTCACATTGGTTCAAGACTCCTCACCCGAGGTTGCTGAAGGAGAAATAGCCGTGCAGCCGATCATTGCATCTCACCTGCTAGAGTTTCTCCACTGGGAAATAATCGTACCCGGTTCTGCGAACGTAAATCTAGCAAATTCTATCAAGGCAAAGGGCTTCCCATGTCTCCGTACCATAAGAGCTCCCTCGGATCACCTCGGACTGCTACAGGCTCTCTGCAAACCCAGAGCCCAGATTGAGCTGCCAGGCGACTGGAACAGCATAAACAATGCCCACACCATGGCGCCCGATAGCCTTCTCACCTCCCGCCGAGCCGCCCAGCAAAGACTCGAAGAGGCATGGAACACCGTGCAATTCAAAGTCGTCGTGCAAGAAGACGACCTCGTACACGAGATATTCGACCTCAACGGTTTCATTGGCGAGATTGGGTCCAAGATTGATTACAGTCTCGAGCCCGATGTGCCGGGGAGCGATCAGGCATGGATCGATTTTCCGGATGTGGTCAGTGCTAGGGATGAAATGGCGTTCAAGGATCCGTGCAGAGGTTGGTGGAATGCGAGTCATCCGGGGGGCTATAAGCGGTGGCAGTGAGTTATCCTTTCTGTGCCATTCCTGCCTGATGCGGTTGCATTTTCAGCTGGAAGACCTGCTGCTGGAGTCAAGCACTCTCGTAACATGTCCAACAGCTCATACCTGACCCCCCCCCAAAAGACATGCTGACTCCGAAATCAATAAGACATACAGAGAGGCCGAGGTATCGCAGGGTTAATTTGCTAGACTTCTTTTAGAGGGTTTGGGAACAAGCTGTGAAGAAGAAAGGCTATTTGGATATTGTGCTACGGAGCACTTTACTCAAGTGGCTTGGTTGGTGATCTTGAGATTTCGCTAGCTTGATCTACTATATATATACCCCTTTGATAGTTAAATACCGGTTCGAGAGTCCCCATGGTTCCATGTCACCAACCATGCTTGCTTGATACGAGGGCGAGGATCTGGCTCGCGACTTTTTTGCCTTCCTCTCAAATCCTTCCAACGAACTTGAACCTTTTCAATTACCATGTATGTAGTTTTGAAGTGTGCCCCATCTCTCACCTTCTCCCCTTAAAACTCAAGCGAGACACAGACAGACAGGCAGAGCGCCTGAAAGGACGCGGAATCCGCGCCACGGAGCATGTGACTTGCGTTTTGTCAATCCGCATCGAACCGCAGAGAACCAAACTTGGAGATCATTTGTGGGGGGGGGATATATCGCTCTTCTGCGGGTTGGACACACACCATAGGCCGTCGTCATCCTATGCTGTAAGCACAGAAAAGACGTGTGAATCCTCGAGGATCTTCAAATACTCTTTGCGCATTGACCCACAGCCAAGCCAAGAGTGTGGTTTGCAGAGTTAGGTGTCTTGTAACGGTATAGCGAGCATCTTCAATATGTACAGCATTCGCAGCATGCGTCTGGCTTTTTCACTGGGTTCCCTTTCATTTCCGATCATTCAACGCTTGCTTGTGACGCCTGCCATGCGGCCAAAAAAAAAAAAAAAAAGACATTAGCGAAATCGCTCGCTCAAATAGCAAAGAGACCCCCGCTGTCGTAAGCCAGGAGAAGGTGAATGTCAAGAAGCGTCGGCATATGAGGCACGCGCCCCGAAGCCAAGGACCGGTCACAGCAATCCGTCCGTTTATCGTTCGAGCTCATTGTCGTCGAAGTCGTTACATGTCAAAATGGCCGTTGTTAAAAACTCCCTCGTCGTTAGATGTGGTCTTGATGATCCCACTCATGCGGTCCCCTCGATTACCTTTCGTGCTCGGCAGCTGTGTCCAGCCCTCATCATCCTCCATATCCTCATCCATCGTCTCCAGATCTTGACCTTTGAACTGTTCGTCCATGGTACTCTCATCCACAAAAGTGAACCCCTTGAAGTTCGCCTGCATGCCTGGTGACAGCGGAGTCGAAGCCGGCATGCCACCAGCAGCTAGCGCTGCTGCACGCTCGTTCAGTGAGGAAGAGTTCTGTAGGGCATTGGTAAATTCAGGGTCGAAGTTGGACACGTCGCGTATATTCTTAAGCTTGGGCTTGAAAGGTGGCACGACCATTTTGTTCATCATTGCATTCCAGTCAGTGTCTGCAAAGAAGATATGTTCTTTGAGCTCATCCGCGTCTCGCTTGGCGCCTAATCGGTGTTTGGGATTACGATTAAGCAGGCCTTTGACAAAATTCCGTCCTTCCGTGCTCAAAGCGTCCTTGGGAAAGCGGACCTTGCCAAAAGCGATATTCTTGTACATTTGCTGCGTATCATCGGCATAGAATGGACTCCATCCACAGACCATTTCGAACACCAACACACCAAGGGACCAGAAATCCACCATTGTGGTGTATCCTGCTTCGTCGAGCAATACTTCTGGAGCGAGATATTCCGTAGTTCCACAGAAGGTGTTGGTGGTCTGGTCCTTGGTGAGGTTGGCTTTTGACAGACCGAAATCGCAAAGCGAGATATGTCCATTCGCATCAAGCAGAATATTTTCCGGTTTCAAGTCGCGGTATACAATGTCGTATTGGTGCAGGTGTTGAAGAGCGAGAATAAGCTCAGCAATATAGAATTTTGCACGGCCTTCGTCGAACCTGCCCTCCTTTTGTAGATGATAGAACAATTCGCCGCCGGACATGAAACCCGTGACAAGATAGAGGTCAGTAGGAGTCTGGAAGGAAAATTTGAGTCCGACGATGAACTGGGAGTTAGCTGTTGCTGTGCGGACGAGGATGTTCCGCTCCCCCAAAGTGTGAGCCACCTCTTTCTTCTGTACTATAACCTTCTTTGAAAGGACCTTCATAGCATAGATACGCCCAGTGTCCTTTTTCACCACTTGAAAAACTTGGCCAAAGGTACCTGCAATTGTGACTCAGTAGCCGACGTTTAGGAGGAGCATCTCAAACAAACCTTTGCCTATCAACTTCAATATCTGGAAATCATCGGGCCCAAATTTTGTCTTATCAGTTTCTTGAAAAGAGAAGTCGAGGTGGACCTCGCCAGAGACATGATCTTCTTCGGGGTCCCGAGATTCGAGTTTGTACCATCCCTCAACTCTCCTGTTCTCGTGAAATACATCCGGATTGACTTTTACGAGACCCAAGAACGCTTCGTGGTTCCCGCTGTCGTAGACGTTGATGCTCACTTCAGAATGTTTCCCAAGGACATCACTGTCCAACGTATCAGCGAAACAAAAAAAGTGGACTATAAGAGATGCTTACAATACTGCCTCATGATTCCATATCGGATCAGTGATTCTCCCATTCTTGAACTCTTTTTGGTCTTTGAGGCTCGTCGTACTGCTTTGCCGACTCTTCATCGGTATCGCCATGGATCTGCCCATTTCACCCACAGGTGCTCTGATTGGAACTCCGCTACCAGACTGGTCCCTGCTTCTTGCTTCGGGGTTTCTTTCCGGGTCTCGTTGTCCGTAGCCGGTAGCGATCGACTCGATTTCTTCAAAAGCGCACACAGCGTATGGATTGAAACTGGGTCTTAACCCCCGAGCGCCTGCTATAGTTACTGATAGTTTGCCTTTTGGAGGACCGACGGGGGGCGACGATCGAGGTGTCGGCGCAGCGTTTGCCCCGTTCGCGATCGACCTATCATTACCCTGATCCGTGGTAGGTGGCGTTTGTCTGGCTGACTCTGAGCCATCGTTTGAAAGCGCTCGTGGGGTAAGTGGAGGGGTACTCTTTTGACGCGGCGAAGCCGCGTGATCAGTTAGCCTTGTAACTTCCAGGTGTGAAGTTAAAGAAGAAAGAGCAGATTTGCCAGGTGCATCCGAGGTTGGGGTGCTTGGTATCGATGAAGAACAAGAGGATGTGGGATTCGAAATGTGTGCGGCATTAATAGAAGACCTTGTTGTAATATTGGAGAGGGGATTCAAGCCGGCAGTCTGTCGACGGATGCGGACTGGCAAGGGGTTGCTTCCAGATCCTTGCCGTTGTAGAAGAGGATGGCAAGCATTGAACGCATCAGCTTCACGCGCCTGGGAGCTGCCATCACTGCCGGCTTCGCTCACTTTGCGCGTTGAACATGAAGAAGAAGATGAAGGTGGCGGCGTTGGATACGCAGGGGCGGTCAAGAAATCAAGTCTTCCATCCTGAGATTGTTTCTGGGATGACAGGAGCAAGGCCTGTTGCGAATCTGTCCCATCTTGCCCGCCAGGTGAGCTAGGAGCCGTGGGCAAAGCGGCACCCGCAAGCCCTTGACTAAGCTTGGACGTAGAATTCTCCATGATTTGCGCGGAGTGGACAGGTAAGGGATTTATTGATTGCTGGAACTTGTGAAAAACCTTTCACGAACCTGTCCAAAATAGCTGTGTGATATTCCGGGTAACCGTTTGTCGGTCAGGTCAGGATGAGGTGTGGCGACGCCGGATGGCGGTGCTGATCCTATGCTGTGAGTCTCATCGTCCGAGTGACTGTGCAACTTGGGTATTAGTAGCTATCATGATGCATGCCCATGGACAGGATTGAATGATGAAAGCACCCGGCTTCAAGAGGGTGAGCGAGGAAGAAAAAGAACAGTGAGAGGGCTGATGAGAGGGATTATAATTTTGTGTGGTGTTGGGAATAATTTTCGTTCCGGCTCAATAGCTTGGCAGGGAAGCTTGGGATTTGGAAGCAGATGATCTGCACTAGCTCCAGGAGCTCTGCTGCTAATAAGCAGCGAACTCGATGAGTGGTATGACATGTAGGCAAGGTCAATGGTGCATGCGGTATTGGTGAATGGTGACAGCAACATGGGTATATAGAGTAGGTAGTTGAAGTTTTCCGACAGGGAAGGAGAGTGAATGGTGCAGGAGTTGTGGGTCTGCGGGGCAAATGCGAGAAAAGCTGGACGGAGAAGACCTGCCTTTGTGGATTGAGCAACTTCCGCCTCAGGTAATCGGTATTCAATTGATGAGCCATCCACTCCGTCTGGTCGCTACCCAGCGAGTTTGAAATTATAGTATATATTATATGGTTGTTGTTGTTGTAGTTGTTGATATACTGTCGGTTGCAACGGTTCTGACGAGTGGGGTGTATAATAAATGATAATGAATAAGTTACTGTACTTTAAACATAAGATTCGAGGTGATTAATACTCTACTCGTACTTCTCTCCTAAAAAAAACGGTGAATTGAATTGGTGGGGGTTAAGGTAAGGTAGCACGGTAGGTAAGGACTACTACTGCACCACCAAGAGTCCAAGGACTCTCTGGACTCTCCGTCTTTCTCGGCTGTCTCCGAACCACCCCCTCTCCGTGCGCCCGATTCGATAGGAAGAAGGTGGAAAAGAACTTTCCAACTTGCCCTAGAGTACTCCGTCCAATTAACCATCTATATTAATATTAATTACTACTATTCGCATAGACTAGGTCTCCGGCACTCACGAATCGTGATCAAAGAGAGCACTTTCCAAGTCCATATCATCATACTCATTATCCCCTAATTACTACCCAGGTATCATTTATTTAATAATATTTAATACCTTACCTACTTGTCGGAAGTGTCTATTGGAATTTGGTGTAGAGTAGTATGTTAAACATCATCCAATGTCCAAACAAGCCTAAAGTTGAAAAGTAAGGCATCAATCATGTCGCCAGCAATTGCCCTTCCCCTTCCCCTTTCCCCGTCTTTTCATTCCCCGTCTTTCCTCTCTGAAGCTGGATGATGAACACAGAGAGGGGTGAGAAACTCTTTCTTTCTCGGCCCACTGCGGGATCAAGGCTCCAACACCAACGGATGGAAGCTTTGGCATACAAGTAGTTGCAGAGTATACTAGTGATATAATACTACCGTAGGTATTTACTACTGTCTGGACTAGAACTCGCGGAAGCTATCCGAGAATACGAGTAAGTCTGCCTGAATTCTTAAAATCCAAGCCACCATCTCAAGTGCTCAACGCCAAGGCGGCCAGTGGAATCACGGCAGATTCTCGGTTCACAGGTTGTGGAACTCTGATTACTCAGCAATCCAACAACAACCCAACGCGACGTTCCTCGCCAAGAGTCAAGAGTCAAGAGAGTAGAGTATCTTTAGCTTTGGACGGCGACCTTCCACATATCCATGCACTTGCTATGTAACAGCGTCGAATGTTGCAGTCATGGTCCGCGCATCTCGAGCCCAAGCTGCAAAAGCAGTGAAAAGTAAGAGTGAAATTCCTTTGCTATCATACTCCGGCTCAAGAAGGCCAAGTAAGATGTGGAGATCAACTGACCAATCGCTGAAAAAATAATCTCAGGATTATCAACACCCAAAGCTCCGGAACTTTCGGATGAAGAAATGTTAGATGGACCTGCTTCAGGCCCAGCGAGTGTGCACGAAAATGGTAGTGAGAATGAAGAGGAAAAGGAAGCAGAAGTGGAGGAAGATGGTCAAGCTACACCGGCCGCCGAATCAGATGCAGGCTCTCGCCTCTCAACGCCGAATCCTGGACGAACACCTAAGCCCCGAAAGCGCGGAAGACCTGCCAGACGAGGATCGAGTCGTCGAGGTGCAGCAGACGAGTTAGAGTCACGGGATACCGGATCGGAAGCAGGAACCCCGAGGAAGAGAGGCGGTTGGCGTGGGCGTGGCTTTGGAGGAGGTCGATGGGGTAAGCCTAGAGGAGGGCCATCGCACATCACGCAAGTACCTCTGGATAAAGAAGGCAATATGGCCCCCGTCAAGGACGATGAAGTACAGCTGCCACCCGACCCCGAGGGCGAGGAGAAGGTCGATGTGAATGGGCACCTCAAGGGGGGCAGAGAATATCGCGTCAGAACCTTCTCAATTGAAGGAAAGGACGACCGGCTTTACATGCTATCTACTGAGCCCGCAAGATGTATCGGATTTCGAGACAGCTATTTGTTTTTTCAGAAGCACAAGCAGCTGTATAAGATCATCCTTGCCGAGGAGGCCAAGAAAGACTTGATTGAACGGGGCCTTATCCCTCACTCGTACAAGGGAAGGGCGATTGGCGTTGTCACTGCTCGCTCCGTCTTTCGAGAGTTTGGGGCAAAGATTATTATTGGTGGCAAAAAGATAACGGACGATTACCAGGCAGCTGCAGCACGTGCCAACGGAGATGTTGAGGGCGAGTTGGCTAATCCCGAGGACGATCTACCTGGTGGTGGCGAGGAGTATGACAAAAACAAATTTGTTGCGTGGCATGGGGCAAGCGCCGTCTACCACACAGGAGCACCAAGCGTTCCCATAGTCAACGGCAAGGCCGTAGAGGGCAAAAAGCGCAAGGTCATTGTCACTGGGGCGAACTGGATGTTTGAGCATGCCCGAGAGTCTAGGTAAAAGCCACAGAATCTCAGTTGCGAATATCTGACTGATTTTTCTCAGCCGTTTCAATTCTGCTCTCGCCCTGCAGCGCCGTCATAATTTGAACGGCGTTTACGACGTCCACACCAACATCATGCAATATCCAAAGATTATGCAGCCCACGCACGCTCGGTGGGAGCATGTATCAAGAACATCGCCAACTGCAGCTGATCATGTCAACGGAAATTTACCCGACGGGCTAAAAGGTACACTTGAACACTCGGGTGACCACGAATCAGCCGCAGATACAATATTCCCGGGCATCCCACCAGTGTTCACACGCAACTTCATGATCTCCGACACTTATTACGAAACTCCTCCTGCATCAGTATTAGGATGTCCCGGACCCGATGAAGGAACCCTCGATGTTGGGCCTGGGGGGCTGACTAGTGTGCCGGAGTACTTGGTTGCTGAATTACCGGCAGATTGCCGTCAATCGTTTGTCGAGGCGAGGGCGGTGGAGAAGGCGTGGAAACAGCACTGGGGCACGGACCACGACGATGGAGCTAGAGCACGACTACGAATCACTTACAATACTTGAATGAACCTACTGGCATCTGCCCATGGGAATCCGAGCTGTAAGGCGTGGACGGCTCCATGCTCGATCTACCAACCTCGGAAGACCAGAGGTTGCGTTTAGCTGCAGGTTTGTCGCATGGAAACGGAAGCTTTACTCTAGCTCTCTTAGGGATGGGGAAAAGCAATACGCGATTCGCCACTCCCCGTGTCTGATTCCATCAGCCGATAGCGTGCATACAGTACGAATCACCATCCTTCTCTTACTATTCACGAAAAGCAGGAAAAGAACGAGCGATGCATGCCAGGTTCTCATTGGACCAGTAGCCCAGTCATCAAGGGCATTAGGAAGAAGTGACCAAGTGCGAGAGCTTTGGAGATGGAAGCCTATTCGAAAAGGCACCAATCAAATCCACCAATGTTTACCAGTAGTCAAAAGATTCACTCTCTCATCATGTGCAAATTTGAGAAAATTTCGGATGTGTACTCTAGGTAGTTGAGATGTTCGCTCGCATGCAACGCCCAGAAAGGGACCAAGGAGTCAATAATGACTGGTCCTCAAGCTTCTCCATTAGTCTGGACTCCCACATTAGCGTTAAGTGCATAAGCAGTCAGACAAGGCGGTCACTCCGCCTTCTGCACTTAGGACGTTGCGATAGCCTATAAGGCATGAACTATAGATTTGAGCAGAAGAGATGCCTGGTACTTTTACTACTATTCAAGTAGTTGAAATTCGATTATCATTTATTAGAGAGCTACGAGGCTACCTGAGCTGATTGTTGTTGTTTTTTTTCTTTTCTTTTTTCCTTTTCCCTATAGAGTATTAATTCCATCGCATTAATAATCCGGCAAATCTTTCTGCAAATTCATATGAGTATGTAGTATGTATGAGTAAATTAATTTTTTTGATTCTTTGATTTTTTTAGTTTTTGGTTTGCCTTTATTTTCTTTCCTCAAACCTATTTGGGCTTGGCGGCGCCCCTTAGCCTAAATCCTTGGCCAAGGTAACCCAAATTTCCACCTCCGAGCCGAGCAGAGGGAAAGGGAAAGGGAAAGGGAAAGGGAAAGGGAAAGCGGCTGCCTCCTCTTGCCTCTTGCTCCCTATCACCGCTCATCGTCATCCACCAACAAAGTGACTACTACTACCCTCTCTCTCCTACTATTACTCTTACTCTTCTCTTTTCTTTTCTTCCTTCATCCCTCTACCCTCTGCTCCTCTCATCACATTCCTACCTCTACCTCCACCTCCATCTCCACCTCCATTCCCTCCGCTGTAAACGACACCCTCTCCTTCCTCCCGCTCAGCTCCAACACCCGCCGAGCGGAACGCGGTCTGGAAAGAAATTACTCTTAATTTCCCCTTCTCCCAACACAGTCTGCCTCCTACTCCCACTCCTTACCGGATCTCCTCTGGCAGACCAAAAGGACACAACATCTTCTCGCTGCAACATATCTGTGTCAGAAAAATCCTCTCTCTACTTACCAATATCCTCGCAGTCTTGGATCCGGTACGAACTTGCCGAAGAAAGAAGGAGTCCTCTTCCAGCATTCTCACCACACACCGATCAGTCGCTTGCCGTTTGATGTTGGGTCTCAGCTTTGGACCGTAAAGAGTACTCTCGGCAGTGGAACGCCCGGTGCTTGCTTCTGTCACACGGTTCTTGTCCATCAGGCTCCCATCCATGGCTTTGCACGCTTAGATAGAACCTTCACCAGGCTTCGCCCCCCCCCCTTTTGCCATTCAACACCCACCACAGGAATTTGACACTTCATCTCAAGCCAAACGAGCTTTTCACTAAGACTTGTGCCTCCTTGAGTCAATCCTGACCACTAAGTGCCCGACAAAGAATCTCCAATACTGCACGCTTCCGCATCAACAACACACTGCAGAAAACATTCCCGATCATCATCTTCCCTTTCCATCAGGCTTTTCAATTTCAGCGGTCTTGTACTTTCAGCGTGACGACCTATCTTTCAATATTACGATTTACGACAACTACCACCAGGTCAGATTCCACACCAGAGTATGACTCTACTATACATCTGAAACCACCCATGATATCAGAGTCGGATATTTGAATACTGGAGCCTCCTTGAACTTCACCAAGCAGTGCTTCGCGTTGCTGGCAGTGATAGGCTGGGACAAGCGAAGGCACGGGATATCCTGGTCATCGACGCTCCGTGATCAACACCCTCGTCCCAATAGTCGAGTTTTTGGCTCTCTTGGTTATCGTTGCCAGATCATGCCTTCATTCTACCCTAGCACACTTCCACGACAGATGCCTCTGACGCCTCCGGACCATTATGATGCGTATCCCAGCAGTGCTCATGTGGGAGGTCAGCTTCCTGCAATCAATACTTTAGGTCAGGGGTCCATCTACGAGTTGGGGCGACCTGAAGGACATGATATCCTACCACGCTACCCGCAATATACCCTCGCTCCAATTTCACGTCACGCATACCTTCAGGAGACCAATCATCATCCGCAGTCAAAGTATGCCAACGCTCAAGCCGCTGCAAATGGTTACGCTACATCAAGCGTCCCCTTGCTACCGCCGATCAGAGTCCCCGATCGCTCCTTGGAAGAATATCAGCCGCATGGACGATCCACTCGTGCTCCTAGTGCACCTAATGTTCCTCAGCCTAAAGAGGAGAAGGCAGTGGGTGGTGTCGCGGCTCACTTGGACTACGAGATGGAAGACATGGTCGACTTTGTGTCCAAAATGGCACAGGGAATGTATGACATCTATGCCTCCAGAATCTGCCTGGCAGATATTGACATGACTCGAAGTGTACTTCGCTCGGAATCCCCAGTTCATTCAGACTTTCGCAAATACGTCTCACAGATTCTTTCTTCCACCCGGCTGCCCAGCTCTACCATCCTTCTTGGACTTCACTACCTTGCCGAGCGGATGACACTGCTGTCAAACGGGGGCAAATACAACCATGGCAGTGGGCAAGTATACCGCATGCTTACCACAGCTCTCGTCCTTGGTTCCAAATTCCTGGATGACAACACCTTTCAAAATCGTTCCTGGTCGGAAGTGAGCAGTATACCAGTCGGCGAACTCAATGTGCTCGAGGTGGAATGGCTGACAGACATTAAATGGAATATGCATATCAATCCAGACGACCCGGAGGGCTTCCTCTTGTGGCATCGACGTTGGCAAGCATTCAAGGCGAATAAGGTCGACGTAGCATTAGCGGAATCGCTGAAACAGACCCACATTGGTAGCTCAACGGCTTTCAATGGGAATGATGTACAAAGGCAGAGGTCTTTGCGCCAGCGATCTTCTCCGACAGATCACCAGTCAGCTTCGTTTGTCGACCACCTACTTGGCAACGGGTATAAAAACCAGGCACCTTCACACTGGAATACACCTCGCTATGATCAGTGGCGTCCGTTGCGTTCGCAGAAAGACTATTCGCCTCCCGAAACAGGTCCCACTACGCCAGAATGGTACACGCATGGTGGCTTTACGTATGGCCATGCACCGCAGTCGACCTATCCGTCTATGAAGCTCCCCCCGTCACTGCAAGTCCTTGGTTCCAGCGCCTCGCAGTCAAATTACTACACACCATATGCGCAGCAGTATATTCATGGCAGTAATTGCGGCTGTGTTTATTGTGGGCCACAGTATGAACGCTATTCTATGGCTTCCAACTACTGTTCTCAGGCAGTTGTTGGCTAGCTTTGATACCCGTCGCTCGACGAGGCAATGGGACCCAGTAATATCCCACCAAAACTTGCATACTCCTTCACTTGGCATTGAGCTTGCGGCCCGTACTTTTTCACTTCTTCGAGCTTTCACATCCCACCCTGGGTTACGGCATCCTACCGGGTACCCTTTGACCTCCGAGACAATTCTTTTCTACCAATACATAATAGCCAGCATCAGAAAAGGGAGTACCCGGAATTATTCGCATTAGGGAAGTTAATGACTTCGCATACATGTTTATACGGCGCAAGATCCCTCTTCAGGATCACGACCTTTTTTCATCCATTCTAGCGGGCGCTTCAATTAGACTTCTTCGGGCATTCAAACATCAGAAACTTCAGCATCGTGGCGTTCTTTTCATGGGTGGACTTTTAACGTTCGAAATCGCGGATATGAGAGAACATTATCGCATCTTCCGCATGGCTACTCTCGCTCAGGAGATCCCTTATCAGGACGATTCAGGAAAACAGGAGGACGGGCTTTACATTCACACGGCTCCTTTAGAGTTGGACTGAGCTTCAGGCTTACAACATGATACCCTTTCATGGCATTCGTTCGAGCTTTGGGACGAGGCTCGCATCTTTTTTCCCTTTTTCTTTCTTCGGCTGCTTTGCATGTGGCCACCAAAAAACTGTACTTAGGCCGATTGGGGTGGAAAAGTCTGGTGTTGGACGGTGTGTCAGTAATGTGATATCAGACTACTGCAGATGTTTAGACATTTAGATTCAAGGGCAATTATGTGCGATAAGTGATATCCTTTGAATGGCTCGTGAATATCTCTCATGTTTCGGGAAAGTGCCGTGACGTCCAGTCATTCTCCGATTGACTACGCCTCAAGTGCGAGTCCACTAGGCTCGCTAGAGAGACTCAGGTGTGCCGCGCTGATTGATTCCTGTAAAAGCGATCTGTTGGACCAAGGGTACGTGTTACAGAGGGCAAGAACGATCATAGTTCCACTCTCGTTTGATGCTTGGTTTCAAAGATATCGAGTATACCCTGCGCGCCATCGCCATGCTATGTATGGACAGCCGTCTATCTTCCTCTGCCCGACCTTTGCTGAGCCGGTGTCTCTCACCTTCACCGCTCTCAAGCGTAGAAATTGACCGTGTCCTATGAGTTAAGTCAGCCTTTCGTTCTTCGCCTTCGGGAAGCTCGAGCTCGCAGGGAAGCCTCACCTTCTTCTTCGCCTGCACCTCCGCAATGGCGTCCACGTAATGCTCGTGCCCAATCTTCACCATGCCCTTCCTCAACGCAATCATCCCCGCCTCGACACAGACAGCCTTCAGCTGCGCTCCGCCGAACTCGTCCGTACTCCTCGCCAGCTCGGGCCAGTTGACCGCATCGTCCACCGTCATCTTCCGGCTGTGGATCTTCAGAATCTGCGCCCGGGCTTCCTCGTTCGGCAGCGGGAACTCGATCTTGCGATCCAACCGCCCTGAACGGAGCAGGGCGGGATCCAGCACATCGACGCGGTTCGTGGCCGCAAGGACTTTGACCCGGTCGTCGGATGCGAAGCCGTCCAGTTGGTTGAGGAGTTCCAGCATGGTTCGTTGGACTTCTCGGTCGCCGCTCTTCTCGCTATCGAAGCGTTTGGTGCCGACGGCGTCGAGCTCGTCAATAAAGATGATTGAAGGCGCTTTCTCTTTGGCGAGAGCGAAGCAGTCACGGACGAGCTTGGCGCCGTCGCCGATGAACATTTGGACAAGTTGGGGGCCGGCGAGTTTAAGAAAGGTGGCGTCCGTTTGGGCGGCGCAGGCTCGGGCGAGTAGAGTCTTGCCGGTTCCAGGAGGCCCGTACATTAGTGCTCCTGTTGAAAAGGTCGGTCAATCATTGAGAGGTCGGCGGGGGACAAGCACCCGGATGAGTTGACGTACCTTTGGGGGCTTTGATACCAATCTTCTTAAATCGCTCAGCTTCCTTCATAGGCCAAACTATAGCCTCCACAAGTTCCTCAATTTGTTTATCTAGGCCGCCAACATCGGTGTATTTCTCTGTAGGCTTCTCGTCGACCTCCATAGCCTTGACTCTGCTGTCATATTCGGCGGGCAGGGTGTCGAGAACGAGGTAGGAATCTTTGTTGACGCCGATGAGGTCCCCAGGTTTCAAAGCAGTATGATCGACGAGACCGATGAGAGGGAGGAAGATGGTTTGGCGGGTGGAGGTTTTGATAACTGCGGATTTGCCAATCCGGGTTGCGTCTAAGTCGATATTGGCACCTTCTTCTGCTGCCTCTTTTTCGACATCTAGATCTAGAAGCTCTACGACGTTTCCAACGAGGTATGGGAGCTGTCTGTAACTCTTTATCAGCACAGTAGATTCTAGGATGACCGAGACCTTCCTAAACGCACCTGTTGTTCTCAATCTTATCCAGATTATCCTTGATCTTCTCCTTCATCGCTGCTTGCTCATGTGTCAAGCGTTGGAATTCGCTCTTCATGATCCTCATATCGTTCTCTAAGAGTCGCCGCCTCGTGACGATGTCTCTTGTACTTGAATGTAATATTTCAGGGTCGAATATATCTTCCTCTTTCTCTTCTTCCTTCTTGTCAGGGCCAGCGTCCCTCATCTCGGCGTCACCGTTCTGATCAGGCTCCTTGCCATCTTTGTCGCCGTCATCCTTCTTTTCCTCCTTCTCCTCCCGCTCCATGTCATCGAGATCTTCGAGGGTTGACATCGTAGCGATATTCTAATGTACTGGTGAATGAAGTTGCGGAGCGGAGCTGTGGGAAGATGGTGGAGGTTAATATCAAGAGAACTTCTGAAGGGTACGAAGTCGTGGAAGTCTGGTAAATATCACGGCCAAGCATTTTAGCTACCTACGAGGGCTCGGAGGGCTAGAGTACGCTATCGATGCCCGAGACCTACGCAGCCGTGATTAGAAGTACCCTATGCAGATCAACAAACATCGTTAAGTATATTTTTTAAGGAATACATATCGATAAATGCGCGTGGCTGATCAAATTAAATGTACCTGCAAATAAGTACAATTCAACTCTCTTTCAATGCTTTACCAATACTTGGAGTGCTGTGGCCGAGAGGAGAATGACAAATCGAGCCGTGTCTCTCGGCCGAATTGTAGGTTAAGGAAGTTATGATGAGTGACAGCGCGCTCCACAGGCTGAGATTCGTGGGAGAGGAGCAAAATCTTCTTGCTAAAATGGATACTACGAGTATAATCTGAAGCTCACTATCTTTGTGTTGCTGAACATGCTTAAATCACCAAGATCTAACATCATCCGTCGGCAAAATGGCGTTGCTGGTTTCTACTGTAAAAAGTGAGGAAATATAGCCATCTCAAGGTAGGTAGGTAGGTGAGAGAATGCTGCGCCTTGTGATCGTACTCCCTACACCAAACATCACGTTCTCAGGTAGGCACTACCTGCAAGGTAAACACGGTGCCGCCTCCTGTGTCCCCCGCCGGTCCGATATCCACGGTATTGCCATCTTGCGTCCCATTGACTATATCAGACGGTTGGAGATAGAACGCGTTTAGCGAATTGCATTGACAAGTCAGAATCTTCTTCGCGGTTTGACAAGTGCATGCGACATTCCCAGTCTCGTCGAATTCGGCCGAGGGTTCAAATGCAAACGACATGGTCAAAGGATGACCTCCATAGACGCTCGCAACTATCGGGCCAGAGTCGGTGTTACACTGAAGCGTGCCGTCAGCGTTCAGGGTGAAATTTGCGGCTCCGGCAGGTGTTTTGCCACCGATTTGGAGAATTTTGTCTCCGCTGAATGTGATTGATGGAAAGGGGTCGAGTATGAGTTTGAAGTAAGTGCCGTCGAACGCCGTTTGGCCTGTATCTGCTGCGACGAGGTAGTAGGTTGATGGGGTTGATGTTGGTGCTGCTGTTGAGGATTTGGTTGATGTAGACAATGTGTGGTGAGTCGAGCTGGTTGTCACAGTGGTTTTTTTGGTGGTGCTGGTACTGCTATGGTGGGTCGAACTGCTTGATTTAGTGGTTGTTTTAGTGGTACCGGTGAGATGATGAGATGAAATGGTTGAGGACAGTGCGGATGTTAATCCGATGAAGAGCAGGCCCGAGAGCCAGCAGTTTTGCACAAGCATCTCGGTGCTGGAGTCTTCGTGGAGGTGAGGGGAATTAAGAGGTGATAGAGCTCATGTCTGAGATATTTCGCCTTCTTATACCCAAAGACCACAATTGGGCCTCTCCTTGACCCTCAATTGCGTTTTCAAGCTTAGAACAAGTTTCTGTAGAACCAAGGACTGGGTCCGTAGTTTCCCCTAGTCCAGCTGAATATCATTATGTGGCATTCACTACGGACTGGGTCGACTAGAGCGACAATTTCGCATATCAGCTGACTACGTTGTAACACGAGAAGGAAAAAAGCGAACATGTGTGAGAATGGCGCATCGTAGATCGATCTAGATGTCTCGGATGATGTTGCTGGTGCCTCAAAGTAGACGCCTGTAGTGGCTTGCATAAACGGGGTTGCAACCATGATGCTGTACAGCCTTCGTTTGTAAGACGTACGCTCACATCTTTCAGCTTCTCAATCTGCATTAATAACAGGATCGTCAATATTATCATCATTGCGTTAGTATCGTCCATATTCTACTGCTTTCGACTTCTGTGACTAGTAAAGCACGGTGTAGCCATGGCTTGGTGAACGACATCGAGAGTGTAATGAGGATGGAAGTCGATAGAGAAAAAGCGACGGCGAAGCACAAGGCGCATATGTACGGATAGTGGACATGTTTACCAGTTACATAAGAATAGATGTGGAGTAGCGGCGGGTGGCTTGGTGCTCTATACACTCTCAGACGAACAGGCGAGAGGCTATCGGAAGCTTTCGGTCTGACCCGACCCGGTCAGCCATGAGGCCGAATCGATGCGGTAGGGAACTAGGGATCGATGTGAGCGCTGCGAACCAAACCAGTGGTATGAATCTGCAGCACACACACAGGTAGACCTCGCTTTGCTGTTCATTAGTTCCTGATCATGGCCTGTGAACAGGCTCGGAACTAGCGAAATTCCGAGAAAGTAGAAAGCCTGACGAGGCAGTTCAACGGCTTCTTGAGGCGGGCGTGTGACTCGGAGCTTCAAAATCTACACCTCATGTATTGGAACGGGAGATAAGCCATGGCCTTGAGGTAATCTTGGAGGGTTACTTTGAAGAAGACAAGAGAGTAGGAGCTGAAATTTTGATATTTTCGTCTGGAAGAAGTGCGCCGCACTGCTTCCCTCTGGCGTACATCCGTATACTGCATTCCCTAGTGGTCCCCACCACCACCGTTGTTTACGAATCATTAATTGTATGATCCTAACCCTATGCTACCCCAATCTCAAATTTTCCGGAATTGCGCGCTCGAAGCGCAAAATCGTGCATGATTGGGTAGGACTGAAATCGGCAATCAGTCCTAGCCCCGCAGACAGGACCTGGTCTTTTTTTGAGTGTCCAGCTCCAACAGTCGTAAACCTTTTACTCGTATAGCCCCGGTACACTAGACGTGTAACCCGATCCTTACGGTAGGCGTATAAACCCCCGCGAGGGTGCCGGAGTTCGTCGTAAACGCCAGAAATCCCAAAATCTTCTACAGCATCATGACTCAGTCAATACCACTCCAAATCAAACACTTCTGCTAGAAAACCTTACAACTCAATACACTCTACAACTTATAAACCAGAAGTCTCCGCATGAGATGATTCGTTGTCAAATTATCCGAATTCCTACAACTTACCTCTCTACCTTAATCCGGTGGGCTTCCGCGCGGACGCTAAATTTCAATCGTAGAAGTAGCCTCTGACTCTGAAAGGATATCGCGGAGGCTTATGGACTTAACTTGCTCTTATTTGACTTGAATGACTTAAATGCCTTTGATTGAGCTAGTTAGACGGATTCATAATAATGGCATCTAATTAACTTACTTCGTAATCGCTACTCATTACATATTTTATATACTTTATTACAACTTATATATCGCAATTTTCGACTAGCTTTTGAAGCAGCTGACTTTTCCAGAGAAGAAATCAATATCGCCTTATTTTGTATGAGATGGCAGGGTTTAGGTTCAATTATGAGATGAAATCTATGTTTTGGAATATAGATATTCTCGGGGAAAATCTAACTGCTGCCGATGCCGTGGCCTAATGGCAAGGCGTTGCTTTCCGGTTGGCGCATGGCAAAGATTGAGAGTTCGAGTCTCTTCGGCATCGATTACACTTTTTAATTTTTTTGGCAGTTTTGCAATAGTGGCCTTTGACGAAAACCTTTGGTGAACAAGTTGGGACGATTTCTCTTGACACAAATGCAATTGGGCTTAGCGCGCCTTGGCGGGCTTCCCGCGGTCTACTCTGCACATAGTGGCCTTCGATTTTGCATAATTCGATAAGACTTGATATCTTCTTCGCTATACCTATATTGATACCGCCCAATTATAGCTTGCACTTCATTTGGGATCTTCGAGTCGACGTTTATCCTAAAGCTTACTTTTCGCTGTTGTACACTTCATCAACGCTCGACCGTTACTCAAAACGATTCTACCCCCTTCAACTCTCGTGGTGAATCTCACTTCCTCCCACCCATCCTCAAAATTCCCTGTCCTCCAGGCTTCTGTCACGAGTTTGTCACCCGGTTTCACAGGAGCTGCAAACCTTGCTTGGAACTCCCTCAGGTTCGCCGGATCACTGCCACCAAGCGTCTGCAGTAAGCCGTGACAAGCGGAATTCCACGAGAAGAGTCCGTGCATGATGGCCCCGCCAAACCCCATCTTCTGCCCTGGTTCTGGGGTGGCGTGGAGAGGGTTGTAATCGCCATTGAGCCTGAGATGTCAGTCGTCCTCTAATAAGCCGAGAGCAAGCATCTTACCTGTACAGGTGGGCAGTTTCCTTCGTCGTCTGCAGAGTGTGCACTGCGTCTGGTTTCCTGCCTTCTGGTGGTGGGTAATTTACTGTGCTTGGGCCTTGTCCTTCATCAACCTCTAATTCACATCCGCTTTGGTTACAGTCCTCACCTTTGGGCCCACCCCAATTACCTTGTCCAACAAAGAACGAACTTCCTACAGCTTTGGAGTATATATCTCCACCTCTCTCTGCTAGTACCGTCTCCGTCTCGATCACGGTCCCTGCCTTGCCTTTGTCATAGACGCCAAGCACCTTGGACCGCAAATCAAATTTCTTGCCTGCGCTTGTAGGGGGTAGGGGCTTAAGGAATATCATCGACCGCTGACCGTCGACCACCCGGCGGCTATCGAATTTGGGTACATTAGGAATGGGCGTGGCCGCTGAGCGCGCGTAAAAGTCAATGACTTCTTGGTCGGTGTGCTTGAAAGCTAGCAAAAATGTCAAAGTGTCTTCTTCGTCCTGGAGAGGATTAAATTGTACGTAGAATGATAGGATAAGTGGGGAATGTTTGAAAATTGGGATGAAGTTCCTATACTTGTAAGCAGATGTGGGCGACAGAATCTGTCAAGACATGCATAGAGGAACTGAAGCTCATCTGCCGTACAACCAATGCTGTTTGCGAACAACAAAACATCCCTACTCATTCTCAGCTGCTCTCCCTCGCTTCTCGAGAACGTCAGGCACGTACCGCTTCAGCCAGGAAACTTCCTGGGAAGGATATTCGAAACCCGCGCCGGGGCCACTCATTCTGGATTGTCTATGGGTGAGAGCCTCTATCCTGAGCCTTTATATGCTTGGTGTTGGCTAGAAGCAGAAGACGTAAAAAAGATCGCAAAGTCGTGGGAACGCGCATGCTTAAAGGAACGAGTCGAGCCTTTGCGGGGATTTCCCCGCAGCCGAGGCATTTCCGGACCACCTTCCGCCTCAAAACAACATTGGAGACTGTATGTAATTACGGAATTAACATGGAAGGCTTCTCTTTTCACCCGAAAGAGCAGCGGGCTAATTCCTCCGGACATGGATCTGTGAGAATGTTAGTCTTTTTTCATGTTGAGCACTTCGTATTCACACTGCGTCTTCCTCTACACAATTGAATGGTTCAATGTCTTTTGGGATTTGATTTGAGAAACTCACCCGTTCAGATCCGCTGAGCCTTAAACACGAACATGGCATCTTCTACCATCTCTTCTACCGGCGGGCCTATCTTCTTTGTAAGCTACCCTACTTCTTCAATTCTTGCCACCGTAGTTGATACAGCGTCTCGAGTTGATTGAACCTTTTGAACTCTTAAATAAAAAACACTGACACGAAGAATGATCAGTGGCGCGAATATGAGAGTCCTTATGGCTTCCTGTCCCAATGGTACCCCTCGGCCTTCACGGCTCCTTCCCCTTCCTCCAGCGGCGGCCTTCCAATGACGTTTCTCAACACCGAGCAGTATATGTACGTACTCTTCCCGTCCGTACATTCTTCTCATTGTCAAATCTCATGTGACGTGAGACATGTCCCGGGTGTCTTTAACCTCCAATGATGCCTCAAGCTTTGATGCAACCCCTAAAATCGGTAATATTGACCATGAAATCATAATCTAGGATGTATCACAAAGCCATCCTATTCGATGATCGAGGGATAGCCGATGAGATCGCGCTCGAACCGGAACCAGAGAAACAAAAAGCTTTGGGAAGAAAAGTGAAGGGATTCGACGGAAAGATATGGAATGCGGAGCGAGAGAAGATTGTCGAGGAGGGAAATTGGTGGAAATTTACCCAGCCAAAAGAAGGTGATTTGAAGAAGATGCTGTTGGAGACAGGCAATAGGTTACTGGTAGAAGCGTCTCCGTACGATAGAATTTGGGGAGTGGGTGAGTGGACATTGCGGAGCAAAGCACCCTGATTTTGAGCAGTATGACATGTCTCGTGAGCCTCAGCTGAATTTCAACCCCCAAAGTCGTCTTACAATCTGGGTACTTGCCTCAAATCAGACAGGCTGACTCCGAAATGTGCAGGATATGGTGCTCCAGATGCGGAGGCGAATAGGGGTAACTGGGGAGAAAATCTTCTTGGGAAGGCACTGATGAAGGTTCGAGAACGACTGCACGCAGAACAGCACTTTACAACGGACAAGGTTTATGCAGAGGAGAACTCTTGAGTATCAGCTTGGCGGGTGTAAGACTGAGTCGCCTACAACAGTCAGCGTAGGGGTCTCTGTGGATAAGTCGCTACTGGCCCTCTGTTAATCACAAACCACATGTATCTATCCCAATGGGCTTCGAAATACTGACGGTCACCTATAGCTCTTGTTGGTGCTGTAGATGGAGATGCCTTTGATAGCCGTCCAGATGGTCTGATCAAAGCCTTTTTCCACACATCGTCTCAATTTTTTTGTGCGGCTCCTCGTTCGTCTATGAAAATCGCTATGCATGCTTGCATCGAAATGACAATCATGGCCCATTATCCATCCTGGAGAGTGTGCCTTGAAGACCAACTACACTTATGACGAATAGATCATCAACACCTGCACGATATAAGTAAAGCGCCCGTTTGATGTTCATAAGTGCCCTTACATTTTGTAATCGAGACTTCCTTCTGCGAACCTGGTCTCGTCGTCCGTTTGGAGCTCGTAAGAGATGGTGATGTCAAGATCCCTCTTCTTTTTCTCGTTTGGCTTACTTGTCAAGAAGCCTGTCACTTGTTCGTTCTCTTCCACTCTCAAGACATCCCGGAGATAGAAGACAGTTTGCTTCCAGTGAGTGTACTTGCTGTGAGGACCGGTGGAGAATGAAATGGGCTTGTGACATGCAGTGAATTCGATGTCAAACCATGCAATCAAGGCGTGTATGAAGTCGACCCTCCTAACGTTCAGGACGTACGGGGCTTGGAACGCAAGATCGGCGGCGGTGACAGTGTAGAGATCGATCGAGAACACTCTCGAGGGGTCGGTCACGCAGGCTTTGACCTCTACTGTATCCACCAGCGGTTCTGTCAATGCTGTGTCCTTCAAAGGCGTGTAGTCGAAGCCGTAGACATTGTCCCAGACTATGCGCATTTTAGCACTGAACTCTTGTTCGGATCGTCCAATTCAACGCACACCCAATCTTTTCGTCTTTGTATTCGCCATCCTCAATACCAGCCATGAAAATAGTGGCTTTGTCTGGGAATATTAGGCCTCCAGATACCAGATAATGATCCCGAGCGTACAGGACAGTGTCGAGCATGCTCTCGTAAAGCAAAAAGTATCCCATCCATTCAGATAGGATTATGTCGACTTTTGGAAAAGGCAACTTTACTTCCTCCATCTTTCCTTGTAACAGTGATATCTTCGATGTCATCCCATTCGCTTCCACGATCTCTCGTGCCTTGTCGATGATCGTGGACATGTCTACTCCGATGACATGTTTTGCGCCAGCTTTGACCGCGAACCTAACAGGTGAAGGTCAGTCTATGCTCGACGGGAGGATAATTAGCACCAACATGCTGAGAATGCCTGTACCACATCCAACATCCAAGACGATTTTATCTTTGAAGAGGTGCTTGTTCTGGTAGATCGCATTCTGGTATGACTTGGTTCGGACTTCATCTTTCTTGATATGCCACATCGCGTCAACACAATACTTCCTGGCAATTCGGATTACTTCGTGGATCCGCGTACCAGCATTTCCTCATGTATGCCTTGAAAGTGGAAGCAGAGCTGTCAGTGCATGCTTTTCAAGCTTTGAGGATAAAATCGGATAAGTACCATGATGATTATAGCTATGAGGGGTCAGCATGAGTCACTTGAAACGTGGAAAGAGCAGTACCTATTGAAGTAATGAACTTCTGCGTGATCCATATCGGCCATCTTATCCTCTGGTTGCGTGGTTGGAGGCATGGCTCTGAAACCCTTAGACAAGATAAGAAGGATTATTGGATCGCTTTTGAATGCATCCTCCTCCTTGAGCAACGATCTTTGGCCGAGGGACTGACTGAGTTACCGTAATCGCCCTTCTAAAGCATGTGGGAATTTTTGAGCTGTTGATTTTTTGCTCAATTATTTGCAAGCTAAAGTTGGGCCCGACGCGTTACTCTCTGGACCCTGAAATTCTCTAAAAACAGGGTCTTGGGTCCACATTTCGCGCCAAATAGCCGCCTCCACTTGGAGTCAAGTTCGAGACTCGGAGTAATCGTCGAACGTGGCCCCACTATTTAGAACGCTTGATCGACACTAAGGCAATCCTTTACTTCCACAATGTAAGTTCGAGCTTTTGAGTGCTCTAGAAAACGAACATAGTTGGCTTTAGGAACCAATTATCGACCTCAAAGGGGGATGTGGCTCAGTGGTAGAGCGTCCGCTGTATGCTCCCTGAAAATCCAAACATTGATGTTTTCTAATTCTATTGCAGTTGCATGTGTATGTCTGCGGAAGGCCCGGGGTTCGATCCCCCGCTTCTCCAAATTTTTGTCATTCTGTATATCCCACGTAAATTGTGCGTCGAGTCACCAATGACAGTGTGTTGTTGGGTCCAAGATAGACAAGAAATGAGGTATAATTGAAATTTTTTCAACAAATATATTACTCATTTTCACGACGTTCTTTTCTTCATATTTTGCACCAGCATCCAAAGTTGCCTGGGTCTCCTTCGATTATTCTGGAAATTCGTGCTAACTTACCTATACACATTCTGCTTTCGCAATAATGGCCCCTGCTGATAATATATATCAGTCTCTGACGCCCAACAACCCCATCGCCATCTCACTCACTCTCATATCACATATTCAATGCATACAGCAATCTCACAAAACAGCATGATGAATGTTGCTAACGCATGATCTTGTCCATCCTTTCGATTGCTTTTACCAACAGATATCTTCGGACCACCCCTGCCAGCCTCGAGCACCTACCAGTACCCATCCCCGGAACAACCGTCTCCCTTGTAGTCATGCCTTAGATCTGCCCCCTCGGCCGTAACGAGGCAATCGCCTCTAATGAATGGGCCAGCCCCGCACGTACATCCTGAGCTCACTGGTCCCTCTGTGCACGCATGGGAAGCGAAAGACTGTATGGCCGAACCGTCATCTTTCATGCAACTATTATTGAGCCCAGGGCTGGAGATCACATGGTGGGAGGATGCAGTGCTAGGATTGACGTATCTCGCAGCGGTCTATGCGCCGTGGGAATTACAATTCATTGTAATGGTGGACGGAGTGTGCGAGGGTGGGTACTGCGAGGTTGAGTCCTGGACAGGCTGGACGAAAAGACATGGAGGTGTTGTGGAGATGAGGAGATGAGGAGAAGACCATGAGAGGATATGAGAAACATAAGAGTACGTACTGTAAAACGTCAAATGTACTGACAACTAACCATCATTATAGTGATCGTGATGTCCATCGTGATGCTCATCCTTCAATTCCCTGTGATATACTCCTTTCCACTGTGTTACAACGAGGAAAGGCAACTACCTACTTTGTCATTCGCTGACGAGCAGCTATTTAAAGCTAACTAAATTTTAAAGTTGAATCTTTAGCGGATTTTGACTCGACCCATTCTAACTCTTCGACTCTTTCTTTTCCTACAGGAGTTGACAGACTTTCAGAATAATGATAACACGACGAATTGTTTTAGGAGTGCGAGTCGTGTGTCTTTATTTTCTGATATTCTTCCCTGCCTTTTCTTGTGCTTCTCTTGGGGACCGGCTACCGGAATTTCGCGAATGTGTATCAGTATGCGGAACCAATGCCTGTCAAAGCCATTGCTAACAAGCCCAGACGTGTGTCGATGAAAATTGCCAGCGCGGTAACTCTATACTTCGTAAGCATCGCGCCAATTCAGCAAGACAAGTCATACTGATCAAGCTCTCTCAGCGCTCCATCTGCGCCTCGTCTTCTGGACATGCCCATCCAATTGCGACTATGTCTGCCAGCATATCATCACGGACCGTCGCGTCTCTAGAGATCCTCCAATGCTAAATCCTGTCCTCCAGTATCATGGCAAGTGGCCTTTCTTCCGCTTTCTGGGCATGCAAGAGCCTTGTTCGGTCCTCTTCTCCTTCCTCAATTTCCTGGCACACCGGAATGGCCTTGCGAAGATTCGGGATAGGATTCCGTCCGACTATCCTCTGCAGATCTACTACATCGCCTTCAGCTACATTGGTATGGCAAGCTGGGTGTTCAGCATGATCTTCCATACACGAGATTTTGATGTCACAGAAAAGTTGGACTACTTCGCTGCAGGGGCGAGCGTACTCTACGGACTGTACTACACGCCCATCAGGATATTCAGACTAGACGAAACCGACCATGCCGTCAAACAAACGTTGCTAAGATTATGGACCGTCATGTGCGCAGCATTATATATGGCGCATGTCTCCTATCTGACATTTTGGCGTTGGGACTACGTGTACAACATGGCAGCTAATGTCGCCGCGGGAGTGGTGCAGAACATTTTGTGGAGCGGGTTCAGCTACATGACATATCAAGAATTGAAGAAGCCGTGGGCCGCCTGGCCCGGTATGATCGTTGCGTGGATTATTATGGCCATGAGCTTAGAATTGTTAGATTTTGCTCCAATAGGAGGAATGGTGGATGCTCATAGTCTGTGGCATCTGGGAACGGTCATACCGACTATTTGGTGGTACAAGTAAGTGACATGGTCCTCTCAGATCCATTCCATCTTTGCTAATGTCGCTATCCATTTAGTTTCCTTGTCAAAGATGCACAGCAAGACAGAGCCGGCGAGAGACTCAAAGGTTGATAAATAGAGCTAGGCATCACTCTCACAGAATTCCCGGAGCACCGATTAACCACAATGATGGTCTCCTTCCAATCTTCTATCAAGCTCTCTCATCAAGACTACGCACGTCAGGTCATCAGTTTCCCGAACCTCATAGCATCTGGTTGTCAGCGCAGAAAGGGGGTAGTCGATGTGATACAAGTACCTCAAACACCAATAATCCCAAACACTAATCAAAGCACCACCAAAGGGGAGGCGTTTCCTCTGTCGAATGTTCTTCTTGAAGCAATTCCATCATGAAGAGCCAATGATTCTGGTGGGTTTGATGTCACATATCGGCATACATACGTTGCAACAATTTCTGATAACTTGACCTTGACTGGGGGATGACTAGGATGACCAGGATGACCAAGGATGCCGAGTTATCCTTACAAGGGAAGGTGCAGGCGAGAAGGATGACGTCTGGGCCTAACAACGGGCATAGGGAATTTTCTCCTTCCAATTGGTCCTTGCCGCTTTAAACCCCGACATTCCGTCTCTCTTTATCATTCTCCATTTCGCAAACACTCAAACATAACAAGACAGCTCACACAAAAGCTCACCAAGATGGCTTCCCAACGTCCAATCGCCGTGGCTTCGGCAAAGTATCCTAAGCCAGCTGAGCACACATTTCAATATGGCACTGCAGGAGTGGGTTTCAACACAATCTTGAAATCGTCCAAGTTTGGGCTAACTTTGTGTTGACCTAGTTCCGTATGAAGGCGTGCGTACCCAAGCCTGATGTTTACAAGTCCATTCAGGCATGTCATCTTCTGCGACACCGAAACTGATGCCTTACGGCTGTTTCAGCTCTCTCCTCGACTCCGTCGTCTACCGTGTTGGATTGCTTGCAGCCTTGCGCTCAAGGAAATTGAATGGCCAGAGGATAGGTGTAATGATCACTGCGAGTCACAATCCTCCGGAAGACAATGGTGTGAAGTTGGTGGATCCAATGGTAGGCATTATGCGAGCTAGAGGAGTACACTGGCTGATACGAGCTATAGGGTGAGATGCTCGAGGTATAGCCACCATGGAAAAGGTTACGAAGCCATCAGCGGTTCTGACAAAGGCCTCAGGGGTCCTGGGAAACATATGCTACAACACTCGCAAATGCGCCCTCCGATCAGGCTCTCCTGGAAGCCTACGACAAGCTTACTAGCGATCTGAACATTAAAACGGACATCAAAGCACGGGTGGTGTATGCGCGAGACACTCGAGCTTCTGGACCTCGCCTCGTTTCTGCCCTTCTCGCTGCACTAGATGCGTCTGGTACGGAGTACACCGACTACAAGTTGCTTACTACACCACAACTCCATTATATCACTCGTTGTCTGAACACGAAAGGTACACCTTACGAGTACGGAGAACCAACGGAGCAAGGGTACTACCAGAAGATTGCTGCGGCTTTCAAGACTGCGACAGGGACTCGGAAGTTTAACGGGCCAGTCACTGTCGATTGTGCAAACGGAGTAGGTGGACCTAAGCTGCGGGAGCTTATCAAATATCTGCCTTCCGCCTCTGAAGGTGGCCTTGAAATCAAAGTCGTCAATGACAGTGTCGTCGAGCCAGAGCGTCTGAATCATCAGGTAGTTGACCCTCGTTTGTCATCGCACTAAGAGTACCTTTTGACGAATGACGATACAGTGCGGAGCAGACTTTGTCAAGACAAATCAGCGTCCGCCACCATCGTCCCACGCTGTCCCCTTGGCACGCTGCGCATCTCTTGATGGCGACGCAGATAGGCTGATGTACTATTTCACCGACTCAGACTCCAGCTTCCATCTATTAGACGGTGACCGCATCGCTACCCTCGCCGCCCTTTTCATCGGTGATCTCGCCCGCAATGCTGGCCTCGGCGAGAAGATCAAAGTCGGGGTCGTGCAAACTGCTTACGCCAACGGCGCGAGTACATCTTATATCACCCAAGATCTCAAGCTTCCAGTCGTATGTACACCAACGGGTGTGAAGCATCTCCACCATGCAGCGACTAGGTTCGATGTTGGTGTCTACTTCGAAGCCAACGGCCATGGTACCGTCGTGTTCTCGGATTTGGCCCTCAAACGCATTAGCAAATATGACCCTCAATCGCCGGCCCAAGCCTCCGCTCTGGACACGCTGCGCGCCCTGACAGCCCTGATCAATCAAACTGTTGGCGACGCCCTCAGCGATCTACTTCTCGTGGAAGTGATTCTCGCCCACAAAGCCTGGGGTCCCAAAGAGTGGCATCTGACGTACACTGATCTCCCCAACCGTCTCGGCCGGATCGAAGTTGCAGACCGCAACATTTTCAAGACAACCGACGCCGAACGGAAACTGGAGAGTCCGCCGGGTGTACAGGCACAAATAGATGCGTTGGTTGGGAAGTACAAGAATGGGAGGAGTTTTGCGAGGGCGAGTGGCACGGAGGATGCAGTGAGGGTCTATGCAGAGGCCGCTACAAAGGGAGAGGCGGATGACTTGGCAGCAAAGGTTGCGGATGTTGTTAAGAGGGCCCACGTCTGATTCGTCCGTGCTTCACCTCTGCATGGATTGATTGCATTCTGCATTCGACAGAAGCAAGGGAGGTTCAATGGAATTGGGCGGTAGGACTGTGACCTGACGTCTAAAAGTTTGCTTAGCCCCATACAATGAAGGATCACTCATGACGAATATTATGTTTGGTGGTACTATCTTTTCTGGACAGTCAGCCCTCCTCCCTGTCCATGTCATTCCTGGCTCTGTTCCCGCCCACAGGCTTTCTACCCCTTAGCGTTGCACCCCTCGTCCCCCTCTTCTCATGTAAATCTTTCATCTCTCTTATAGCCATCCTCTGCGCCTCCCCTACACGCTCGCCCAAAACCATCACCTCCTCTCTATCCGTCTCGTACTCTCCTAAGCAGAATCCAGAGTTAGCGTTGCTACTTCAACCTACAAACCCGGGTTAGGACACGAGCAAAAGATCGCTTTGCTCATCCAAAGTGTCCCGTGCCTCAGACTTCGCTTGTAACTCAAGAGAGAAATCACTTAGCAAGTACGAACCTAGCTTCTTCCCTAACGCTGCCTCAATCCGCTGCCATAATTCGACGTCGTACTGAGTTACCATACTGATCGCATGTCCGCTTTTGCCCGCTCGTGCCGTACGGCCAACTCTGTGTATGTAGGTTTCCGAGTTGTGGGGAAGGTCAAAGTTGAGAACCACATCGACCGAGGGTATATCCAGACCCCGAGCGGCAACGTCCGTAGCAACGAGTATGTCTCTGCTCCTCGCACGGAACTTGCCCAGTGCACCCAGTCTGGAAGACTGCGACAGCTGGCCATGGAGTGGAATGGCGCCGAAGCCAAGAGCCCGAAGCAGTATAGCTATTCTTTGAGTCTCGTTGACTGTCCGAGTGAAAATAATTACGGATTTTGAAGCAAATTCGTTTATAAGCCATGCCACGTACACGTCTTTGTCTTTGTGAGGTATGAAGCAGTAGCTTTGCAGTAGGGTGGAGACGGTTTGGTATTTGTTCGTACTGATAGAGACGCGAAGGGGGTTGGAAAGGGAAGCCCGCTGTAGACTCTCGACTTTTGAGGTCATCGTAGCCGAGAAGAGATAGGTGCGGCGCTCTCGTGGGAGGACTTTGAGAATCTTGGTTATGATGGCACCGAAGTCTGTTTGGGTTTTTGATGTCAGATTTTCTCTTCATCACGGTAGCTGCCAAGAGTAAGTAGCGCCTACCAAGGTCAAGAAGACGATCAGCCTCGTCCATTACTAAGTGCTTGATTGACCGTAAGGAGAAGCCTTTTGTGTTTTCGAGGTGGTCTGGCGGAAGTCAGTGTATGAAGATACTCATTGAACACGGCTTATCTACCGAGCAGTCGGCCAGGGGTGGCACTGAGAGATATTAGCTATACAGGTCTCGGCGGCGCAGCACAGATTAGCAGCCTTACACCACAATGTGAGGCTTCTTGCCCAGAGCAATGGATTGGGAAATCATGTCCATTCCTCCCACCACAACTGCGACTTTGACTGAGATGAGGGAACCTAGAGCTTCAAACGCCTGGGCAATTTGATAGGCGAGTTCGCGAGTAGGTGCAAGACAGAGACCATACAAGGAAGACTGTGGGCTCTCCATCAAAGCTGATCACTCTTTAGTATGAGACGAGTGGGAGGACAATGACGAGTAAGCTCACCCTGTAGGATTGGAAGTGCAAATGCAGCCGTTTTACCGCTACCTGTCTCTGCAAGCCCGATGAGGTCTCTTCCCTGCAGAGCTAAAGGTATTGCTTCGGTCTGTATCGGAGTCGGGGCCTGAAGGTTTCAGCGACAATGGAAACGAAGATCACAATGAGATGCAAACCTTGTATCCCAATGCTGTGCACGCATCACACAGCGACTGAATAATCCCAAGGTCCTGGAAAGTCTTTGGGGCATGACCATCTGCTTGGATCTCGACCTCGCTCGTAGAGCCTGCTGCTGGTGATGGCTCTGAAGGTGGTGGAGAAGGTTCTTTTGCAGCTTCTGGCGTTGTAGGCTTGATGTGCGTAGAGGTAGTTTGTTTCACTTTCTTCGATGGTACACTTTCATTGTTATTTGAATTGGTGTCTGCCTTCCTCTTCAAAATTGGAGACATGTTGGTCCTTTTCGATAGTGCTCGATCAGAAGTTGTGAACCGCAATTGGACCTTGGAGTCAGAAACATTTCTGCCGAGGTGCGCTAGCACTATCGATAAAGGGCCGCTAAGCGAGGCCCTAGAAAATGTTGGAAGCAAAAGCTCGTGCCCAGCTCAATTGTGAGTCCATCCCTCGAATTGCCATTCCTTTTAATATGGCACGACGACGCATAAAAAAGCGCACGCATGTGGGGCCTCGCAATGGACCCTCAAATGGAGTTAACGCCAACTCATCAGCTACCAGAGAGCCGAAAAGTATGGTCATAAGGATTGGAGCAGGAGAAGTGGGACCCAAAGTCAGCCAGCTAGTGAAAGATGTTCGTTCAATGATGGAACCAGGTACGGCTAGCCGTCTGAAAGAGAGGCGCTCAAACCGATTGCGCGACTATACTGCCATGGCTGGTCCATTGGGTGTATCTCATCTCCTACTCTTTTCCCGCTCTACAACCGGAAACACAAACCTCCGCCTTGCACTCACACCTCGAGGACCCACACTACATTTCCGGGTCGAGCAGTACGCGCTCTGTAAAGATGTGCAGAAGGCACAGAAACGTCCACAAGGTGGTGGTAAAGAATACCTTACGGCGCCTTTGCTAGTCATGAACAACTTCATCTCGCCTACAGCCGATGGTCCTCAGCCTACGGTACCAAAACACCTCGAGTCTCTAACAACCACAATCTTCCAGTCCCTATTCCCGCCTATATCACCCCAGTCAACTCCTCTATCCTCCATCCGCCGCGTCCTCTTGCTCAATCGTGAGATACCCAAAGCATCGCCTACTTCGAGCACCTCCAAATCCGATTCGAAAGAAGAGGGTGCTTATGTCCTCAATCTTCGGCACTATGCTATCACAACCCGCCGTACTGGTCTCTCACGGGGCATCAAGCGCTTGAACGCTGCAGAGAAAATGCTAAAACAAAATAGGAAGAGCAAGCGAGGGCTTCCCAATCTAGGCAAGCTAGAAGATGTTGCGGATTACCTGCTAGATCCCTCCGCTGCAGCTGGTGGATTCACATCTGGCAGCGACACCGAGGTGGAGACGGATGCTGAGGTTGAGGTATTAGAGACGAACACGAGAAAGGTGCTTAACAAGAAACAAATGGCGGCGTTGCGGAAAAGTAATGGCAATGGGAAGCAACATCCAGCGGCAACACCCAAAGTAGAAAAGCGAGCTGTAAAGCTTGTCGAGCTGGGTCCACGGATGAAATTACGCATGACGAAGGTCGAGGAAGGAGTTTGTGAAGGAAAAGTCATGTGGCATGAGTCCATCGAGAAGACCGCTGAAGAGGTTAAAGAGATGGAGAAGGTTTGGGATTCAAGGAGGAGAGAAAAAGCTGAGCGAAAAAGGATACAGAAGGAGAATGTTTTGAGGAAGAGAAACGAAAAGGGAGCGAGAAGCAAGAAGGCTGGTGGAGAAGACAAGGACACGAAAGATGGAGAAGAGGAAGATGAGGATGTGGGTATGGATATGTATGAGGATGAGTGGGATAGTGAAGGTTTAGAAGAGGACGGGGAACCGGAAGTCAACGAACAAGACGAGGATGCTGTTGCCATTGGTTGAGAGAAGCATGCATAGATACCCTTGTAAAAGGCGTTTGAGGTCTTCAATGGGTCGACTTATATTTGTCAATGCGAAGACGATGGACAGCTCTCAGGCTGCGGATCTAAGCTGATCAGTCGAAACCATCCAAGCAATCTTGACCCTCAAGCTGTTCTCGAATCCTGTCTTTTCCGATGCCTGTATCCGCTCATCATTCCTCTAAGACTGCAAGCTGCCGTGGCAGGCCTCGGAAATGCTGGTGCGGGACGCGACATTGAAGCCATTGCTCTGGTGATTTCCCCGAATTCTTAATGCAATCAAGGCACAGGCCCTCGAACTTCGTCGAGGCAACTTCTCTAATTTTGGCGACCTTAGCAGCCACATTCTCTGGACAGTGAGAGCATATCTTGAGCTTGGTGATACGGCTGGCCAACCCAAAGTCACATGCTTCCAGCTTCTTGCACAACATGGAGATGCTTAAGCGGTGTATCGCCGATGTTAAAGGCCATAGGCCCTGCCTGGAGAGGCCGTTAATAAGCGAGCTGATGGACATGCAATCGCAGTGGGAGAAGAGGACGTCATCTGAACCTGGGATAAAGTCGCCCGCCGTGCGTTTTTCTGCAACGGGGCCGATGATCTGCTCAATTTGGATTTGAATTTCCCTCTTGACATCTCGTTCCGCAAGGAATATGGTTTCTTTGACAGTATTAACCCAAGAGTGACTTTCAAAACTAAAGGTTTGTCTGAAGACTTACCTGTTATACCTTCCGGAAGATGACTCTCAATCTCATCTGGTATGCCGTATCTCTTTGATGCAGTCTGAGCTTTGCCGTCGTTGGGTAGGTTTAGCATCATGAATTTCGTAAGGCTGTTGAAGAATTGGGCTTCGTCAAAAGCGTAAGCTGGCCAGAGCAGGCGGCTGGGCTCCTTGGTGGATTTGGTGTTGTAAATCTCGCACCGGGCCCAGTAATACATGGCACGTACGCACTATGGGAATCCCACTATCAGCATATTCTTCCTCCTGACAATCACTTCCCCCCCTGCAGCGCAGTTTGGAAGGATCCATATGGGCTGTTTGATCGTACAACTGCCCAAATCTAGGACAAATGTTTCTCGGGACTAACATACATCGTATTTGTCAGTGACGACAGCAAGCCTTTCAAGTTTTTCCAGACCGATGTCGCTGGCAGAAGCACTCTTGTGATGGAGGACGGCAGACATAAAATGCATACTTTCTGCATCATCATCGTGGAGTTGGATACGACTGGCTTTACTTGGAGTAGGCTGTCCTTCCGCAAAATTCGGACTTAAAAGAGCCTTGAAAACCGGTGATGCCAGGCTCAGGACCTTGGATGAGACCTTGAATTCACTCTCGCCGCAGACGAGGATTACATCCCCGTCGGGATCGATGACACTGTTGTTGGCCATATCGTGGATCTCGACGGACAAAGAAACTTAAGGAAGATGATATGTTCTCCGATTTGCCCACTTTATCGAAAAATGAAATTCGAAAGTGAAGTGACTCACATACCCACCTCTCACCTTCTATCCATCCTGCCATCAGACTTCCAACAAGCTTTTAACGTCGGTTGCATTAGTGTAACGAAGGATCGAAGTACTCAGCTCTCTGGGCTATCTTAGTCCATTGGCTGTCGAGCGCCGTTGTACACAAACACTGTCTACTGCTATGGTACCCTGGCTCCTCCATGACGGAGACACGAAGCTCCATGGCAATTAGCCATGGTAATTCAACAATACGAACAAGACGACGCAGTGTACCTGCCAGTGTGCTCGCAGACTACTTTCAAACAGGAGAACTACCTTGAGAAATCTTTGAAAGATATGAGTTTGGCTAATTATACGTTCATGAGCAGCTAGATAATTGTCAATCGAAAGAAAAAACCACGCTGCTGAATCTTCGATTAGGTAAAGGATTGACAATACCGTGGGCGACCTTGAAGTGCGCCATTCGAAAGACTTGAACGACTGCTATCGTATCAAGCTTTGTCGTATGTATGGAGTCTTGGAGGATCACAGTCATCATCAAATGCAAGAAGTAGTATTGCCTAGCGAAATACCGTTGTTTGCCAGGAATCTCGCGTGGGCACCGCTTCATCTACAACTTGAAGACCGTCATTGTTCTTTGGGACGAAACTTTGCGCACAGAACAAGATGATCTACAGGAGCGCACATTGGCAAGTCCAATCTATCTATCAATCAGCAACTCGACTTGGTTTGATTGAACTCTGCCAGCGACATCCCAAAAAGCTGATGTATGGAAATTCGTCTACCGATAGATGGTTTTTCAGAAGTGGCTACGTTGGGCTTGTTCCGTTCAGTACGGTCATGGGACAGATTTTCTGCGCTGTCACGTGGAGCAACATCGTCTGTCCTCCACCCATGTCGCGCCAACACCAGAGATTACAGTAGCTAAAGTCTTAGCGTCCTATCATGGACGATGCATATGTTCACGGCTTGGTGTAAAGGGAAGCTAAGGATTTTATCAAAACTAGGCTAGCCGATACGCATACTCGACACTCACAATTGCCTCAACTTGCACCTTCCCCACGTCATAGATTCCAGTTTCTGCCCATTCATATCGACGGTGGCATACATTTCGATGGCTTGCAGTGGCAGATTCCTGTGGTATGGTGTCCCAATTTCGCCTTATATTACGGCTTGACCACTTTCATTCAGTTCACAAAGTGATGCAAAGCTTGTTTGGCACCTCGGAAGCCTTTGTCCGACGCTCTACGTCTTTACTGTTAGCCCATGAAAGGTAGCGTCTGGAGCTATGAGCTCCTTCCTCGCAGTCTTGTTCGTTTGCCTGGTGGTCAAGCATGTTCTTTAATAGGCAGGTGGCACTCTCAGTCCACTCTTCTCCCCGTGTTTGTCTCTCCATCGAACTTTGTCACGGCATCCTTTTTGGCTACATCAACTCATTCAGCATTCATCACTCAATTTTCTGGCTACAGTCCACCCCCTGCGGTCTACTACGCAATCTGACCCAGTATGCTTTCACGCGGTACGAGCAGCGCTCCGCAACGCCCACGAAGAGCCAAATCGACTCCATCGGTCAGGCCTCGAGCAATCATTCACATGACGCCCAGCGCAAACGATGCTGAGACTATCCATCAACAAGCTCTTACTGCCGCCAACCTTGCCTTCGAACGCGCCCATGAGCGCGAGATGGCCCGAAAAACGCCAAACGGACAAGATACCTTATCCAAGACGAACGATAATGGGCCAAGGCTTGGAAGGAGACAGAGTATCCGCTTCACAGGCCCAACAGCTGTACCATCCCGGAATCGCTCTATCACTCGGAGAGAGGCCCCTGGCTACGGGACGAGCTACCGTCCTTCCGAAAACCAATTGCAGTCTCAGCCTCAGAAAGTCGAGTCCTCCATTCTCTCTAATAAAAACACATCGACCGCTTTAACTCAACCAATTGGAGAATTTGGCGAATGTGATAACGCCTCCGTCCCTTCATCGTACCGCAGGCTCCGAAAAGCAAAGTCCATGTTCAGCCCCGCTAAGGCTCCGTCTGCGGTTTTCAGTGATGGTCTATCTTATAGGCGTCATTTTCACCGTCAATCACTTCAGTCTTCCAACGATTACCACGAGCCGCTTCGAGTGCCTGATCCTCGCTTAAGAAAATCGTATTCCTTTTTGCGTGGTGTCACAGATCGCATATCGACCAGTAGCGGACAGTATGTCGCCAATGATGCCGCTATCCAGCTTGCCCGAGATCAGTATCTCCGTCAACTCGAGCAACAGAGGTTGAAAGAGCAGCCTTCGTTCCTTGGCTTAGGCAATCATCGCAAATCCCAAAAAGCTTTCCGTAGGACTGTTCGTACCGGTAGCACCAACAGCTACGGTAGTGCAATAGCGTCTCCATTGGCATCTGTGGAAACGCCGAAGATCAAAGATCTTGGCCATAAAGCTAAGAACCTGTCACAGACGATCAAAAAGAAGTTCAAGCGAGTGTTCAAGCGATCCCCAGACACGGAAGATACCTTTCCCGTGCAGCAGATCAGGGCTACTCACCCTCACTATGGAGATTACATCTCGACATCAGATGGCAAAGAGCAGCGTTATCCGCCCGTGCCTGAACCTGATGCTGAACTCCTCCTTCGTGTGGGCTCCCGAGAATCAGTAAATTACACGGCGCCAACTTTCATCGACAAAAGCGGTCGCCCAGGTAGCATCCGTAGCGGCCATAGCGATGACAACGAAACCAACGGCAAATCAAGGGTCACTAGTTGGACGGATTCGACGGCTGCAAACACAATCAATATGGCGCAAACTTTAGAAAGAAAACGCCTTT
This sequence comes from Evernia prunastri, assembly GCA_003184365.1. NCBI lineage: Eukaryota > Fungi > Ascomycota > Lecanoromycetes > Lecanorales > Parmeliaceae > Evernia > Evernia prunastri. The sequence goes on along the minus strand of NKYR01000018.1, from coordinate 49,861 downwards.
CGATCATTAAAGAAGATGGAGGCCCACATGAGCCGTCTTCTTCAGCACGCCAATATGAGAGAAAGGGTGATGGGTATTCAAGCTTCCGCCAACCAGTGAGGCAAAGCAGCGCAGGCCGTGTTAGTGGTCCACTGGATACGCAGAGGATCTTCTCTGCGCTACAGAAGAGACTCAACGAAACCAACCGAGAGGCCGCTCCGGATGACAGCGAGTCGGGCACCGATAGCAGTTCTGGCCATCGAAAGGTTCGACCATCTACGCGTACTCCCAGAAGGACATCAAGCATCCGCAGGGGCGCTAGAGATAATTCCAACGTCTTTTCTCGCTCTCGTGGAGCAAACCTATCAAGCTCCCTGGTCTTCGGTTCCTCGGCAATGGAATCTTTCAACGATGAATTCCACCAACAGGAGAGTCAGAGTACTGACCGAGAATGCCATCAGCAAGACCACTCGGTCTTACGGAAAGGTCTGACACCGCAACAAATTGCGGAGATAAATGAGCATGGGATTCCGCGACGAAAACGCCCCCTCCGCGATGTGAAATCGGCGTTTTTCCCTCCATTCATGCGTGTCGAAAGAAGTAATCCAAGTCCATACAGACGTGCAATGCATGCAAGCAATGAGACCGAAGCTGATTTTGAAGGCTGCGAGGATCGTCCGCGATCGGAGGGCCCTTCGAGTGCTGTTACCGGTCGGCTTCGCAAGGCCAGCGTCACTGGATCAGATAGTATCTATTCTAGGTCTTCAGATGGCGAGACTCCGAAAGCAACCAGAAGCTCGATGTCGCTTGTCTCATCCGAAGGTAGCGCTGAAGCAGGGACTGCTATCATTATGACGGGTCAGTCTGCGAAGAACGAGCAGTCATCCCATCCTGTCGTTGCCCAGCATGGGTGTTCATCTGTAGCATCAAGTGGAAATTGGAGAGACTTCATGGCTACACAGGTGGCTTCCCTAGAAAACCATGGGGCGCGGCAAGAACAAATATTTGACGCGCATCCAGTCAAAGACAGCGGCCACAGAAGGGAGAGCGCACAGGTTGATAGCGAGGACGTCAGTATTGGTAGATCTCAGTCGCCAAGCGGAATTCTCAACCAACCCCTCGCCATCATCCAAGGCAATGCCAAGCCCTGGAAAGTGTCGAAGCATAAGGTTGCCCATTTAATGAGCGAAAGGTCACCACTTATGAGTATTGGCCCTTCAAATAATACAGCTAACGTCAAAGCAAACGATCACGTTCCAGTGAGTAGGCCCTTAGAGCACTTGCCTAAAGTCTCAAGTATGGAGAATGAGAGGCCCTCTCTCGGTCGTGTCCACGAGTCACACGGCGGCCTACGGCAGACGACCTCACACTCGTCTCTCAAGATACAGACGGAACAAAGGTACTCGCCTACCACAACCAATGTCCGGTATAGCCCAGAGAGGGCAGAGCGCCTTCGCCGGTTGAAAAGCAGTAGCGGCACGTCTCTGGGAAAATCGTTATCTCAGAATGAAAATCAAGTATCTCGTCGCACACCATCCGGCCAAGAGAACTACGGTTTGGACACAACTGAAACAAGTCCAAATATTCCGCAAAGCCAAGCGGGAAATAACCACAAGTTGGTCGACAGCTTCTTGAAAGGCCGTAGGAGCGTGATGAGAATCAGTGAAGAGAGCGGTACTGATGCGGCTTTTTTATAGATGCGATTGTCTTGGATATGATGTTCTATTCGCAAGTATAAGTTATCTCGTCGCGATTGAGCGTCCCTAGACATACTCATCGCTTAGCGCTTTATCTGTCCACTCTCGAAGTTCACATAGACATGGGATCCTATTGAGCGTATTCTTAAAGATTCGTGGGTCTGTTGGGATGAAGGATTGGAAGGGTCGAAGCTGTCAGGATAGGCGTTACAAAGTATAGCACTGATTGATGAACAGCTAATATATTACTGCTCAGACACTCGATCATTGCACTGTGACCTAAGGAGATGTAATGTAGATATTTGCGTCGGATTCTCTCAAGACGGTCAAGAGGGCAGATGTCTGCCCTAGTCCAAACAGGTTTCCCGTGGCTGCATAGCAAGCAGTGCGTGGCGCCATCATATTCCACTGGAATCGAAGATATTCTACAGGATATGGTGTGGGAGCCTCAAGTATCTCTCCAATCCACCTCCGCAAAACGCCCAGCAATGCCAATCATGTAGTCCACCCCCAGTTTCATGCTCTAGACCAACTAGGATGAGAACCCTGGGGCTTTACTAGACAAGAGTAAGCCGACGATAAGCCCAAATAATCCCAAGACAGAGCTAAAGATCTCTATAACAAGCACTTTGACGAATCTAGATAATCAAAGGTTAGGACGGTACTCTTGGTAGCCAGGAGAGAAAGTTTGCCGCTTACAAGCTTGGATCTGCAGCATCGGCCAGTGCTGCGCTGCTCCCATTGATTCCCACCGAGACACCACATATCAAGTTGCACATGCCCACCGTGAGGCCCGACCAAAAAAGAGAGTACCCCGTGTACTGATTAGCGGCGGAGTCGGCAGCCTCTCCTCCGACCAATTGTAGTTTTGCGGAGAAGACAATGGCCATGATGACCCCGTAAATCGCCACCACTTCGCAAAAGATAATCGATATCAAATTCTTGGTTCTTATCCGAGGTGCCTTGACGCCGCCACCGAGGATCGAAGAGCCGGTGATGAATATTCCCCTGCATGAAGTACTTTAGCATCCGCTATCGCAAGACACGTATTTCTGGGCGTACCATGCCGCCCCGACGACTGACAGCCCAATGCAGAGAGCGATGCCTAGATCTGCCCATGCGTATGGCGATACGCTCTCTATAAATTGCCCAACCTAACAGCAGTCACCACCATTAGATATGGCTCTTGCGCACGGTTGGACGGGTTACCAACATTGAACGCTTCCCCATCTCCAGTGAATAGTAGATCTGCCGCCTATCAGCGCTGAGTACGAGGAAGCGGACTGGACTTCTGTACAAAGCCCCACGACTCCTAGAGCTGTAGTGCTTCCATATGCACCGTACACGAGACTCATGATTGGTTCCAGAGACTGATGAAAAGCAAGGTATGAGAATAAGGAAATGGTGACGGGTGGAGATCGGTATTGCTTCTATTTGACAAGACGGAGGCCAGGTTATTCCGCCCGATCGGAGGTTTAAATGGCGAGGTCGGCTAAATTGTCATGTACTTGGGACAGCTCTCATCACCATCCGTACAATGTTTCATACAATGTGATAGACGCAGCTTGGAGCTTCTGCACCGTCCTCGCTGATCATGCGCCTCTGTGCGCTAAATCTACTGCCAATTGCCGCCTTTTTCTTTGCGTCGTGCCACGCGATCTTTGCGGATGAAGCTTACCAAACCGACTCTCACCACGCCCTGTTAGGTTTACCACAAGCTCACACTACTTTTTTCCACCGTCCTTCGGCTGCATCGAAGGCCTCACTTCTCTACACGCTTTCGGAGAGACTGGTGCTCGGCGCGATCAATCCTAAAGATGGCGCGGTGATATGGAGACAGCGACTGGCCGATTCGGCCCAGAACAATCATACTATTTCTGGTCTCTTAAAGGCGGGGGAAGGAAGTGATACTCTTATAAGTGCGGTGAACGGGAAGGTCCAGGCATGGGATGCCTTAGATGGTAGACTGGTCTGGGAATGGGACGGTGGTGATGAGACAAAAGTGGTAGATGTAACACCCTTTGCCGAAGGCGGAAAATACGTCTTGGTCCTCAGTGCTGGGCAGGGCTCAGGCTATGTTGCCAGAAGTTTGGCAGCTGATACTGGCGACGTTTCGTGGGAGTCCGGCGACTCAAGGTACGCGAGATAGCGATGGATACTTTTTGACTAGGAGCGAGACTAACCAGCCATAGTGGAGATGCGCCCTACGCTGTCGTATCGTCACAAGATCGCATGTTCACCATTTCGTTGCATTCGGCACTGCTCAAGGGCCTCAAAATCAGAGTGGCAGAGCTGGCCCCTTCAGATGGGAAGTTGATCGGTCAGTCAATATTGTTGAATTCCGACAGCGACATTATATCAGAGGCTTCAATCTTGCATATTGGCGCAAATTCGGGTCAGCCTTTTCTGGTATGGACCGACAAAGCTCTCAAGACATTGAAGGTCAATAAGATTGGCACGAAGCAAATCACAACTCTCAATGTCCCTTCCAGCAACGGCGAGTCAGCCGAGGAGATAATTGTCCACGCCCCCCGATCTCCTACAGCTCACCCGCACTTCCTCGTACATTATCAAGGTGCAGACTCGCACTGGGCGGAGATGTTTCATGTCGGTGGTGACACGAAGAAAGTATATGATTTGCCGCGCCTTGGTGGAAAAGGTGCCTTTTCAACCAGCTCGCAAGGTTCTGATGTCTACTTTACTAGGCACACTGCTTTCGAGAACATCTTGGTATCGTCAATCGGGCCATCTATACTCAGTCATTGGGATGTTCGTCCCAAAAGCCATGGTGGAATGGTAGATCCGCAAGATATCTCCCACGCCGTCTCTGAAGTGATATCCAGGGGTGGATCGACTTACGCCGTAAGATCTGCTTTGACATTACCCTCAGGCGACTGGGAACTCATACGCAACGGCGACCCTTATTGGGTTAGGCACGAAGGACTTACCGGCGCAATCGCTGCCGCTTTTGTCGAGATACCCCAAGAAGAGAACATGGCCAAAGTGCTCGCAGCAGAGAGTCACCGTGGTGTCATCGCGGCATATGTACATCGAGTCAAACGACACGCGAGAGATCTACAACATTTTCCATCATGGGCACAAGCTCTTCCTGCCCGTGTGCTAGGGAGCTTCCTTGGGGAGAAGCCAGCCTCTCAGGATCAGAGTCTACGACGGGATGGTTTTGGCTTTCACAAGATTGTCATCGTTGCTACCGAGCATGGCCGGCTTGCCGCACTCGATGCAGGTACACAGGGAAGAGTCATCTGGAACATTCAGGCTTTCAATCTAAAGGCAGGTGAAAAGTGGCATGTCCTCAGCATAGAAGCCGAACAGAATACTGCGCTGGTACGAGGCAAAGAGGGAGAGTTCTTGCGTATTCAATCCGACACGGGTACAATTGTGCAGTATCAGCCTGGGGGTCTAATCAAGTCTCTGAAGACGTCTGTTCCCATACTGGATGCGTCCGGAGAGAAGTTACTCATACCGGTCAACGACGATGGATCTATTGGGGACATTCCCAATGCAGACTACGAAGAAGGGACGATCATCGTGACCGATGCCGAGGACAACGTTGTTAGAGGCTGGGCCCTGTGGAAAGGTCCAAAGCCGATATTGGCATGGCAGTTCACGCCGGCTTCGGGTGAGACGGTCATGACTGTCACTGCTCGACCTTCTCATGACCCTGTGGCATCGATTGGCAAGGCCCTCGGAGACCGCAATGTTTTGTATAAATATCTGAACCCCAATGCCATACTAATCACAGCCCTTGGGACGGAAGCTTCAACAGCGACGTTCTATGTCCTGGATTCAGCTTCTGGTGCCGTTATTCATTCGGTCACTCACTCTGGGGTTGACAGGAATATTCCAATCGCATCCACTATATCGGAGAATTGGTTCGCTTATTCGCTCTTCTCGGAGACTAGCTCTCTTTCGCAAGACGCGTCGGAAGTTGATCAGCAGAAAGTGAAGGGCTACCAATTGGTGGTGTCGGAGCTCTACGAATCCCCTTACCCCAATGATCGGGGCTCACTTGAGACATCTTCCAACTACTCGTCCTTCATTTCTACTTTGGCGGACGGCGATACGACATATGACACTCCGCACGTTGTGTCCCAAGCCTTTCTGATCCCTGGCCCGATTTCCTCAATCTCCGTTACCTCCACACTTCAGGGGATCACTACTCGCTCCCTTCTCTGCGCACTTTACGATACCAACGCAATAGTATCCATCTCACGTGCATTTCTAGATCCGAGGAGGCCGATTGGTCGCGATGCTACAGCAGCTGAAGCCGAAGAGGGACTGTTCAAGTATAGTCCAATCTTGGACTTTGAGCCCAAATGGATCCTCAATCACAAGAGGGAGCTTGGAAAGATTTCTGGAATTGTTACGAGTCCGTCGCTCTTGGAAAGCACGAGCTTAGTATTCGCTTTTGGGGATGTCGATCTCTTTCTCACGAGAGTTTCTCCCATAGGTGCTTTTGACCTGCTGGGGAAGGGATTTAGTAAGCTACAGCTCGTGTTGACGGTCGTGGCTTTGGCGGTGGGGACGACGGTTGTGGCTCCTTTTGTAAGATTGACACAGCCATGCCGGCTGTCATCTCCTGCTTGATGCTGAGGCTGACAATTGTACTAGGTACGGAGAAAGCAAATCGACGGAACATGGAAGGCTTAAACTAGGATATCAGTCTATGTATCAAATCTAGCGTCTGCTGAAATTTATCAGCTGTTAATATTTCAAACCGCTATACTTTTTGTGGGACAAGCTTTGATCTTGTTCCATTGCTTCCTGCCGTACCATATATGTGTTTGAGTGAGGAGGCACTACCACTTCTAGTCCTTCATACCGCTTGTCTGGCCATCTGGTCCTCGTCCTCGGAGTTACCCTTTCCCCTTTCTTTTAAGTACGCTTTTTTACTTTGGTCACCTTCTATTAAGGTACACTAAGGTATTAATCCGTCCCTCTAACATGGTGTACCTTAGGCTAAAATGTTACTGTGCACGACTGTGATCTGCCGGACGACTTATCCAGCGAATACGTCACCAAAGAAAGGATTTACTTCTGCTTAATGCCGATAATTCCGTCCTCTTTTTCTCAATTGCATTTTCTCCTCCTCTTTCTTGACATACTCTTTTCTCTTCTCGTATACATCATAAGCCCACAGCTGTCCTTCTTCTTCTATAGCTTCACCAAACACAATTGATTCTACAGCCAAGCCACCGTCCATCATCATCCGACCCCCCCATCATGACCGACAGCAAAAAATACAGCCACAAGCTCGCCGGTGCCCGCGTTCTTGTCATCGGTGGCAGCTCTGGCATAGGCTACTGCGTGGCCGAAGCTTCCCTCGAATTCGGCGCCTCCGTCATCATCTCGTCCTCTCAACAAGCCCGCATTGACTCCAGTATCGACCAGCTCCTCAAGACCTATCCCAGCGCCAAAGGCCGCATTGCGGGCTACACTTGCGACCTGTCTTCTTCCTCCGTCGAAGCCAACATAGAGAGACTTTTTGAGCAATGCGGCGGGCCGAAGTTCGATCACATCGTCCACACGGCCGGCGACCATCTCGCCACGCTCAAGCTGGAAGATGCGACCCTAGACTCCATACAGAAGGCGGCCATGGTACGCTTCAACTCCCCGCTCCTGCTCGCCAAGCACGCGCCTGGGTTCCTCAACTCCGGCCCCGCGTCGTCCATCACCCTGACGACCGGCAGCGTGAGCCGGAAGCCCAACAAGGACTGGTCGATCGTGGCCGGCTACGCGGCGGGCCTGCACGGCATGATGCGGAACCTGGCGCTCGATCTGGCGCCCGTCAGGGTGAACCTGATCAGCCCCGGGGCGGTGGTGACGCCGCTGTGGGACGGCATGCCGAGGGAGAAGATGGAGAGCTTCATGGAACATATCAAGGGGAAGTGTACGACGGGGGAGATTGGTAGGCCTGAGGATGTGGCGGAGAGTTATCTCTACGTCATGAGGGACTGGAACGTGTCGGGGTCGGTGATCGACACGAATGGAGGGTTCTTATTGACTTCTTAAGGGAGGTAGGGGGGGTTGGTGTGGTGCTGGGGCCGAATGGCAGTGGCTGGAAACGCTTGCGGGCTTGGGATATGGGCTTAATGAGCTTAGATGATGGATCTCGTGGGATCGATTGGCGGGGAGGAGAAGCAAGGGAGAAGGCCGGAAGCGGGCGCGAATCAGCAGAGCAAGGATTTCGATTCGAAGGGGTATACGGTAGAGTATTTATTGTTTCACAAGCAACGCTTCTTTATGTACAGCTCCTGATATATATTCCCTGGGAACACAGGCAATGACCGATTGGGTTCATGGTGCGTTATATTATATCAGTGTTTGCTATAGACCTCATCGTTTCCCAGTCTTTTTCTTGGCAATTGACTTAGGACGGCGTTCGTTGGCCTGTGGTTTTCAGGTTCAGAAGCATAAATAACGTGATGTCTTGCTGAAACAGTAGATAATGTTCCGGATAACGGAAAATCTGTATGTGCTTCTTCTTTCAACTGTGGCAGGGTACGTCGAGCGTGATGTTAATCCTCAGATTGGGTTGGCTCTTGGATAACTTCATCAGTAATTTTGCCCCCGCACATGGAACATTGTAAGACTCACTGTATCCCACTCCACACCCCCATCCACGCCCCCGGTAAGGTTTTTGTAAGCGCCGACATCCATGTCCAAGCTATTGGTCTGGTTACTCCCACACCGTTCGTCGGCCGGCACGTCCGTCTTGCAGTAATTCTGCGCATTGCCGGCCGGACACGCGTCCACGATCTCGACGATGACGCTTCCGTAGATTTGGTCGTTGGAAGAGGAGCCGTAGGAGCCGATGTTGTCGACGCGGTGGCAGGTGCCGCACCGTACTGCTGCCGGGGGGCAGGAAGGCGGCACGTAGTTGGGGGACGGATATTGGCCACCGTTGGCTGTGCTGGAAGAGGATTTCGGGTCAGATGAGGCATCGTGAGGGAGGGTTTATCTTGGGTGTAGCGAGAAGAATGATGATGCTGGCAATGAGAGGGGATGGCAGACCAAACGCTAGTGTTGTATTGAAAGTCCATGTTCGGCTGGCTACCGGTGCATAAGCCTGTAGAGATGTCCTTGCTTATGTCACCGGCCCCGGCGGCGAACATGTTGGTATTGTCTGTGTGAACGTGATCAGTGACTGCTCCTCCATGATATCAGGATGCTAGGGCTAATGGGAGATGGAGGAATAGCTCACCTGCAGAGGTAGATCTGTTCGAGTTTGAGCATACTGTACCTCCTTGAGCGGCGTAGTCGTTGAACGTTGCGATTCCTTGCACTCGTACAGGCGCCGGCTCTGGCTCCTTCGGTGGCCGTTTTGCTGGTAGATAAGCAGGGATAGCCGCTAGAACGTATATACTTGAAGGAAAGTAAATATGCTAGATCATGAAAGTCCATCATCGCAGGGTGGAAGGTATCGAACCTGCATATGGCTGCGATCACAGCCAACACTTTCCAACGTCTCTGCTGTACGCTTGTCCATATCTGCGTCAAGGCGTGTTTTGATGAAGAGGCTGGGGGGGCTCCATGACTTGATACCCGTAGGTGCTCAGCTCGGGTGTCTTCGGTGAGCCATGGAGACAGATCCTTGGTCTGATGGTGCAATGCCTTCCATTGTGTCCACGCCGCGTCGTTCATGGGCTCGACAGCGTCCAGCATCCCACAACAGAGGAAATCAGTGATTCGAGGGCAATGAGCTTAGGGTTCCTTGCAGGGCGATGCCATGCCATCTTTAGTACGAAGAGCAAATATAGGGAAAGCAATGGGCAAACAGAAACGATAATTCAATCAGAGCCCGCAATTGAAAACTGACGACCGAAAGAGACTAAGAATAGATAGACACTTGGAAGTCGATGGGGAATTGGGGATATCTGGTAGCGCTAATGATTGCGGCTGCAAGATGACAGGCGCGCAAGAGCACACGGTTGAAACATGAGATATCTCGGGAATATATCCGGTGGATTGAAACACTTTTGCCGTCGTTTTTTCTTTTTAATACTCCCGGTAGGTAAGTAACTTCTACCCACTACTCACGTTCAGTGGAAGAGAAGGGGCAGACAAGCAAGATGCGCAGAATCTAAAAAGCAAATTCTTGTTGCCCTTCGACTCGGACAGCAGGTGCCGTTTAGAAGATCATTGTCACCTATCGTGAACAAGCGATGCTTAGAAATACTAGATGGCGGACAGCGGAGACGAGGGTCAATGTCAACAAATTGGAGACGGGTTGCGAAGCACGTCTCAGGTCCTCCATGCCTTGTCGACGCAGAATGTTCAAGGTTACTCGTAAAGGCGGAAAGTCTCGTGAATTGGAGTTCCGTGTGCGGCTCGGAAATCGGGGTTATCATGTCTAGAGACTGATCTTAGGACCTCGTCTCGCGCCTGCTGCACCAAGAGCGGACATTTCCTCCACATATGGTCATGGCCAAAATTTGATCGGCTCATCAAAGGCCTACGAGTACTGTCAGAGTTGAGAAGCGATCTCGATTTCAACTATACATACATATCGAGTTCAGCTATCGGCAGCAGACTAGCTGTTGCCGGCTTGGCTGGTTGCGCAAACAGCTGCTTTTACGGAGGTCTAATGAGAATAAAAATAGAGTACTCCGTACTCTCGTACTTACTTTAGGTACTTTCAAAAAGATGATGGTCTTGGCATAGAATAGGTAGGGACAGGTAATACGCCTTCGTGCTGCATTATTCGGGCCGCATTTTGATTCTCTCACTGCAATCTCATTTGTATAAAAAGAAGATGATGATAATCTCATCTTGTCTCTTCTCTACAAGTCTAGTTACCTTGTTTTTTTTTTGAAGGCTTGAGACCGAAAATAATTACTTAGAGTGCTTCGGATTGGAGTATTAGTTGCTCTACTGTACAGCCTCATACTGACTCATTTTCAGAAATACCCGGTTGAGTCACAAGCAACACACCAAAGAAACCACTCATCTGAATGCAAGAACAAAATCGCACCTCTCCATGCTTTCGCTTCTGAGCTTTCGTTCCTGCCAACGTTCTTACCATTGAATCTGCATTTAATCATTTTGGCTCAAACATCTACTCTTTAATATACACCACCGTCTTCTTAGGTACTTGTTCAACCCAATGTCTTCGAAACTCCCAATCCCAATACATCTTGATGGCACTACTCTCGAAGGGGGAGGGCAGTTACTACGTTTGGCGCTCTCGCTCTCTTCACTGACGCAAATACCAATTCATGTCACTGACATTAGAGGTAAACGGCCAGGGAAGGTTTCGGGCCTGAAACCTTCCCATCTTGCCGGACTGAAATGGCTAGCTAGCGCCACCGCCGCGACGACTGAAGGCATGGAGGTGAAAAGTAGGCAATTGGTTTTTAGACCCTCCAGAACTGGAGCGGGGGCTAGCATCAATAGGGGTCACGTTGAGCAAAGCGCAACAAAGAAAAACGAGGAGGAAGGCATGTGGGAAGACATCTTTGACAGTGGTAAATTGGTCCGACGCCAGTCTCACATCCCAATGTCATCGCCCGGATCCATTCTCTTAGTTTTGCAAGCAATACTCCCATGTCTCCTGTTGTCCAACTGCTCCAGTATGGAAGGTCAGAAGACAGCCATACCGCTTCGTGTCACCATCGAAGGCGGCACGAACGTAAGCAATTCTTCATCTATCGAATACATCTCCCAGGTTCTCCTACCGATGCTTTCTCAAAAATTGAACGTCCCTCCGATCACAACAATGCTACACAAAAGAGGCTGGAGCACCGGAAGAACCGAGGTTGGCAGTGTGACGTTTGATATCGAGCCCTTGCCTCCCGCAATTATACTCTCCACATTCTCTTTCCAGGATAGAGGCGAGTTAGCCAAAGTCCACGTCTCAGTTCTTGCACCAGAAGCTGCAGCCAGGAAAATCGTCAGAGACACAGTGATTGCACAGTTGCTTGCGTACGACCCTGAAATTGAAATACTGTTTCCTGTAGACGAGAATTCTGGGAGTGAGAAGCGTCTGTATCTTCTCCTTGTTGCGGAAACTTCGCATGGTTACAGACTTGGACGCGATTGGTTGTTCGACGAGAAGATGCGAGGCTTAGGCACGAAGCAAGCGTGCGAGAAGTTAGTGTCAAAGGTCATGAAAGACCTTAAGAGGGAAATGAAGCATGGCGGATGTGTAGACGAGTATATGCAGGATCAGTTAGTGGTATTCCAGGCTCTCGCTACGGGGAAATCAGAAGTCGATTGTGGAATTGACAGGGAAGCAACCTTGCATACGAAAACCGCCAGGTGGGTTACTGAGCAGGTGGTAGGTACGGGCTTCGATGAGCTGGGGAGGTGTCAAGGATTGGGATATGCTGTGGGAGAGGACTTCCAAAAGAGAAATGGCATGCCACTACAGGCATGAAGGATTTGAGCGTATGATTTTGCGTCTTGACGTTGCGTTACCGCTACCTCCAATTGTCTGACTTGGACTTTCACTCATTTCATCGTGAGACGAGCTATATAAAGCTTCGTCTACGGTTCTTTCAATCCAAATTTGGCGGGCAGGATTCTGTCTGTCATTAAGGTCGGCTCCATCGATACGCTCATTATTGCGTGAACAAGGAAGCTTTCGCCTTAAGACAGGACCTTATGAAAAGGCCACCATATCCACTAGAGGGACACTATCTCCGATGGTGACAGAGAGGCTGCCATCGCTACCTAAAAATGGATCAGCCTTAACGCTTGTTATGACGATGAGCTATGTGGTAGCTCTCACCAAGATGGTCCATGACTCCCACCAAGCCTCGTCTGACACAGATCGCATCAATGGCCGCGGCCGCAATATATAACGTATACCACGTCGCTGAAATGGGCTGGATGGTGTCTACCGTGATAATGCATCGTCTAGACGCTATATGCATTGATACTGTTAACAAAGTCCTCAACGGCTATGAATGAAAGCTCCTTACGTTCAGAGAAAGACTGTGGAAGCTCTACCTCCAGTTTCTCAATCCCCTTGCCGCGCGGGCCGAAGAGTTGTTTATTATAGCTTCCACACTTCCAAGTCAGCATTCACCCCTTCTTTCGCCAAAAAGAATCGTTGCTCAAGCAGCACATTTTTCATGTCATATCCACATTATGACAAGGAAATAGCCAGTTCGGAATCACACATACGACGCAGGCATCCTATCCAGTACCGAGCGACAGGATCCCGAGGGTGGTCCGGTTCCCCCACATTGGACGTTTGAAGGGTTATACAGGACGATTCGTATGGCGAGTCCTCCGTTTTCGCCTGCGAGGGCAAGGCAGAGTCAGCTGTACCCGTAATAAAGCTGTTGGTGTCTCCAAACACGAAGCCCGATTCTGTTCTATCGAATCTCTCAACCGTCTTTCTTACCTATATTTACCGCAACGCCGCCTTGTTGCATATAGCCCTTTACACACTGGTCAAGAACACCTGCCGCAGCTTGAGAGAGCTCGTCGGCCGTCGCTGTGTCAGAGACCACACCCTTTTTATTTGTGATGTCAACCGCGCATAGACCGTCATCTGGCCTACGATCTCAGCAAAAGTGCGCAGGAGCATGCGCAGAATCGATTGCAGAGCACTGATTGTGGTCATACTGACGGCTAAGAACCCGAAACGGAAGAGGAACATCAAAATTTCCCTCTACCCGCTGTCCAAAGGTTCGACGGGTAGAGGACGTGGGCAGTAGCTCCCAGGCCTCTTGGCAACTGGCAATGTTCAGACCCGAGCCGTAAGCCGATGTGCATTGGATCATCCGTGCTTCAAGATTAACAGTAGTCAAGTTAAGCATGTTCTCCGTTGTTGTTAGAGATCTGCTGTTCTTAATCGGCATAGCAGGAGCGTACGGGGCTGGCCAGGAAAGATCCGACGACGAGGTTTTTTTAATAATTGGGGCGTCGCTCTTAGAGACGGACGGGCCCAGCGAGTTTTTGTCGTTAATACCTTGTTCGGGGGCTGGCGCCACATCGGATGAAGCTATACGGATGAGAAGTATGGATAGGCTGTAGAGGACTAGCCACCGAGCCATCGAGTTATCGAAAGGACGGCGCTCGTGTCCAAAGAACAAGGAGTGGGGGGTGAATTTCCTTCTTATAGCAAGAGACATCATCGAGGCTGGCGCCGAGGAATATGTTATCAGTCCGGGGGCCAATATATTTCACCACGCGCTTGAGCGATTTCCTCAAGCGCCATGATTGCATTGCATGGCAAATCCAACGAGGAGCTAAAGAAGGAACAGTGAAGCGCTCAAGACACAGCCAAAAACAACGTATCCGACGCACGGCCAGTCAAACTAAGAATTGGTCATACTTTGTAGTTGATATCTGGATGGACTCGGACTGTAGAACGTTGGAAGGGCAGAGTGTATGATGGTTAGGCTGTCCAATGGTTCATCGTCCTTACACATACAGTCAGCCACTGGACGAGATTCCCCGGAAGCACATTTTACCTGAACGACCATACCCACAGCCTTTTAAAGTAGACCCGACCAGACAACGGAAAGGGAGAGTATGTAGCCCATTGCAACCCGTAGCCCCAACAACCGCAACCACCAAGCACCGCCAACCACTCCGCAGCACAATCTCCCCCTCCCCTAGCCCTCCCTCTTCCTCAACGCCCCATCCGCCCCCTCCACCAGATCCACCTCCGCCTTCCCCACGCCCCCGATCCCCTCCTCCCCCACCGCCCTCGCCCCGCCGTAGAGCTGCCCGCCCTTCTCGCCCTCGAGCTCCTTGCTCACGGCCACGGGTTGGTTGCCCCGGAAGCGCTTCCGCATGTCGATCATGCCCCGCTTGCACTCGCCGTAGCCCTTCTTCAGCTGCCGGCAGCGCGTCGGGAGGCCGTCGACCAAGGGGGGGCGCAGGCAGTCGGCGGGCGTGTTGCGCGAGATCAGGACGCAGTCGGAGTTTTGCAGGCAGGTTGCTAGGGCCGCGCCTGAAAAGGAGGGGAGGGGAGGGTTAGTTGGGGGTTGGTAAGCCGGGGGGGGGGGGGGGGGGGGNGGGGGAAGATGGGGGGAGGGTTGGAAGGTGAGGGGGGAGGGGGATGTACGGATGTCTTTGCATGAGGAGGGCATGGCTGGGGTGAGTTGTTGTATCTAGTGGCGAAATATGTCTTATTTCGACATGGAGGATTCAGGTAATCTGTTGGTCATGAGGATCATGAGTGCAGCATAAAATAACGAACATTTTCAACGCTCAGGCTTGGGCTGTTGAAGATAGAGGCCGGGCAAATTTCTTATGTCCGAAAAGTACGCTAATGAGGTCGGTCCTCTTGATAGATTGACTTCTCATAATCCTACAGTATATGACAGAGATTTTTCTATTGCATTTTCTTCCCCTTGCTCTGCTCGTAGGCAGGCTCACTCCACAGCCAAATACCCACGAATGCCACCCAGCCGGCAATTGTAACCCATACACCAGCAATCCAGACCCAACCAGCACTAATCTCCCAGCTGCGTGGCCACTCATCGTGGGCAAAATGTCTGACCGTCACTTCCCGCTTCACATCCACGTTGGTGAGGAAGGGCCGCTTGTAATTGACGCGGAACGAAAAGATGCCATGCTGATCCGGAAGCTTGAAGGTACTGCTGAAGATGGTGCTGTTAGCTGTTTGAGAAATAGGTATTAGGTCGAGGCGATGATAGGGCGAGAGCATGGTAAATTCAAGCTGTAAAGCGTCCGAGGCGTCAACCTTGAGAGGACTGAGATGATCATAAGAATATTCAGAGATCTCGATATTGAAGGTCTTTAGGAAAAATTAGCACGGCTGCTTGCTACTTGATGAAGGACAGCACTTACTACGTCGTTTTTGACACGGTAGATTGTGGGATTCAGATATCCTAGCTGGGCTACGCTGTCGTTGCCAGCTGCATCTCCTGTGATTGAGCTCAGGTGGTGCTCAACTCCGCCAACCTTCAACACTCCCAATTCCATGAAAGTCCATGCAGTGATCTGCTTCGCAAACTCTCGATTTGCTGTCTTGCTGTCTTCTCCGTCCACGCTCTTGACTTTGGCGTCGAACCATTTGTTCTCGAGCGCTTCAGCAGACCCGAAAACGGTGAATCTGGCTGAGTTCCTGGCCTGCATACTTGAAACCAGCGATATCTGTTCCCCTACAGCGAACGGATCCTCCACAACCTCGGCTTCGTCCTTTGGGTTATAGCTGTAGGCGGTGCTCTTCGCCCGTAGAACCGGAGCCAAAAGCGGGCTTGAATTCCCCAATCCTTGGGCTACTGCTCTAGGAAAGGCAATCGTACCGTCTCCGCCAAAGTAGTTCTTGACGTCTGATCGGAGACGAGATCCTTGGGGCAGTAGAAGGACACCATGCTTCTCGGATGCGGAAGCTGTGTCATAGTTGAAGTGATCAACCACAAGAGAGTCGCGGTCTGGTGGCAGGTGAATGTCCAATTCAAGAAGAAGGGAGGAGATGGAGGTCGGCGTTGGAGCGTCGGCGGAAAGGGTGAGGAGTATGTTGCCGTTCTGGTTGATGAATTGCAGTAGAAGTTTTGGTGTTAACGCAGGGCCCAGCCCTGGATTTTGGTAAGCCAATGTCGTCAAAATTTGCAGGAGATGATGTACCTTTCGACTTTGGGGGAAGTAGAAGGACATGGTCAAAAGCTCGCTCCCCATGCTGAAATAAGGAAAGCTTGTCACTCTTTGGAGATTCGAAAGTGAGTTTATAGCCTCGATCTAGCGGGTTCAATTAGCATACGTAGCTGAAAAATTCCACTCACAGAGGTCAATTGCTCAACATGCCTTCGAGGTCAGTCCAGAACGTTGAATACTTCGCCTTCTCAGATGATTCTTCAAGGACTACCAGCAAGCGATTCCCAGTACTGCTTAGACCTTGTACTAAGCCCAGCAAGGCCAGAAACAATAAAGAAAGGAGCCAGCGCATGTTGATATGACTTGCTATGGTTGTTCATGAGATTCAGCAGCTCAAGCTCTCTGGAGACGTGTCGCCAAGAAATCGTACAATGCCAAGATGTTAGCGTGTGGATGATCCTAGCAGGCTGGCAGACCAGGCTAGCAAGGGAAGCCTCGCACTTTCCAACTTCAAGGTTCGTCCTCAACTTTCTGATTTTTCTATCAATGCATTGAGAAAAAATTCACACTGATCTATAGACACAGAGAATGAACAGTTGAAAAAGTACTATGCCTGTAGCAGCGGTTCCCAATCACGATTTATCCGCTGAAACTACTTGGAGGCCGACCCAGTCCCTGTTGCTTTCAATGGCTGGACATGTGATGCACAAATTCCTTACGCACGCATCAAGAAAAGAGAAATCATGGGCATGTCAAGATGAGTTAATGGTGGAGGGAAGATTCCTTCCGACGCAACGGTCGGTAATAGACCGTCAGATGGAAAAAATCCATCTCAATCGAAACGACATTGGTTTGCACGTTGGCGTTTATGAGCAGTAAAACATACCCGTGTTATTTACAGCGTCTTTTTTAAGAACACAATGGCATTCAGGAATCTATGTTTTGTACACCAGCTGCCATGCAGCATTCGAACTATTGCTATTTCTCCTCGCTGCCTGCGTTTCCCTCAGATTAGTCTTTAGAAGCAGAGTCCTCCTTTGCTTCATGGAGAGTCTCTGTCATAGAGGACTCAATGGTGTCGGGGGATGATTCAAGCGCAGAGGTTTCCTTCTTCCCTTGACGCAGGACGTGCTTGGAATTCAACTCCTTGTCCATTGAAAATTCCTCGATGAGCAAACTGAGCAGTCCCGCCAAACCAGCAAGCGCGGTCAGAACCTCAAACAGATTGTCAAACGACTTGGCGTAAGCCAAGATGAAGTTTTGATACTGTGGCGAAGTTTTTGGGAGAGCTTTGAGGTTAACAACGAAGCCTTCGGCGTCGGTTGCGACCGACGTGAGCAGTCTTAGCTCGGCCAGATGCTTCTTCAGTTGATTTTGGAACACTGCGCCACCGATGGCGACACCCATGCACATGCCGAATGATCGCATGAATGTATACATGGCAGCAGCGTAAGCTACAATATGTGAATCTGACATAGCTTGAATGCTGAAATTTAGAGACATCAGAATTAGCCCGTGGCCAAGACCGACGACGACGAAAATCAATATCCAGGCATAGGTCCTAATGTGGACGTCCAGCAAGATGAGCATGCCAGTCCCGGCTATGGTGATTGCCCAACCACACCAGATAGCCCAACGGAAGCGGCCAAATTTTGTCATGAGCCTGCCTACGATGATGCTTGTTGGAAGCAAGGTGATTGTGAATGGCATCACAGCAACGCCCGTGATGGTAGGGCTGAGGTCCTTGACGCTTTCAAAATAGAATGGAATATAGTAAAGCTCACAGAACAACTAGCAAACTGATCAGTATTGAAAGTTTACTCAGAGCTGCGGAAAGACAATGTGTCGTACTAGTAAACCTTGAAGGGCTGCGCCAGTGTAGGCGGCAAGCGCCGAATAAGAGTTGAATAGCTCGAGGCGAAGGAACGGTCTGGATGCGCCATAGCGCTCCCACATCACCGTTACAATGATGCCTCCAAAGCCAACAATGAGCGGGACCAGTGTCCGCCAGCTCGACCATGGGTATTGTGCACCCCCCCAGGTCAACCCGATGAGGAAGCTACATGTGCTGGATACGAAGAGGAAACCTCCGATCCAGTCCACATGCATGAGCCGTTCCTTCATTGGGGCGCGCTTCACGTGAAACCTCATTACCAAAGGTACGCTCAGGAGACCGATCCCGCAGAACGGAAAATTAATGTAGAAGATCCAGCGCCACGTGGTATGCGAGACAAACAAGCCCCCAATCAGAGGGCCGGTAGTGGAACCCAGGAACCAGGAAATTTGGATGATACCTATATAGATAGGCCTCTGACGGAGTGGTACAATGTCCGTCACGATTACAGTGCCCAAGGTGAGGATACCGCCACCTCCCACTCCCTGAACTGCGCGACCCGCCAGCAACTCATTGAAACTTTGGGAGAGGCAGCAAAGTATACTGCCTATTGTGAAGAAGCCTATGGAGATGAGGTAAAAGGTGCGGCGGCCGAAGACGTCGGAAAGAGCGACTATGAAGGGTTGAAAGACAGACTGCGTCAAGAGGTAGGCCGTTCCAGCCCAGAAGGTATCAGTCGCATCGCCATTCAGATCGCTCGCTATAGCCTAGCATTGTTAGGTTTGTCTAGATGACCGATTCGCGTCGAAATAAAAGTCACGTACGGGGAGGACAGGTACTAGAATGGTAGCGTCAAGAGCAACCATCAACGACACGATTGCTATCACAGCCATGATCAGCCATTCTTCTTTGCCAGCCTTCCATTCTATATTTGGGTTGGCGGTTGCAGGATTAGGGTCCGGAGGAGTGATTTGTGTAGCGAGGTGCTCGGTTTTAGTACTCGATTTCCCGTCATTGGCATGGAGAGTTGAGAACTTATCCGCATGGGACAGGCCCCAGTCGTTTTGCTGTGGAGATTGATCACCGACATGCTCAATAGTTGCTATGGCCAGAGAAGGCATGTTGGCGGTAGGTTCCATCTCCCTGTTAGCAATCGTCATTCAACCAATTCCGGATCTGTTTTCTGGCAGACCTGGACTCGGATTGTGCTTAGTTGAGCGGGTATGGGGCTAATGGCTCGTCAAGGTGGCGGGAGGGAGGGGCATGGGTCTCTCGATGGGCGCAAGAGAAGGAAATCGATTGGACGAATCCTGACCTTTTCGTCGTGGTATGGGTCGTCTATGTCAGTGCCCAATGTAAAAGGAGGAGAGGAAATGAAAAGGAGAAAGGAAGCAAGAAAGGAAGGACGAGAGAGAGAGAGAGATAGAGAAAGGCAAAAGTCCCCAGGCATTTATCTTGTCGCGGTTTCCAGCATATTGAAGGGATCGAATGAGGATTAGATAGGCAGCTAAGGAAAGTTGTAGGCGTGATGCAATCTACGACACTCCATACAACATACCTACAACATTGAACATACACAACCTACTTCGATTTTCTCTCTTCTCGAGAGATGTGCGTAATTTTTACTTGAATTGAGAACTGCGGCTATGGCCTGCTTGAAGGTTGACGGAGCTTATATAGCCACCGAAGATAAGATGATAAATAAACATGTCGGATACTGAATAGGAATGAAGTTCCCTGTAGAGAATTTACTGGATACATAATTGCATTGGATTGGATTGTACGAAGGCAGTCAAGTTGAAAGCCTCCACGGCTTCTGAGGAGCCGGCCAAGTTGAAGATATTGGTGAAAGAAAAATGAGAATGAAAGACAAAAATGAAAGGTAGCTAGGGAAAGTAAAGTAAACTTGGAATTCGGTACCTCAAGTACTTTACCTTGGGGATAATTATTACTTTACCTTAAGCTACCTCATAAAAAGAGTAGCGCATCTTGTTCTTGGCGCTAAGCGAAACCCGTGGTAACCCTAACCTTAAGGCTTGGCTTAACGGTACCTTACAGTAACCGTCTGGCGCCAGGTGGAGCCAGACCCTGAAAATCAGGGACCCGGGACCCTGAAATCCCGCATTGTGGGGAAGCGGGATGTGTCTAGGCTTTATCATGCCATGCATGATGTGGGGAGGGCGGGGGGAGCTCGGGGCCGAGATATACATAGGTACCTTACTACGGTACTTAAAAGTTCAAACGTAAGAAATGCAGGCTTTACCATTTCATGATTGATTTTTCTGCTGTTTATTATGATTGTATTAATTAGGCATTATATTTAAAGTAGCTATTAAACTGGACATGTCGGTAGGATGAAGTAGGTATGTTCAACCTTCAGAATACGTGGATTGGATTGTTCTTACCTTAGGTACGGAGACTTCATTACAGCTTACAGCTCCACGAAAAACGGTCGTTAGGTAGTCACTCCTTGGCTCCCGTAGCGGCTTCGCAAGCATTTGCATACGATACACATACCCTAACTACTGTATTTTACTGTACTCTAGAATGGTGCACCATGTTTGTCACGGAACAACACAAAGGATTTGACCTTACCGACGTGATTCTACCTTTGCCAACACACCATTGCATGTCTGTAATCCCACAACATATGCATACCTCTCACTTATTCCATGGGATAAATTGTCTTGGTTGGGGTGCCATAAGGTCCCGTTGCTTTCCGGCTTGAGTCGAAGCCAATCTCAGGTCGTACCACGACTCGTGGAGACCATCGCTTTTCTCCACGGCGCACAACTCTTCACTCATTATGTTAAGGGTTTCGAGCTACGCTTTAGACGCACCTACATTGGTTCAAAGGATGGTTCTGATATTGTTCAACCCGTCGACCGTTAAGACCTCTACACCCAGGGCCTTCAAGAATTTCCCAGCTGCCGTTAGAATCATTGTTGAAAAGTCGAATGGCATTCCTGGTTGACGGACCTTGTATGCAACCAGTGGAGCACTTCGGCCGATTCCTGGGCTTCTTGGAAGTGCGAACCTCCTCCATGAAAAAAGGCGGACTAAAGAGAAGGGCGTCAACGCCAATAGGACTACAAGATCCTAACCTTGTAGCGGATCAAGAAAGACCCAAAAAACGCGGGGTCAGACTACTAGTGCGACTTGACACCTGGAGTACCTACCTGTACTACTAGTATCTTCCGTCCAATATGCCAAGTGCGAACTTCGACTCAGTTCACATCTTTAATAAGCCCCGAGAGGAAATAAGCCCCGACGTACCTCTTGGGGGTCCTTCGTCCGGGGGAATTTTGTACAACTTGTCGTCTCTCGGATCGGCACTAGCATTATCTGCTGACCATGTCGATGGGAAATGGTTGGGAATAAATGGGAGAGATAGTCAAACCGCCTCTCCCCCCTTCCCTTACTCCCAAGAACACGAAACCAATATACCATCGTTCACATCTGCGAAGACTGCCTCATTTTAATTCTTATAGACTCGTGCCAATTCAATCAGCTTAGATACAGACATGAAAGGCCTCTTTACTAATGGCGACAGCAATGGTTTTGGTGGAAACAGCGGGACCGCTGCAAGCGCCGAGAGCCACGGCGGAGCCAACGAGACAAACGGCATGAACGGTGCTCACAGAGACGAGATCCAAGATCCTCGGACTGCGCCTCCGCCCATAGCAATTGTCGGCATGGGCATGAGACTGCCAGGCGGTGTAAGTGGCAGTAATGCGTTCTGGGACCTTCTCATCAACAAGAAAGACGGCCGATGCCGAATTCCTGAGGACCGATACAACGTCGACGCCTTCTACAGTCCGTCCGGCAAACCGGGAACAATCAAGACGCAACACGGCTTTTTCCTCGCAGATGCAGACCTGCAGCATTTAGACGCGTCCTTCTTCTCCATGAACAAAACCGAGGTCGAAAGACTCGATCCGCAACAACGGATGCTTTTGGAGGTGGTCTGGGAATGTATGGAGAACGGAGGGCAAACCGGGTGGCGGGGCCAAAATATCGGCTGTTACATTGGTGTGTTTGGAGAGGATTGGTTAGATCTAACCACCAAGGACGTTCAAAACGTGGGATTATATCGCGTCAGCGGTTCTGGAGACTTTGCTCTTGCAAATCGAGTGTCTTACGAATACAACTTGAGTGGCCCAAGGTATCATGCTTTGCTAGTCCCATAGGTACTCGAGCTAAATTTTGACAGTATGACCATTCGAACAGGCTGCTCGTCCTCCTTGATAGGTTTGCATGAGGCTTGCCAGGCCCTCTACAATGGCGAATGCACATCTGCCGTTGTTGGCGGAACTAACCTAATCATCACGCCAACAATGACAATCGCCATGACAGAACAAGGCGTGTTGTCGCCAACAGGGACGTGCAAGACATTTGATGCCAAAGCGGACGGCTACGCTCGTGGTGAAGCAATCAACGCTATTTACATCAAAAGACTGAGCGATGCTTTACGGGACGGTGACCCG
The DNA here is from genome assembly GCA_003184365.1 of Evernia prunastri. NCBI lineage: Eukaryota > Fungi > Ascomycota > Lecanoromycetes > Lecanorales > Parmeliaceae > Evernia > Evernia prunastri. The sequence continues at coordinate 27,320 of NKYR01000018.1, read as the reverse complement.
ATTCGTGGCGTCATCCGGTCTACCGCTACTAACAGCGACGGTAAGACTGCTAGCATGGCTTCTCCAAGTTCTGAAAGCCACGAGGCTATGATACGTAGAGCATACCAGGTCGCACAGCTTTCAGATTTTTCTCGGACTGCTTTTGTTGAGTGTCATGGCACTGGCACTGCTATTGGTGATCCGCTGGAAACGGCAGCCGTTGCAAATGTGTTCGGACAAAAGGGTGTCTTCATCGGATCGGTATCTCGGAAACCTCTGAATGAATTTCTATAAAGGCTAAGATGCAGTAGGTGAAACCAAATGTTGGCCATTCCGAGGGAGCTTCCGGCACAACAAGTCTGATTAAAGCAGTCTTGGCTTTAGAACACAGGACTATTCCACCGAATATCAATTTCTCTGATCCTAATCCCAAAAGTAAATTCTCTCATGGGGGAGCCAGCTGAGACCAGCTGTTGACTTGCTTGACAGTTCCTTTCGAGAAAGCGCGGCTACAGGTGCCACTCGAAGCTATACAATGGCCAGAGGATCGCCATGAAAGAGCGAGTGTCAACTCGTTTGGCATCGGTGGTGCAAACGCTCATGTAAGTATCGAAGAGTAGCAGGTGATCTTTTTTAATTTTTCCAGGTTGTCGTCGATTCTGCTGCTTCATTTGGCGCAGTGACCTCTGCCCAAAACCGTGGCTGCTCGGCACGGACCCGCCCTCATTTGCTCGTCTTTTCTGCAAAACATCCTGATTCCCTTCGCCGGAGTGTTACGGACTATCAGCAATACGTTACATCGAACTGCCCCAGTTTGGCAGATCTGGCCTATACTCTTGGGTCTAGAAGGGAGCATATGTTGCACCGAGCTTTCTGTGTCACCGATGGAGAAGCACCTCTAGAGATCACTCCATTCGCCAAATCCAAGACATGCCCCCAAATTAACTTTGTTTTTACTGGACAAGGTGCGCAGTGGGCTGGCATGGCAAATGAGTTGCTGGAAGATTTTCCTGAGTTCCGTGACAATATTAAAGCAATGGACAAGGTGCTCGCAAAATTGCCTGGTCCTCCGTCATGGACTATTGAAGGTGCGTCCATAGGCTCTCTAACATTCAATCAATCTCTAATGCGAAGACACAGGCGAGTTGCTGAAACCGGAAGAGACTAGTCGTCTCGACAAAGCAGAATTTTCCCAACCGCTCTGCACGGCAGTCCAAATAGGTCTCGTAAAACTTTTGAAGTCTTGGGGCATCCTTCCAGCGGTCGTGGTTGGCCATTCAAGTGGCGAGATCGCTGCTGCTTATGTGTCTCAAGCGATCACTGCAAATGCCGCAATCATCATCGCGTACTATCGTGGCCAAGTTACCAGCAGACAATTTCGTGCCGGCGGGATGGCAGCTGTTGCAATGGGTCGAGAAATGGTTGCTCCATACTTGGGCAAAGGTGTGGTCATTGCCTGTGAAAATAGCCCAAGCAGTGTGACACTATCCGGCGACAAGAAAGAACTCAATAGTACTGTTGTGAAGATAACAGCAGAGAAACCTGAGATATTCGTCCGGCATCTTAAAGTTGAAACGGCATACCACTCGCGTAAGTGCTCGATGGCCACTATCCAAAGATCATGTCCGTGTTTGCGTAGTGGAATTGATGTATCTCAGATCACATGGAAGAGATTGGTGATGAGTACCAAGGACTATTAGAAGGTCTCTTCACTAGCAGTCAACCGACCGTGCCGTTCTTCTCGAGTGTTACTGGCGAGCTCATCGTTGAAGCGAATGAGCTGGGTCCCTCCTACTGGCGACGCAATCTCGAATCACCCGTTCTGTTTTACTCAGCAACCCAGGCGATTTTGCGCCAGCAAACCCAGGAGAGTCTCTTTCTCGAGATTGGACCCCATCCGGCGCTTGCCGGCCCACTGAGACAAATCTTCAACGATACTAAAACTATATCTGCCCCCACATATGTCCCCACCATCGTGAGAGGTAAGAATAGTACAGCAAGCTTGTTGGCGACCATCGGACATCTGCATCTGCAAGCATTTCCCGTGGATTTTGAGGCAGTGACTTCCGGAGAAGCGGTACTGACAGATCTACCTATCTACTCATGGCGCCATGAAACCAGGTATTGGAATGAGAGTCGAGTCACCCGGGAATGGAGACTTCGTAAATTTCCCCATCATGAGCTGCTTGGAAGTCGCATACTAGAAGGCAATGAGCTTGAGCCAACTTGGAGAAACATGCTTCGATTGGAAGATGTGCCATGGGTTGAGGATCATAAAGTAATTGACAACATCGTGTTTCCGGCTGCAGGATATATCACTATGGCCGGGGAAGCTATTAGGCAAATCACAGGCACTGAGGATTTCACTCTCAGACATGTTGAAATCAAGTCAGCCTTGATGTTGCAGGACCCAAAAGGCTTGGAAGTAATGACAAGCCTTCATCCGGTGCGTCTCACCACGACTTTGGACTCGATTTGGTACGAATTTTCGATTTCGTCGTACGATGGGACAATATGGACGAAGCATTGCTCAGGTCAAGCACGACCGGGCTCCGATAACGTGATCCGGCCACGCGTTATTGGAAAATTTGCTCGAGATGTCCCAGTTGCTGCCTGGTACTCGGCGTTGAAGAGGGTAGGTCTAAACTACGGACCCAGTTTCCAAGGATTGAGCGAGATGACTGCCAGTCCCAATCAGAGATCAGCTGCTGCAAGCTTATTCGATCGCCATAGACCATCTGAGGCTACCTATCAGCTTCATCCGACAACCATAGACCTTTGCCTCCAATTGTTCACCGTCGCCATCTCCGAAGGCATTGCTCGTTGCATGACCAAGCTGTGTGTACCTACTAGCATCGAAGAGCTTTATATTCGGCGAGGCAGTCCAGAGGTCCGAGCGGAAGTCGTTGCGTCCTCGACAGGAAAGGGCACAATAAGCGGTGATGCAACCGCCATTGCAGACGGTGAGGTCGTCCTTCATCTGAAACACTGCAAGTTTTCACCACTGGAAAATCAAAGTACGAGCGAAGACTCGGACACTTTGGCAGGAGCACAGCTTGAATGGAAAAGGGACATCGATTTTGTTCCTGCCAGCAATCTCATGCGTCCATATACAAGTGTAAAGGAAGATTTATTCCAGCTTGAAAAACTCGCAATATTGTGCATTCTCGAGACCCGCCATCGCATTTCATCACTCGAGACCAAAGTGGACCATCTCCAGAAATTCCAAGGTTGGCTGGATCTCCAAGCTGTTCGGGCTCAGCAAGGACAATACGATCTGGTTGAGGAGGCACCGAGTTTTGCAACGCTGAACCAGCAAGGCCGACTTCAAGCCATCGATACTACTAATGAGGAGGTGCAGAGCAGTGTCGTTGCTGGAATAGGCAATGTACTTCTGAGAGTTGTCGACCAGTGCGAAGCAATTTTCGAGGGGAAAGCCGACCCACTTGGGGTCTTGCTCCAAGAAGACGGGCTCAAGAATATCTACCAATTCTGTGCAGACCGGTGGGACTGCCGCGAATTTTTCCAGCTGCTCGGCCACGCGAAGCCTAGCCTTAGAGTCCTGGAAGTAGGCGCAGGCACGGGCGGCACAACAGCTCTTGTGCTGAAAGATCTCACATCCAGTTCTGGAGAACGTATGTATGCCGAGTATAGCTACACCGACATTTCTGCCGGCTTCTTCGTTGCCGCCAAAGAGAGATTCAAGGACTCTAAAAACATCAATTACACCGTCCTTGATATCAGCAAGGACCCTTTAGAGCAAGGCTTCGAAGCACAGTCGTATGATCTCATACTGGCCTCTAATGTGGGTCTCCGGTCCGTGTCCAAAGTACTGAAAGTTGACACAGTCTTTTTAGGTGCTCCACGCAACGCCCAGCATCAATTCTACCCTTTGTAATATTCGGAAGCTGCTCCATCCCCGCGGACGACTGTTTCTCCAAGAGCTCACTCTCAGTAGGTTCGGAGCATATTATGCTATGATCAATCGCTAACGGTGGCCAGCGTGGAGAAGTATCAATTACGTCATGGTGAAAAGCCTTCTTGTCAAAGACGGGTGATAAGCTGCTGACCGAAACAGGGCATCCTGCCAGGCTGGTGGCTTGGAGCAGAGGATGGCCGACCTAATGAGCCGTACATCTCCCCCGAAAGGTGGGATAAGGAACTCCGATACGCAGGGTTTACTGGAACAGATTCGATGGTCTATGACGACGACATGCCGTATCAGATTACTGTCAACATCCTCTCCAGTCCTGCGGAAACCATATTCTATCCTAGAGAGGTGACACTTTTATGTGACACCGAGATCAGTCCGATCTCGCGTCACATAGAGGCTATGTTCAACAAGAAGGGTTACAAAGTTGAGTTCTCCACCATTGATCAGATTCCACCGGCAAACCAAGACATCGTCTCGCTACTTGATCTAACGGCTCCATTCTTTGACAAAATCTCGGCGCGAAAGCTGAGCGCGTTCCAAAGTTATATTGGGAACCTGAAATCTTCTGGAATACTGTGGGTGACAAGGTCTGCTCAAGTCGGGTGCAACGATCCTCGCTATAGTCAAGTCCTAGGCATTGCTCGTACTGTTCGTTCAGAGCTGTTGGTCCAATTTGCAACCTTCGAAATGGACATAGTGGATGCATCTGCGCTAGATCCCCTCTTTGAAGTCTTCAGTAAGTTTCAGAGACGCACTCAGGAGCTCGAGCTCGACCCGGATTGGGAATATGCATTGTGTGAGGGTGGAATACAAATCCCTAGGTATCATTGGGTTTCTACTTTTGAAAAACTTGCCGCGGTGTCTGGGGAAGAACTTCCACGAAAGGTGGATGTAGGTAAACACGGTCTGTTACAATCTCTGCGATGGATACAAAAGAAACCAATCGTCCTGATCCACGACCAAATCGAAGTCGAGACTCGTGCTGTAGGGCTAAACTTCAGAGTATGTTCTCAACGCACTGGAACAGATCTATCACTGATGAGTTCTAGGATATTCTGGTGTGCATGGGAATGGTTGAGCCAACGAAAGAAGGACTCGGCTTGGAAGGCACTGGTATCATTCGCCAAATCGGGCCAGGTGTAAAAGACTGGAAGGTCGGTGACAGGGTTCTCATCTCAGCCGATGGCTGCTTATCAACTCGGTTGGTGGCTTCCTCCAAGCAAATTGCCAGGATGCCCGATGATCTCAGTTTTGAGGAGGGTGCAACAATACCGTGCGTATACAGCACGGCCATTCTCTCCTTGCTGGACATCGGGAGGTTAGAGAAAGGCCAAGTAAGATTGTCAAGATCCAGTCAAGGGTGATCTTAAGACTTACAGCTCAACAGAGTGTTCTGATCCAGTCCGCTTGCGGTGGTGTAGGCATAGCAGCAATCCAGATATGCAGAATGATAGGCGCTGAAGTAGGTTCCTTCCGAACGTGACACAGCACGTGGCTAAAATCCCTTAGATCTTTGCCACTGTAGGCAATGACGAGAAGGTCCACTACCTCATGGAGACGTTCAAAATTCCTCATGACCATATATTCAATTCTCGAAGCAACTCTTTTTTGGCAGATGTTAAGCGCAAAACAAACGGTAGAGGAGTCGACCTAGTCCTGAACTCTTTATCTGGCGAATTGCTTCATGCATCCTGGCAATGTGTGGCGGATTTTGGGAAAATGCTCGAGATTGGGAAAAGAGATTTCATCGGACGTGGGATGTTGAGTATGGATCTTTTCGCAAAAAATCGTTCCTTCTTCGGAATAGATTTAGCGCAGATAAACGTGGAGAAGCCCGAAGTAGCCCGATTGTGAGTAAAAGCTTTTGGGGCGCATAGAAGACAATAGTTGAGCTGACGTTTATCAAGTCTACTCGAACGGTGTTTGGAGTACTATCGAGAAAAGGCAATTGAATCAATCAAGCCTATGAAGGTTTTCGATGCGACGCAGATAGTAGAAGCCTTTCGGTATATGCAAAAGGGGCAGCACATCGGCAAGATCGTTGTGGCAATGCCCGAAGACCCAAAGGGGCTTGAAGTGACAGCTGTAAAGCAGGAGCTTGTTCTGCGCCCGGATGCGTCGTACCTTCTGGTCGGCGGCCTCGGGGGCCTTGGTCGAGCGATTTCAACATGGATGGTGGAGCATGGAGCGCGCAACATCATCTACCTCTCTCGATCGGCTGGCGAATCTTACCACAGGGCCTTTTTCGACGAGCTTGAGACCCAGGGATGCTCCGTCCAAGCCTTTTCCGGGAGTGTAAGCAATCTAGATGACGTGAAGGATGCTGTCAGCAACGCTGCAGCCCCGATTGCCGGCGTCATGCACATGTCAATGGTTTTAAGGGTACTGCTCAAATTCTCCACTGTTTATATTAACTAACAGCTCCAGGATCGAGCATTGCTTCAATTGACGCACGATGATTGGCAAGCGGCCGTGTCCCCCAAGGTGGATGGCGCATGGAATCTTCATGAAGCCCTTGCAAAAGAAAGGCTTGATTTCTTCGTCCTTTTCAGCTCCATCTCTGGCATTGTTGGTCTGCGAGGTCAAGGTAACTACGCGGCCGTAAGTTTTTACCCCAACCACTTATTTATATGAAGCTAATTAAAATAGGCCAACAGTTTCCTGGATAGCTTCGTTCAGTATCGTCACAAAATCGACCTACCGGCCTCGGTTGTAGATATCGGGGTGATGGAAGATGTTGGCTACGTCAGCCAGAATCCAGCAGTTCTGGAACAAATTAAAGCGACGAACGTGTATACACTCCGGGAACAAGACTTGCTCGATGCGTTGCAACTAGCCATGACGCAATGCTCCTCTCGCTTACCGTCGTCGGATGGTTACACCAATGATGCCCAGTTGGCAATTGGCCTGAGATCCACCAAACCTCTTTCAGACCCTACTAATCGGAGCATCTGGAGAAGAGATATTAGAATGAGTGTGTACAGGAACTTGGAGAACGTCAACGCATCCACTGGTGGAGCAGTCAACGAGGATCTGAAACAATTTCTCGCGGGGGTTGCATCCGAGCCGTCCATGCTTGATGAACAGTCCAACGTTGACCGTCTTACGCAAGGCATTATGGTGCAGCTGTGCGGCATCATGCTTCGAGGAGAAGAGGATGTAGATGTCAAGCAGTCGCTGTCGGTGTTGGGTTTGGACTCCTTGGTTGCCATTGAAATCCGAAACTGGTGGCGACAGAGCCTAGGGCTGGAGATAAGCGTGCTTGAGATCATGGACGCCGGATCGATGGAGGATCTGGGGAAACACGCAGCGGAAGGATTGCGACGCAAATACGGGACTGAGATCAAAAAGAGTGGCGACACATATATGCTAATGAAAGCTCCTTGATGATGTTACAGACGGAGTGAAGGTAATAGCTCATGAACCTGAACCTAAATCTGAGCCCCGGGGGTCGTTAGCCGTGAGTGGGAAGAATTGGTCAAGTTGTTAAACAAGGTAAGATGTCCTCGCAGCAATGAAAAACATATCGATAGAACACTATTCAAGAGACAACACTGCCAAAACTGCAAAGTTCCCACCGTAATCGAACTCCCTGATTCATCCTCACATCGCATCATTCAACATACACGCAGTAATGGAGGTTGACGGCCATATTCTTAGTAAAAGCAAGGCCGTCATAGAGTTGATCATGGATACCAATATGACCGGAACCTCGAAGCAGCCTGAGTGATGAAAAAAGGTACACTCAAATAGCTGCGGTCACAGTCTGTCAAAAGTCATCATCCTTCGATGTCTACCGGGCCTTAGTCTTCGCCGCATCATCATCGCGAAAACAGATGATCTAAACAATGTGCAAATGTGATTGGCCCATTCCCTACCGAGGTAAAACCATCGAATAGAGGCCGTCATAGGCGTTTTCTCGTATCCCAGCACTAAGGAAGACCGTCATATCTATAGCGACATGACGTGGAGTGGAGGTAGCTAGCCACATAACTAGATACAGATGCGGGAGGGTGAGACAGATGTATGTAACTGCTCTGAAAGAGAAGAATCGACTGGAGAGATGGTTGCCTGCGGGATGACATGGTCTTTATAGGCCATTTCATACCAAGGAAGGCCACGAATCCCCATTATCGCCATGGCCTCCTACAATGCGCCATGCGCCATGCGGATGCGCGAAACATAGTGATATTGGCGTAAACGACTTACACCCAGCCCTGCTGTGGCGGACTGGCTCTCCTAAGCCAGGATCCCCAGGACCTCCCCCAGACAGAGTACAACTCAGGGGTCCGTGCAACGTTCAACGTCGAAGGGACTAGCTCTACTGTTGGATCTAGTCACTTCGTTCTCCACGATACCCATATTTAGGTCCGCAAGAGGGTGTGAGCTACCAAGCCTGGGGAGATGCCGTGATGGTTCCATGCCGTTCGAACGCAGCCGGGTCAGACTGCCAGAGCGTACCCTTTGGGACCCGTGATTGCCCTCACCGCCCAGAACTTTCTTGAAAGCGGGCGGGAACATGGGTAACGAAGACACTATCATGCCCAGTATGGGCTCAAGTACTGTGGTTATGGAGACATCGAGGTAGCTGTACGTGATGTCATGAACATCAAGCTGAGTTGCGAACACAATTCGAAGAATGGTAACCACACAGACGCTTTATGGGGCACAAATTAGCTTATCGCGAGGACACTAGTAGCACGAGCACATACATGAAGCCTAGACCGAAGATGATGGTAAGAATGATTTTCCTTCGCGGAGTCATCTGAAGCCTCCACACCAGTGGCAATGGGAGAGAAAGGATTGCAATATCTAACAGCATGTTGATAATAGCCTCAGCGAGGATAGTGGCAGATGAAGAGCCGCAGACGCCGGGAAGAAGCGGGTCCCAGGTTTTGGCGAAAGGTCGACATAAGAGAAATTCTTGGAGAATTACACCAAAGCCGAAGCATACGACCACAGCCGCCAAGGTTAAATTTACATTGCGGAAAATTTTGTTGACGCCGAATACCGCGTTGTAGAAGTGAAGTATGGAGACCTTGATAAGAGTATTCGCAACAATCCAGAGGATTCCGGAGGTAGGGACAGTCTTGAGCACATTAGCGTATGGACCTGAAAGCTCACGATTGACGCATGAGTTATACCTTTAGAAGGAATGCAACTTCTTTGGCACTGACATCAACAAGGTGCTGGCCAAGTCCTCCTCGAATGACAGCTTTCCAACGGTCAGACCACGAACCAGCTCTTCCATAGAGTGTGGGCGGAGTTACCAAGAATGCCAAGGACAAGCATGCCAGCCACGAGAGGCTATCAACTGTGAGCTAAAGGTTTGGATCTTGGGTATTAAAACGCAGCACTGTGCGTACCCATGCGAGCAGCACTGCATAGTCATTGAAGCACAATGAAAGGCCTTGGAGACGCCTCGACAGAAGTCGGATGCCGAGGGCAGCAGTATCCAGCGCCATAAGGGAGGCTCCTATCGCAATGACCACGGTGCTTAAGGGGGATTTCTCGGCGAGACTCGGTTCGTTGAGATCCATTGCATTGGTGAGAAGCAGGCGTGCAGAAGGTGTGTGCTAGTGAAGACAGCTGCCAGGGTAGACGTTGACACTGCAAGCATCAAATAGAGATAGAATAGCAGTGAGGCTAAGTAAAAAATGGGGTATGATTGTAATTACTGTATCCGCTATGATGGACGCTGCAAGATGTTTCCTGCGAAGCAGAAGAAGAAGAAGAAGGGCCAAGCTCTGCAACGGCCGAAGTAACAGCAGGCCCACACATTGATGTTACGCTGATCTTTTGCTGATCCGTCGTATGCACGATAATGACTCACCTACATAGCATCCTATTCAGCCTCGTAGCCTCATCACGAATATTGCTTATGGGGCACTCAGATTGATTCTCTGCAATGTCCTCGTATACGAGTATATGCTGCCAAGCTCACTTTACTGCTATCGAGCGAAGTAGTGAGTCCCAGCAAAGATCAGGAGCTTAAAGTAGTGGCCACCCTCACTTCATCAGGTTGGCCTGGCGGATTTTCAAAGAGTTGCTCGCCAGCTACGACAAGTATGGCCTCTTCACCCGTAAAGACGTGCTTCCGGCGATGATCAGACTCAGCCGCAGAAACGGAAATTGGAGGACATCAAAGCCAGAGCCAATGGCTTGACCCAGATCTCTCGATCATGTGTAACTTAATTAATTTTCATCCAGTTATCGCTTTCGTCCGAGAGGCTGAGCGCATGTATGCAGAGAGGTGGGCTGCTGCTGCAGCAGGATTCTGCAATATCCCGAATTGGTTAATGAATATAATGATTGGTTCGGCCCAAGGGACTCCTTAGGTCACTTGCTTACCCACAAAGATGAAGGCAGCCCAGAGATGGGTACGTCTCACCCCGTGCCGCCCCTTCCATCTTATCTCCATGTCATCCTACATTAGCTACAATCAGTACTGAAATAAAATATCTCATCAATCATCGAATCGGATCTCCTGCCCACCCTTCAGTTACTAGAAGACCTAGAGAATTGGTAGCTATGATGCCTATCAACTGCGAGAACGTAGGTATCAAGCAATATTCTCAACCAACAAAAATATTTTACGACCCCCTGAAACTCGGTCTGCTTTCGATCACAAAGCAGTGATTGTCGGCTTACTTATACGGAGTTCCAGGCTCTGGCCTTGGGATATGATCATCGGCTCAAGCGACGTTGGCTACCTAGGGAACGAGGGGAAGGGGATACCAAAGACGCGCGTAAATAGACCCCATCAAATCCCTTCCTGCTTGATACCAAATTGTCTACCTTTAGTAAAATTCATACTTTGACTTTGATGTCGTTCTACTATCGATTATCGTTCGTCGTAATAAGAAGACGGTGTAGTAAACATCTGGAAATTTGAAATTTTCGTTTTGTTTGTCGAAGTGTCAACCCTCGTCCGCCGTGCCTCGGTAGGATACCTTGCTCACTCACTGTAAGTAATCTTTAAGTAAAAAAATTCACCTCGGGCAACCGGATATACTCAGAATATGCTCACCTCACCTCACGTGTTTGGGGAGTATGGGTCAAGCTAGAGCGGCAGCCTCGGATTAAAGATCTGCCGCGCTTTCACCTTCACCTCAATGATCAATCGCAACAAGCGAATCAACACTCTTTAAACCCAAGCCAAACCTCCCAACCCACGTCGCAAAACCCTCTATAACCTGCAACATGTCCTACCCCCAGTTCTTCCAGCAGCCCATCCGCTACCTGCGATGGGCATCCCACGAGAAGCCCGCGATCTTCTACTCCTTCGTCATCGGAGCCGGCGGCCCTCTGTCCATTGTCATAGCACCGCCGATCCGGCGATACTTCAATGACGGGCCGAGGGAGAAGGTACCATTGACATACCCCAGTAAGCCATTTCCACCCCCCCAACCCCGGGTGGTGGACCGCAGAGGATGCCGGACGACGTGAAAGGAACGACTCGTAACAGCGGCAAGATGGACGGGTGGGGCTAACGTGATGGTGTTGCAGTACCGTCTGGTCCGAGAAAGATACCGGAGGGCTACGATGACTAGACGGTGCAGGGGAGCAAATGGGATATGGACGCTCAAGGATGCGGGCGCCGCACAATACAGATTCTGGCCGGAGCTTTGTATGGAGCAGTTGGTAGAAGGGATTGGGCATTCGACATTGTCTGCATGGCCGCGATTGAGTTCCGGCCGGCGCACAGTTGAGAATAATGTCTGACAGAGAAGAGGAGGCGCATTGCCTTCGGCCTTGCATATACTTCACATGAAATCGGAGAGGCCTGCGGCAATGCTCAAGAAGCTACTGTCCTAAATCAGTGAATGTGATGCTTAGAATACCTGTTGCATCCTTTGTGTCTACTACTCTGCCATACATTGCTCGCTAAGACATTTTTCGAGGATGTTTTTACCGTCGACACAACTCAGAAACTGATAGATAATTTCTTCCACCAGGTCGGCTGCGCTTCTCTCATTGCCAAAGCATCGAGGGTCAGGGCCCCACGTTTCATCTGCTCTGCCAGCGGCTAAATCCGTCTTGTAGGCACAGAGGTATCCCCTCAATTCCCGTGCATGTCTGTTTCTCCGTGCCATCATCTTGAAGGACTCAGTTTGGGCCAGCTTCGAGTGATACCAGATAGTTTCCACGTGCGATTCTGTAAACAGGGACTGCCACGCAAATCTGACAACTCCGACTGAGTTGAATAAACGGTAATTTATGCCTAAGGCGATGTCTATGGACGACAAGTCCGAGAAGAGTTTAGTTACCAGGATGCAGCGAACAATGATAGGCTCAATCATCTTGGCGAAAAGCCGTATGTCCGAAGCTTCAGCCTCGCGAAACTCGATTTGGAAAGGGTTGACAAGTTGTGTTACTTCTGGGCGTTTGAAGGCATGCCGCTCCCTTTCGAAGGCTCGGTACTCCGGGTCCAGAGGTTGGCCTGGTATGTATCGATCCATGCTTCCAACCTCACGACTCGGCCTGTCATTGTTTAGTCCCTCTACGATCCTCGTATCTTCCGCAACGACTCACCGCTTTACTTCAGAACTGATGTATAACCACTGAAGTACCATTTCCACTTCTGATTCCAAAAGAAGTCGGAATTGGTTTGGCCATTTGTATCTCAACACCGCGACGATATCACCGATGGTATTCATTCCCTTGGGGTGCTCTAAGTTGACGAGCACATATTCGAGCTGGTCATCGCTGTATTTGAAACGACCAATGTGGTGTACAGCTTGAGATTTTGCGGGCGGTGAAAGTGGTGTGAGCGAGAAAGCGGAGAAGGGTCTGCGTCTTAGCGGTGCAGAATCATGCAAATCCATCGATTGACAAGTAGGGTATGAGACGAAGGAATCTCAGCTGTGCAAAAGTCCGAAGTCCGAATTCGATCCCCAAAATGGACCCAAATTGATAGAAAAGTGATATTGAAGTTCAATGGAGATAGAGCTGTTTGCTCATGAGCTACAGGGCACGAAGGATATGCTGTGGTAGTTTTATGATGCTTGTACGAAACTTTTGTCCTTCCACGTCGATCAATGCATAATACAAGAATGCGATGCCCTGTTATTCTTCATGAAGATGGCAACAGAGGAGACTCTACTCCTGGTGGAGTAAACGTAGCTGATGGACCGCACCTTCCTCGAGCAAAACCACCGCTGGTCTGCGTCCTTGCCAAACATCATTATGCACAACGCATCAATTTCGCCAATGACTAGTGATGGAAAAGAGTCATGACTTAGCACGAACAACAAATGAGCCTTGTGATACCAGAATGTCACTATGGATTACCAAGTGATATATCAGCGTTCGATCCATTATCGGCAAGAAATCCTGCAGCATCCAAACAAGCTTATAGAAGACTGTACTCTGGACGGTAAGATAGGTGTGCAAAGGAGAAAGAGCTACGCAGAGAAGAGAGTCCTTCAGAGGCTTCATGGCGACGGTCGAGCAGGCGTATTCTTCAGTGATGGAGTCGGTTAAAGCACCCAAGCCAAGGTAGAATGATCTCCACAGGGTCCAGTGCGGCTCTTCCCGGGCCGCTAATAAATCTCCGGTGACGGTGAGGTGCATGCTTGTTGATAACAATTAGAATAATAACATCGTGAGCAATATGCGGCAATGTCTCATGATATACTATTGTTTATTCTAAGCAATCTTCATTCATGAAGGGTTCGAAACATCGACAGCAGTCATGGTGAGAATACCTGTACTCGGCAGGCTCTTCTGGTACGTCGCGCATTACACTGTCTCCTTCACAATCTGGCGTTGACCAAGACGTTCAGGCGAGAATACATTGCCCTTGCAGCATCTCTTATTCTAATATTCTTAGAGGGTTTGATCCGGGTTATCACACTCGGGCTGCGTAAGGTCCCCACCAACACCTTTCCTGTGCAACTTTCTGACTTCTTCTAGCCCAACCAATCATTCGATTTTGCTACTACAGATCCAAGAATCTCTTCAATATATTTTCTTCTGCTCAAGGCAGTCAATCAAGATCAAAATCAAAATCAATTGCTACATCCGTCGCTGGCGCTTCGGACTTTGTGGATTTATGTGCTCTGTTCGGCTACTACGCGGAGGAGCATGTCGTGCAGACAGGAGATGGATACCTGCTTGGGGTACATCGTCTCTGTTCGAGAAAGCAGGGCGAAGAGGGTATGAGGGTCAATGCCGGTCGAGGCAGTTTGCAGAAAAAAGTCGTATATTTGCATCATGGCCTGCTCATGAACAGCGAAGTATGGGTATCTCTAACGGAGAAGGAGAGATGTTTGCCTTTTATGCTTGTTGACAGGGGCTATGATGTTTGGGTAAGTCCATAAAATCTACGGTTTATGTGAGCGCAGACTGATGAGCCTAGCTGGGAAACAATCGTGGTAATAAATACTCCAAAAAGTCTGTTCGCTTTTCCCCAGCTTCCAACGAGTTCTGGGACTTCTCCATGGACCAATTTGCCTTCCATGATATCCCAGACAGTATCGACTACATTCTCGCGACTACGTCGCAGTCATCCCTGTCTTATGTTGGTTTTTCCCAGGGAACCGCCCAAGCGTTTGCGACGCTGTCTATCCATCCTACTCTCAACGATAAAGTCGATGTCTTCATTGCTTTAGCCCCGGCCATGTCACCTGCTGGTCTTCGGAACGGAGTCGTGGACGCGTTGGTCAAAGCTTCTCCCGAGGTGCTTTTCTTAGCTTTCGGACGCAGGAGCATACTCAGCTCGGCAACCATGTGGCAGTCTATCTTGTACCCGCCAATCTTTGTTCGCATCATTGACATGTCGCTCTCATTTCTCTTTGACTGGTCAAGCAAAAATATCAGCATCGACCAAAAGCTCGCTGCATATCCCCACTTATACTCCTTCACAAGCACAAAGAGCGTGGTACATTGGTTCCAGATGATACGAAACAAGAGTTTCCAGATGTTTGATGATGATGTCCAGGCGCCTTTGAGCCTTGGTGCGAGTGATAGGTATTATAGAGTGGCAAAATTTCCAACAAGAAACATCAAGACGCCGATCGTGCTGGTGTACGGCGGAAGTGATAGCCTAGTCGACATCAAAGTTATGCTCAAAGAGCTCCCTAGGCATACAGTGGCGAAGGAGGTACCTCACTTTGAGCATCTTGACTTCCTTTGGGGTCAGGAAGTGGAGACGTTGGTTTTCCCGCATGTCTTTGAGGCTCTGTCAGAGTATGCTGGTCGGGATCATCTGAAGTCGCCAGAGTTTACCTACAAGAGCACGGAGAATCGGCTCCTTGCAATTAATGGATCATCAAGCTACCAAGAGGATGACTTATCGTCAAACACGACGGGCGACATGAGTGATAGTAATCTGGAGAGACAAAACATGCCGCTGGCGAAGGGATCCGCACGACGCTTCTCTCCCACCACATCTCGAAGTCGGAGATACGTGTCACCGCCTTCTTCATCGTCAACGGAGCAGATGTCGGCGTCTATGGATGGCGTCGGCGACGGGAGAACGACGGTACAGTCGAAGCGTCGCGGCTCAATACTGGGCAACAGCATGCAGCACACGGGCAAAAGGAGTGGTAGCGTGTCAAGTACGAGAAGTGTCGACAGCGGTAAAAGAATTGGCGAGGGTGGGATCAGTATCGGTGCGAGCAAAGCTACGACGGGATTTAGTTCATAGCCTGCCATCATATGTCATAAGAAGACATTTGAACACCGATTCGTACACCATGATTGCCAAAAAAGGGAAAATGAAAGACAGTCGCAATGAGGCTACACTTTTGGTTTGAGAAGAAAGAGCAATTGAGGGCATCTCTGCTACCGCTCATTACTCGTAACGCTGTCAGTTTCTTTATTATCTCTTCTTTTGATAGAGTACGAATCTAAATTCTTTACTCAATTGGTGAGTGTGACAATGAGGCTGAGGGGTTGAGGTCTTGAATTCCAACTCATATTTTTTCAATACGAATCTGATGCCACTTGTGATTGTGATACCTACTCTATTTGATAGATGGAAGAGGTGAGATACGTAAACCAATCAAAGTATATCGGCCAACCGATTCTCCGATATATGTGGAGTAGATGCTGCATTATAATTTATGCATTATGCATTATGCACTATGCATAATCCGGACACCCACACACCCACACCAGCGAGACTGAGACCAGCTCGGATACTAACCGAGCTTCTCCTCCTCTCTCTCTCCTCTGCTGCAAGAACGAGAGCAAGCGACTTTGGAGGATGAAGGTCAATCATTCATACATCTCTCCTGTAATCATAATCCTATAATCCTATAATAATCCTTCTTGCCTTCGCCTCCCCCCCCCCTCCCTTTCTCTTTCTACCCACTCCCACAATTTCCATTCTCTTGCTCTTGGCCATAACTTGTCATAATCGTCCACTTGTTGTTCTTGTGTTTGTGTTCAAAGGCTGCTTCTATAATAAATCATTATCAAGTCGATTCCTTCTCTCATTCGGACAAAACGAACACCATCATGCAAACCCTTAATTTTCTATACCCGCGTGACGATAAGCAGTTGGCCGCGTACAGAGCGTAAGCTACTTGATCTATTTTTCATCTATGATCCCCCCCCCCTTCAAGCTTTCCGCCTCTCGAGACATGCGTATCTCCTAAAATCTACAACTCTTTGTGAAAGAGAAAATACTCACTCCGAAAAACCTTCCAGCGCCTGTACACTGAAAACGTGCCCCATCAAGGACTCCTACTACGCGTACCGGCCCTCGCTCTCCACCAACGCCGTCTTCCTCGCCCTCTTCTCCTTCTCGCTATGCTGCTTCATCCTGCAAGCGGCCCTCTCGCGGCGCTTCATCGGCTTCACAGTCGCCATGGTCAGCGGCTGCAGTCTCGAAGTGCTGGGCTACATTGGCAGGATCATGAGCTGGTATAATCCCTTCAATCAGGTACATCTCCTCCCTTCAGTCTACATCATCATTCCTGACCACAATTCCCCCCCCCACCTTCTTCCTTCCATGCTAACGCCACCCGCAAGAATGGGTTCCTGATGCAAATCGTCTGCCTGACCATCGCCCCCGCCTTCCTAGCCGCGGGCATCTACCTCACCCTCTCCCGCATCGTCGTCACCTTCGGCCCCGAAAACTCGCACATCAAACCCCTCTCGTACCCGCGCATCTTCATCCCGTGCGACGTCGTCTCCCTCCTGCTCCAAGCCATCGGCGGCGGCATGGCCTCGGTCGCCAGCCACCAGGACAAGAGCCCGGACATGGGCGACCACATCATGGTCGCGGGCCTGGCGTTCCAGGTCCTCACGCTGTTCCTGTTCCAGCTGCTCTGCCTGGACTTCATGGTCAAGACGCTGCGGCGGATGCGGGCCATGGGCGACGCGGCCCTGGACCCCCGGCACGCGGCGCTGCGGGCCAGCGCCAAGTTCCGCGCTTTCTTGGTCGCGCTGGCCCTGTCGACGCTCTGCATCTTCGTCCGGTCCATCTACCGCGTCGCCGAGCTGAGCGAGGGCTGGACGGGCGCCTTGATCCGGGACCAGCATCTCTTCGTCGGCTTCGAGGGGGCCATGGTCGTCGTGGCCGTGCTGGCGCTGAACATCTTCCACCCGGGATACTGCTTCCGGGAGGGATACGTGCAGAAGAAGTACAGGAACCTCTTCCGGAAGAAGGGAAACAGGAGCGTAGAGGTTGGAGACGAGAAAGGCAGTCCGGTTCCAGACGGCTCGTCCTAAAGAGAGAGACACAGAGAGAGAGCATCTACGCCGGTTTCTGAACGGCCGTGGAAAACGCGGCCGGCGTCAAGGGAAGGAGAGATGCTGCAAGCGCCGTAGGGTCAATTTCCGGACCAGCTACGGACGGTAACTGCGGTAACGACATCAACGACGCATCGGCATATTGTTATGACATGTTATGACAGCTCGTGCATAGGTAAAGTAGGCTTAAATGCAAAGCGCAAGGTTTCGCCCGAGAGTGCATGGTGGAAAGGATGTAATAAAAATAGCTAATGTGCTCGTATTATCGCGCGGTCGTGTTGGACGGGCCAGCTTAGCACTGCGACAGCGATCTCCGAGGATATGACCGCCTTTGAAGTTTAAATGGGCGCAAAGCTGGCGCTAGGAATACGATTGAGGTCTTGGAAGTTGGAATGGCGGGAGTACTAATTGGTTGAAGAGATCTGCGGCTCCTTTTTAGACGGCCGGGGCTTTGCGGGGCCAGCATTGTAGAGTCGTTGGGGGATGGTGATGCTCAAGCGCAGCAAGTTTACCATACAGTCAATAATGTAAGATTACATTAATTCATGATTCTTTCATCTTATTCGGTTTAAGGTAGAAAAGGCTCTTGCCATGGGATTTTCTTTTTATATCACATCTTTGTATTATTACCACACCATAGATATCAACAACGACAAGGCCTTAAGCGACTCTCGCAAGCAAAAATCGTCCTCTCACCCAGGACCAGTATTGATTAATGCGCCAACCCGCCCAACCAACCATAGAGGGCGCTGGGAACTCAAATAAATGCTGATTGATTAAGGAAAGACATGAATATAGACATCCTTCTCGTTCTCGACTCCACCCCCAATCGTCATCATCATGATGCAAAGGGACACGCTTATGCGTAGACAACGAGACCAACAGCTGCGATGACCACTGACAGGAAGACACCGCTTTGCGAGGTCTTGGCCGCCGCACCCTTGAAAGTTGCTGCAGTGGGTGATGATGGTGTGGCAGCGGCGGCGCTGCCAGATGCACCAGCCACGCCAGGGACACCGGCGGCATTCGCAGCACCGGCAGCACCGGCAGCGGTGGCCGCAGGGGGAGCGGCAGTGGCACCAGCTTCGTTGGCAGCTGGAGTACCAGCTGCGAGACCAACGCTGGTGCCGGAAGTCGCGAAGTGCATTTGTGGCACCGCGAGCTGGGTAGAGAGCAGCGAAGTGGTTGCGCAGCCAGAAGCCATGGCACTGGTGGCTTGGACCTGGACCTGGCCATCGGTGATCTGGTTGACAAGGCCTCCGGCGACGGAGCAGGGAATGGTGACGGTGACGGAGATCGGGATAGTGGTCGATGGGACGCTGCTGGATGGCGCGGAAGTCGGTGCAGGGCTACCCGGAACCGGTGCAGTAGTTGTGGTGGTCTGGCCGGCCTGGACTGGAGAAGCTGGAGCCGGAGTCACGGTTCCAGCTGGAGTTACGATGACAGCGGGGCTGCTTCCAGCGGGAGAAACGACGACTGCAGGGCTGCTTCCAGCAGGAGGTGCAGCCGAGCTACTTCCGACGGAGGACGAAACAGGTACAGGGATGAGCTCCACAGATTTGGTGACGATAGCGGGGTGCTGGGGAACGTATTGGGCGCAAAGACCCTGGTAGCTGGCCATGGCCTGGGCCTGCAATGCCACGTCTTGTTCGTAATTGGTGATACATTCGTACACCTTTGTGGTAACTTCATCTTGTTTGCAGTAACAGTCGTAGTCTGTGTTGCTTCCACAACCCTTCAGGTCGAAATATGCTGAGATACAACCCTTGAAGGCGGGTGGTGGAGATGGCTGTGCAGGTGGTACCACTGGGCTTGAAGAGGATGATGCTTGGCCTGACACTACTGGGCTTGGAGGAGCCAGGGTCGTCGTGGTGATCGTAGAGGTTGAAGTGCTGATCACGGTCGAGATGGTGCTCGTAGTAATCACCGTCGGCGTCTGGTGAGGAGGGGTGACAGTGGTGGTAACTGGGCAGGTGGTCAAAGTGGTCAAGACACTGTATTGGAGCCACGTTAGCTTACACGCTAGCACAATCTTAAGCACGACGGGGGCACTTACATCTCGGTTGTGGTTGTAATAACGACTGGAGTTGATGTGTAAACAACTAGGGGTGATGGTACAGA
The DNA here is from genome assembly GCA_003184365.1 of Evernia prunastri. Classification (NCBI taxonomy): domain Eukaryota; kingdom Fungi; phylum Ascomycota; class Lecanoromycetes; order Lecanorales; family Parmeliaceae; genus Evernia; species Evernia prunastri. The sequence continues at coordinate 7,579 of NKYR01000018.1, read as the reverse complement.
GCTGGTGCCAGCTTGTTGGGGAGAGCCAGGCGTAGTGGTGGCGGGAGCCGACGGTGATGGTACGGCAGGGCTTGATGGGCTTAGAGCTGGTGTAGTGGTACCCTGTTGGACTGGGCTGGGAGTGGAAGTCTTCTCTACGCAGCGTGTGCAGGTGGTAATTGTGCTCGTGATCAAGCTGGTCTTCACGATGATAGAAGTGCTACCACTGATCACCGTGGTGGAGGTCACTGGGCAGCTGGTCAGGGTAGTGTAAGTGGTTAAGCTAGTGGTCTCGGTTTCGACCGGCACTGAAGGAGTCACAGACGGCGTGGTCGTTCCAGACTGAACTATCGCAGGACTCGAAGATGGCACGACAGCCGGCGAAGATGGCACGACAGCTGGCGAAGATGGCACAACGGCTGGCGAAGACGGCACGACGACTGGCGAAGACGGCACGACGACTGGCGAAGATGGCGAGACGGCTGGCGTAGTCGTTCCATTCTGAAATGGCGACGGTGTCGAAGATGGCACAACGGCTGGCGAAGACGGCACGACGGCTGGCGAAGACGGCACGACGGCTGGCGAAGACGGCACGACGGCTGGCGAAGATGGCACGACGGCTGGCGAAGATGGCACGACGGCTGGCGAGGATGGCGAGACGGCTGGCGTAGTCGTTCCAGACTCAAATGGCGATGGTGCTGAAGAGGGCGTAACCTTGGGAGCAGTCGAGAGAGGAGGGCTGACCGGCTTCGAGGGAACAACTACCGGTGTGCTGCTCTTCGCTTGCAGGCTCGACGCGGGAGGAGCAGAGCAGCTAGAGGATGGGGCCGGCGTGCATTCGAAATTCATTTGCACAATGCCGATAGGCACGTTGGGCCCGGATGGGGAGCTAGGATGAACGGTGACCTCGTGGTAGTCACTTTGACCGCAGTTTTCGTTGTTGATGGTTGTGATCTCGTTAGCATTGCACGACTGGTGGTATGAACAGGTTTGGCCGCTGTTCTCGTTGTAATGGGTAATCTGAACAACGGTGGGTTGTTCGACGATGATTTGATGGGCGTTACATGAGTACTGCGACCCAGAACCCTTGTTGACGGTGATACCGCTGCCTTTTGATGTGCCGCAGGTTTGCTTCACACATTTTTGGTCCTAATTCTTGGTTAGGAATCGTAACCATGAATCTTCATACGCCTGCTTACGGTCAAACCGGCCGAGCTGCCTCCGCGCCGTCCAAGGCCTCTCTTGCCCTTGCTATTGCATTTCATGGTGCCGTAATTTGCATTAGCGACACCCATTCCCGAAACGCCGGTACAAGAACCAGTGGTTGGCTGCGAATTCTCAGCGCAACTGATGCCACCCTTCTGATAGTTGGAGCACTGGTTGCTCGATTTTGAGCAAATAGGGAAACCAGGAGCACATTGCCAATCCGAATCGCTTCCTCCCTGCCGACGATAAAATTAGATATAGCTCTCCTCTTCTTCGACGGCGGAAGCAAGACACTTACGGCTGCAGCCTGCTGAACAGCCAGAAGGCCAAGGAGGGCCGAGACTGCTACGAATCGCATGATGGCGGTATTAGATATAATATCAATGTAGTGTGAGAGAGCGTATTATGGTATGCGGTATGCAATCGATAGTGAAGGAGGGTACAAGAGTCGAGGAAGCGAGTGACCCGACTTTTGATGCAAGAAAAAAGGTAGGAGACAGACAAACACGAGAGGCAGACTTGAAGGTTGAGAAAATGGAAGAAAGAAGGCCTGGAGGGTGGGCGGCAAGTTGATATAACAGCAACATAGGCATTTTGGCCCCTTTCGGGGGTTGGGGAGGCATTTCCGTATTGTTACAGACAGCTAAGTTAGTTTAAAGGAGTTTCTACGCCTTGTTGGACGAATTGAAAGCCCCCTGATGCCGTGTCAAAGCTTTCGACAGGGGGTGAAAAGTTGGATGTATGGGGGGGAGGGGAGGAAGTGTGGAGTGTGAAGGAGAGAGCAGCGGAAAGAGCTTCATACCTTAGCGGGGTTATGAAACGGCGTAGTGGCATTAGTCAGGTACGTGCCGTTAGATCTTGGACGGTTAAAGGCGTATATTTGTTAGAAGAGGCATCTCGGGCGAGACGCTAGGGATAGAATGGCGAATAGGAAGGAATCATGGCCGTGTACTTTAATTTAATCAATGCCCCTGTTTCACTTTGACTCTTTGAGTAGGTATACACTCTATAGTCTATATACGGTACAGTGAGTACTAGGCTGGAGCGACAAGGATAATTAATAAATGTAACTTATTGGTTTAGAATTCAGGATTCAGGATTCCGGGATCTGCTGCGAGCAATATGTAACAATAGGTAGGCCAAGAACTAACTAAAAATTTCATTAATATCCGACGCCGTTGGTCGAGGCTCTGGTTTCCATCCTGATTCCTTAGTGGTCCCACGCTCACACTCACTCAACAAGTGAAAGTCAAGTCAACGCAGCCACGCGCCCGCATTTCTCCTAAATATATCCCTCAAGGCTCAATCCATTACGTTACATAATTACATAATCAATTAATTACACAAACGAGATCCGGGGAATGCATTAGTGCCCATCACGGAGCCGTAAGGTAATTGCTGTCTAGTATTATGCAGATTCCATCAACTCTCTCCTCTTCTTCACCACTGTAGACTGTTATGATTTATGATCGTTGTCATTATTCTTATTGAATCATTGTTATACCAAAAACACGCTCAGGTAATCAGATTGATGGCGGGCAGATAGGGGGGTTCACTGATCAAGTCCAAACACTGGCCTCAATTCTGAGACGCCAAGAGTCAAGTAGGTGGTATTTTACCATAGTGAAGGGTAGGGTACTAGGTACTCTAGCTGTAAACGGTAAACCCAACCGCCCCGATGTCTTTGAAAGTCAGGAGAGAAAGCGGTTCGCCCGCCGCAACCGCAGCCCTCCTTCTCGAGTCCTTTAGCCTTTAGGTCAGACCACACCACCATGGACCATGTACCAACTGACCAAGTCCATACCGTACTCTTGAATTAAAAAAAAAAAAAAACAATAAGAAATAAAAATTGGGTACATGCCCTTGTAGCATGCCAAGTTACCACTACCAGATATTCAATTCTAGTAATTGTCCGACGATTCTTGGCAAAGAGGCGGGGTGTCAAGATCTTCTTCCAAAGAGCGGTACGTATTAATTTGGGTAGCTATACACTATACGGTACTTTAGTACCTACTTGTACCGAGTAAAGAACGCCAACTTTTAAATCTGCTGTACTCGTGACACTCATCCTCACACATCCGGCTCTTGTCCTGTTCCGTCACCAATCAGAGGAACATTATAATTATTACTTGGTTCCGATGCTGCTGAAAAGAGACCAGAGGTTCCAGAGTTCAGACTGCAGAGTGTACCGCTGGTTGAGCCTCGCTGTGAATCAACGGAAAAGGGAAACGGAAATTGAATGTGGAACAGCAACACCAAGAAAGGGCACTCGCCTTCGAGACCGTGCATTTCTTGATTTTCTTCCAGCTTCTCTTTCCGGAAGACATTTACCCCTTTACCCCAAAGGACTACATACCTAGGTATCCATCCAGGTCTTTTTAGCCTATTCAAAAACGGGTAGGCACACTGGTCTCACTTTCAATGCTTTGGTCCAAGCATCTTCCGCTTCGACCCATCAATAATCCCACCCTCGGTTCGAAAACAAGTCTCAAGTCTTCGAGCAAACTGTCGACCTCCGAAAAGCATTTCTGTTTGCCTCTAACTAGCGCATGGAAAAGGTTGAGCGAATATTGATGTCTATATCGAAGGGATAGGTTCATAACATAAACCAACACAGAATATGTAGTCGTATTTCTCAATGACATTTATATATCCGGATACCTAATGAGAAAGTCTCCAAGAATTTGCCACCAAGAATGCGCTCAACGGACAAGATGTCTGACATGCATGAGAGAGATGCCTCTGGCATCCCTCATTGTTCCAGCAGTCGGATCCGAGCTGTGCATTAAATTCGCTCACTCTCTGCAGAATCGCCTCAAAAAGCGGTGAGCAGTACCTATGTATCTGTATCGAAGACATTATTCGTATGTCTTCAGGCTTTTCCAGGCAATACCGTAGCATCTCCTCGTACAAAGTTGCCCCCAAACGAGTCGAATCTGAGGCATAGTTCAGAAGGTTCCCGTAAACGAAGTGGCGTGTGTGTTCAAACCTACCTCGAAGAAGGCTCCTGGGCCCCGTTCGAGCTAGCTCCTTCATCTAGGGAGGGTCGAGTCACACACCCTTTTCAGAGTCCCCCTGAGCCGAAAAGCTGACCGCAGTTGAATTCCCGACTCCGGCGCGGTTGGCTCCAGGAAAGAATTGCGGTTCGTGCGGGTAGAAGCTTTTGTATCGATGCTCTGGCTGCACGTACCAATGATTACTCTTTTCGATCTGGAATCCTTTATTTTTATCAGTCGCAGCCGTCCAAGGCGTGAATGTAAAGCTTGGCAGGGGGGTCTTTTTGCAATATTCTCCGAATTAGAGTGCTGACTTCGACAAGGCGAGCTTTGGCGCAACTAACACAAAGAGACAATGAAAGGGAGAGGTCAGAGCTGAGACTCAGGGGTATTCCGTAGAAAGGAAAGTCCACCTCACCAGAAGAGGACTATGGCTAGTGATATGCGGCTGATACATTTTTATTGGTTTGAATAGATAAGTACTTATTCAGTGGCATGCAAAATCGGCTTGGGGAATCGTTTCCGCAAAGGAGCAAAAGCAGGCCAAGAGCATGACAGTCGCTTGCTCGCTCCACGTATGCTAGCATGACAGAATCGTTCCACGTCAATAGAATCCAGGCAGCTTTCGTTCTTGTTGTTCCGGCCAGCTTCCAAGGCAGAGTTCAAAATAAAAGGTCTAGGCCAAGCCTTGAGAAAGAATGCAAGGCCTTGACTACGCAGAGACGCCTTGACGCATTGCGTAGCCCGCCTAGGCTATGACTTGTGCCGCTTACTTGCTTCCTTTATCGAGGCTGGCCTTGATGCGATCTATTCCCCTCTCCTCACCTCGACCTCTACCTCTACCTCTGATCAGTCCCTCTGCTCCGTGCAGCATGGCTTAACATAGCCTTCTCACGGTCCTCTCTCTTACGCTCTTGGGCCAAGGAGCCATCCTCCGCGTACTGGCCCCCTCCGCCTTGTTGCTGCTCCATCGCCTCAGCCTCTCTCATTCCAGCCTCCACTTGCTCAATAGGTGCCCCGGTAGGGGCGGTGGTTGTTGGTGGAGCATCAGAAGAGGATGTCGGTGCATCGTCATCTAGAGCAGCAATTTCTGCTTCGGTGAGCAATCGCTCCTTTTCCAGGCGAACTTCTCTGCCACGTTTGTGGCAGTACCAGAAGACGAAAAGAAGGACTTTGTACCCCCATTAGCAAGGATCCAGAAATCCTGGGAAGAAGACAAAAGATGGGATGCGAGAGCGTACCGAAAAGAGCAAGCGAGTACAGCACGTTCATGCCCAAAAAAGCCGGGAATCTGAGCTTCAAAAAGTTCATAATCGCCTTCAGCATGCCAGCTACAGCACCGGGTTTCGTGACTAGATCCTTCAGACTCGGCACCCTGACCTTCAATCCTGCCTTGGATGCACCACTAGCAGCCAGATTGGCATACTTAGAGTTGATACCATGCTTTTCAGCAGCAGCCGCAAGCATCTCTGGGCCAATCGATTTCGTCATCTTCGACGGCAATTGTTCGACAAGTTTTTGAAGCCAAGGTGGGAGATGGGTGTACGTGCGCTGGATCTGATCTTCGGAGTTTGTGAGAAGGGATTCAAGGTCACCATAGGCTGTAGGCACGCCATTCATGAGGTCTTTGAGGACGAGGGTGAACCTGAAGAAGGATCATCAGCTCGATACAAGGTAACGTACAATGGACTAGAGGGGTTTATATACTTGCGGAGGAGCTCTTGAGATTCCTTAGAAACTGAGAATACGCGATTGTTGACTGCTGCCAGATTAAGTTGCTCCAAGACCGAGGTCATCTCGTCCTCTTCTTTTTTGGCTTCCGGATCAGAGACAGTGTGATCCTCGTTGGGCTGGGCATCCGCTGATTTTAAACCCTCAGCCGCACTCATCAGGTCTGTTGCTGTAGCTTCTTTGGTTTTGCGCTTGACGTCCCTGCTATCTCTACGTAGAAAGCTCCACTTGGACTTCTTGCCCTCCTTTTGCTTTCCTTTCGCATTTCCTTGGTTGATGTGATCGGGTTCGGCGGTGGTGAGGACGTCATCTGGGGTATCTGGAACATCTGGTAGAGGTATGTTTTGCGATCCATCAAGGAGTGCGATTTGAGCATTGTTGCCTTCAGTCTCACCAACCTGGGGTAGATACTGGGGACGTGAGGGTAAAGGTGGAGCAGGACGCTCAGGTAATTCGGGCGGCGTACCCTCGGTCTCTATGCGTGCAAGGAATGCTTCGTCTTCTTCATTCAGAACAGGAGTTTCGACCTGTGTCGGAGGCGCTGGTGACTTGGATCTCGCTCGCTTGGAGCTGAAATATTCCATCATTTTGTAAGGTAGCTTCGGGAGAGGATTATGAAGAAAGATTCGAGGATAGGTAGTTGTGGTTAATGAGTAAAGCGTTTAGAGGATCACACCAGCTACACCTAGCTTTCTTTGTCCTTGATTTTGGGGTATCCCGAATCTCGAACCCCACCTTAGAGTAGTACACTCACTAGTGTAACGGCTGTACTCGTAGTCACCTACTAATGCAACACACCTACTAATGCAATACCCTAAAATCCGATAAATCCGAAACGCCACCAAAAACCCGACCACCTTTTGGAACAGGCTATAGCGACAACAATACCATATTTAAGACACTTGAATCACGTTTCATGAATAGTATAGTGTATCAGCATTACAGGATTTTAATTTGAAGAAAATCGGTGTAGGAATGATCAAATGGTGACCAAAAATGTAAGAATGATATCATATGCTCAGACGGAGAAGGCAGAGAAGAAAGCATCAAAATAATGCGATTTGATTGGTTCATTGCTCCCGACCCGAGCCGCAGACGCTAATTTAGTGCTATCAAATGATCTTCTTCACGAAACACCATATATATCAAATCGTCTGTGTCAGAACCGTGCCCAGAGTCAAATCTAATGGGGGTAAATTGAATAAGACAACTAGATAAAGAGCGAATATGTACACAGGAGAAGAGCGCTTAAATACTAGGAAGAATCCCCGCTAGCCTATGTGATAATGAGAATGTGTCAATGACCAATAAATACTCTATGTGCCTGACACATAGCCATAAACACTCCCTTTGTACCTGACAGCTAGGGTACGTCCGTAACATATAATAGGAGATATAAGAGGAAGCGTAAGAGGAGGCGGAAGAGAAGATATAAGAGGAGGTGTAAGAGTGTAACGGGGTCTAGTCTGTCAGAACCGTGCCCAGAGTCAAGTCTAATGGGGGTAAATTGAATAAGACAACTAGATAAAGAGCGAATATGTACACAGGAGAAGAGCGCTTAAATACTAGGAAGAATCCCCGCTAGCCTATGTGATAATGAGAATATGTCAATGACCAATAAATACTCTATGTGCCTGACACATAGCCATAAACACTCCCTTTGTACC